>KB663855.1:398186-491362 GCA_000349025.1 Anopheles minimus | reverse complement strand
GGAACTCGTTAACAATCTATTTGTGATGAAATTGCACAATCGAAGTGTATCGTACGTGAGTGAAACTAGTGAATGTATCCATGAATAACACCGTAAACTGGGGCATCGAGATCTGAACGCTTTAAAGAATCTACCAGCGTTAGTGTCAGGGATGACAGTTAAACCGTGCAAATGTTTGGATGACTAGTGTTTTGGATCTAATACATACGGATGTATGTGGACCAATGCGGACAGCGACGCTAGGTGAAATCGTTGAACTGCCTGAAGGAGTATGTCGAGCTGATTCACAATAATTTTGGGAAGAAACCAAAAGTACTGCGGTCGGATAACGGAGGAGAATATGCTGGAAAGGAATTCAAAGAATATCTGAAGAACAATGGTATAGTTGGAAAATTTTCTTCACCGTATTCGCCTCAGCAGCACGGCACGGCTGAGCGTAAGAACAGGTATTTAGTGGAAATGGCGCGGTGCATGTTATCCCAGGCAGGACTAGACCATCGTTATTGGGGTGAAGCGATAATAACAGCCAACTATTTACAAAATCGTTTACCATCCCGCGTGATAAAAAGTACGCCTTATGAACGTTGGAACGGAAAGAAGCCATATATAAAACATATTAGACCTTTTGGCATAGACGTTTACTGTTATATACCCAGTCAGAAACGAGGAAAGCTAGATCCAAAAGCGTATAAGCTCAAGTTGATGGGATATAGTGAACAGTCCTAGGCGTACAGGTTAATAGATGTGACAATTTAAAAGATCACGATTAGTCGGGATGTTAAGTTCGTTAATAGTTTTGATGTGATACAATGTCCTCGTGGTTCGGAAAAGCAATCGTCATCGAGTGAAGTGTTTATACCATTGAGTGATGAACGTGAACAATGCGAGATGAACGATCTGGCGGATAAGGTGTCAGAATCTCATAATGATAATCGAGATTCTAATACTAGCTCCTCGTCGTGTGAAGGCGAACAAGTGTCTCCTATCAATGAAGATTCTATAAACGAACAGGATTCTGACGACGATGTTTGGGAAGATGCTGTTCCTGATGAAGTAGACAACGCACCACGAAGATCGACACGATCTACTAGAGGTATTTTACCTGCTAGGTATGCTTGTTTGGCGGATGCTGAGGTTCATGAGGAGCCTAAAACTGTAAAGGAAGCGTTGGCACGTCCGGATGCTGACAAGTGGAAGCAGGCGATGATGGAGGAACTCGACTCCATGAAGAGCAATGATGCGTGGGACCTAGTAGATGCTCCTGAGGGTAAACGAGTCCTCGGATGCAAATGGGTGTTCCGGCTGAAACGTATGGCGAATGGGAAGATCATTCGTTACAAAGCTCGACTCGTGGCACAGGGCTTCAATCAACGATACGGATGTGAGTATGACGAAGTTTTCGCACCAGTAGTACGGCAAACTACCTTTAGCTGTTTGATGTCGGTTGCGGCTAAGCGTGGAATGATTATGCGGCAGTATGACATTAAAACAGCGTTTCTAAACGGTGACCTTGTGGAGGAATTGTATATGCGACATCCGCCGGGTTTCTCTGTTAAAGGTGTCGAAAGCAAGGTCTGTCGTTTGAAAAGAAGTATTTATGAGTTAAAGCAAAGTGCTCGGTTATGGAACATGAAGCTAAGGTTTTAGAAGTTGAAGGTTTCAAGAACAGTTGTTTGGTTTTGGTTTATGTTGATGATCTAATTATTGCCAGCAATTTAGAAAGTAACATAAAATCGGTACATGCAAAATTGTTAAACAATTTCGAAGTAGTGAGCTTAGGAGAAGTGTCTAACTATGTAGGTATTGAAGTAAATCGTGATAGCGCGGGTGATTACTTCATTTCACAGCGAAAATACATAGAAGATCTGCTGGATTGCAAGAGGCTAAACCTTCTAAGATTTCTATTGATGTAGGTTCTATGAAACCAGATAGGGAAGAAAAACATCTGTCTGATAATGTAGCATATCAAAAGTTGATTGGAATGTTGTTGTTTGTAGCAGTAAATAGCCGACCGGATATTTCGGCATCTGTATCGATTCTTAGTAGGAAGCTACAAAATCCAACGCAAAGAGACTGGAACGAACTTAAAAGAGTTGTTAGATATTTAAAAAGCTCTATAGATTTGAAATTAAGGATCAGTCGTTGCAATGATGATTCAGGCTTGGTAGGGTTCTCGGATGCTGATTGGGCAGAAAACCAAAATGATCGTAAATCGAATAGTGGATTCTTGTTCAAGTTTTGTGGAGGTACGATAGCATGGGTATGTCGTAAGCAGACATGTGTATCTTTGTCAACAACAGAATCAGAATACATTGCTTTATCAGAGGCATCGCAAGAAGCTATTTGGTTGAAACGGCTGTTGCGAGAAGTAGGTGAAGATGTATCAATAATTATCAATGAGGATAATCAATCTTGTTTAAAACTATTAGAGTCGGACAAGTTTAGTAACAGAACTAAGCATATTGATACGAAATACAATTTTGTAAAGAATTTGTGCAGAAAAGGAACTATCAAGTTTGTATACTGTCCATCGGAGCTAATGATAGCAGACCTACTTACAAAACCCGTAAAGCTTGTTAGGATTGAACAATTAAGGAAACAAGCTGGACTAGGATAGTAGTAGCCAGTGTTGAGGAGGAGTGTTGAGTTATTGGCAACACGGCCACGAAACGTAAATGGTAATTGGTTGTTTCAACTCTTTGGGATTTAAATCTCTGAGGCGACTAACTACTCTCTAAAGAGTTGTTTCAACTCTTTGGGATTCAAATCCTAAAAGAGTTGTTTCAAATCTTTGGGATTTAAATCCCAAAAGAGTTGTTAAGCCACATTATGATGAGTTTATTCAACTTATTCCTTCGAAAGATTTAAATCTCTTATTCACTCTTACTCTTTTCGCACAACACTAATTTGAACCTTTAGCTGGTGTTCCCCAGGGTAATATTCTGTCATCATTTATTTTTAATACTTATATCGCTGACATTATATCTTCCCCAAAATCTTCAAATTACCTCTATGCTGATGATTTTACAATCACAACAGCTGAAAAAAAATCGAAGATCTGTCCTTAGTCCAATAAATAAGGCACTTAAAGGGTATCCAAAATTATGTACGTACTGGAAACTGAAATCTAACTGTGCCAATTCTTCACGAGAAACACGAGTTATCGTAATGTGAGCTGAGATTCGATCCAGTGAGGGATCAAGGTCCTTGGGGCCTTGGGGATCCCCGAGCGGAATGGCAGTGGAGGCCCCTGTATGGTTGACTCGTTACGCAAATATTGACAACGGAGGGGAGGGGGGGGGGGTGCTGGAAACTATTCTTATCCGCGAGGCCCCCTTGACCGGCGAGGCCCCGAGCGGCCGCGGCCGCCACTGATTCGATCATGGAATCATCCCATGAAAACATACTAGGAAGAACTTACCCTTTCTTGAACAGAAAATCGAAATAAAATTAAAAAAAAAATTGCTCATTTATAAAGCATATTGTCATCCCATTCTCACATATGCAGCACTTGCATGGAAGAGCTGTGCTTTAATGCACCGAGATATCAAACGAAACAAGATACTAAAAATGATCTTAAACGTTCCACCGTCGTACAGGACTAATAAATAGCACAGGACACTTAAAGTTTTGAAAATCGATGAATTTATAAACAAAATAAATCTAAAATATCACAACAGATGTAGTCAAAGCTTTAGCCGAATTATCCAACAACTAGCAGAATAAATCCGTTACAAGCTCTTAGGTTAGTTGAATGCTCTAGTTATAAGTTTAGGTTAGATCCTTCACGTTAGTTAGATATAGTTTAATTTCAAGTACAGTATAATTTTTTGCATGTGGTTATTTTTTTAAATTTGTTGCACAAGTTAATAGTTAAACTCAAAAATTACATATCTGAGCACATCAAACACTAACCACATAATGAGATTATTATCCACGGAGCAGTTGCCCCGAGCTATGCTGAGTGACAGAAGACCCCGGCAGTATTATGCGCCTTAAAAAAGCAAAATCGCATCGTTCTGATCCTCGAATGTGAGCCTTGAATCGATGAACACGCCTAAATTCATAACACAATCTGCCTTTTTAAAAAAGATGGCCGCTTGATGAGGAGCGCGATCGGCTGAAAGTAACGTTGACAGAGGGTTAGCGCATTACGTTTGCACTGAGGGTGATCCTCTGGCGAGCGGATTAATAACATTTTATTGGGGTCTAATAGGATAGTGTGCGGGACACTATCGAAAGCTGCCTTCTTCTTCTTAGTTGGCCTGCCCTATCGGGCACGTCTAAGAGACATGGCCTGGTTTCCAATCCGTTTCCAGGAAACTCGATCCAGGGCGCCAAACAGCACAGCTAGCTCGTGGTTCATTCTTCTTCTCGACACGCCCTGCTCGCACACACCATCAAAGATAGTCCTTAGCACTCGCCGTTCGAAAATGGCGAGCGAATTGGACGTCTACCGGACGTCGAAAGCTGCCTTAGTGTCCGTATAAATAGCTTCAACTTTGATTCCATGCTAAGGTACAGCTATTGAGGATTTTTTGTTTGTAAACGAAGCTGGTTGGCTTTGCACTTGAAAAACAATATCTTAAATATTGGCTGTTCAATGTAGGCTTTACATGTCTCATCATTTGCTTAGTCTGTCTCTCACTGAACATTGAGCAGAAAAAGTAAAATCGTATGGAAAATGTGTTTGTTGAACTTAATTTGCTCATTGAAACTAATCTTGTTTGTTTCAATATAGAATGTTCATTAAACATTTCGAAGATTGGAAGACAAAAAATGATGGGCATTTCTGCAACGTTAGCAATTGAATCATCTTATTCTTTGGCTTTTTTGTTTAAAAATAGAAGTTTAGATGTTTCAATAATTATTTCGCAGCATTCAGTGTAGGTTGGTTAGAAATAAATCAAATTGGTAAGGAACGGCTGATCGACAATGAACAATAATTGTCAATCCAATAGCTGAGATTTTGTTCGTTGTTCAATGAGCGCGTAGAGCAGGTTCAGCTTTGCTCTTTGAATGATTGTTGAATGTTCATTGACTGTAGATCAGCGGGTCTGTGAACCAAACTCTTCGTTTAGACTAGAAACTTTTTGAATCAAAGTGTGTGTGTTAAATTAATGTTTAAAACAAATCTTACTACTAGATTCATATTAATGTATACATCTAATTTCCATTATTTTCCATTATTGTTCGAAAAAGATACATATTACAGTATTGCTAAAGAAAACATTATTGTTAACTACATGTTATTGGTACACAAAGCAAGAAGAAGAAAAACATAACAAATGAAACATGTGAAAGCGTGATTAAAACATGTATTTCTTCGTACATATAATGAATGAATGGAACAAACGCGTTGTTTCTACTAATTGTTTCTAAACAATAGCAGTAATTGTTGCATTACTAGAATTAATTATAAGAGCATAATATGATAAACACGAAAAACAATTATATATCATCTTTTTGTAAGGATAAATACTCCAAAACATTCCTCCCTTCGCGATAATCCCTTGGATTCTTTTTTTCTACTCGTTTTTGCTTTATTTTTTTAATCTTGTCCGCCAGGATGGTACACTGGACTAAAGGTATAAGTACAAAACAAAAATTACCTTTAAATACCACATGCCTTGTCTGCTTATGCAAATTGAATATGTTATCGAGTGTTTATGGTTTGTTTCCTTCGATTCGTTGTATTACACGATAAAACATCTCTTCTTTTGTAAAATAACAGCTTATTGTGCATTAGTAGCCGTTCGTGTGTAAAGCAAAGTTGGCAGATTTGGCATGCTTAAAAGAATTACAATGAAAAAAATAAGTTCAAAAATATCTCTCCCAGAACGGAAAACGTGCTTCTAAACGTAAGAAACTTCTACCGTGGATTCAGATGGAATCTTCACTCTTTAAGGATAGGTGTCTGATTCGGTTTAACTTCGTCGAAAAGAAGCAAAGGAATCGTTCTATGTTGAGCCGCAACACAAAAATTTGCTACGAAATGATGGGAAATCCTCGTTATTTCCCTTCCAAGCGAAAAATGATTGTTCCTTTTTTTCTTCTCAGGACAATCTGTGTTAAGTGTGTATGTGTTGGGCAGAAGGAATATCGCACACGTAAGTTTCTAATGAACCCAGAAGGATGGCTACGCATCGGCGGCAAAGCAAAAGTTGTGCAACATTCAACAGTGTAACAAATAATAACAACTTTTCTTTTGCCGCACGTCTACCAATAGTAATTACTATCCGTACTCCCTCTTCTTCTTACAACATTTTTGCTTAAATTTCATTTTTGAAGCGGCGATAAATGGACTGCACGTAAGTGAAGACGCATTTCCAGTCAGGCTTTCGCATTGCAACCATATCATCCACATCCAGTAGGGGCGCGATCCCGGCTTTTTCACTGAAAAGACGTAACACATTAGTTTCACGGCGCAACGATCTTACTCACGAGGATCCTGTACTTACTCAGCCACTCGGAAGGCGAGGGTGAAGTTATGGCGACGCTGTTGTGGTGTTAGTTTGCTAAAATCAAAAGCGTCCGGCAAGAAATGGTGAATCAGCGCACAGAATGCCATTCCATCTGACCAGCTGGTGGAGAAGTTTTCTATTTTAACGTTCTGGAACACGATGACAGAGGAAAGACAAAATCTGTTATTGAAATCTAACTATACGAAATAAAACATCAACCAAACATGTTTGTAAGCAAGACTATATGCCTGCCTATATGCTTATAGACATACAGCCAAATATTCATGAAACCAAGCGATTATGCAATACGTTAGTTGTTAGTACTACTGCAATTAACACAATCCAGCACCACGTAAAAGAAATGCCCATTTTAAAGCTCTATATGCGTAGGATATATATATCTATATAGGATAGGATATATAGGATATCGTAGGATATGTATATCTTAAAAAGCGTTTAACCTTTTACCTCTGAAACATATGGGAATATAAGTTAAATAGCACAAATAAGCTGTTCATAGTAGGAACACTTAGAAATTTGGAGTGTTTTATGTTACTTTAGCATGCCTTGAATAGACAAGAGACGAACCAAAAAGAAGCAAAAAATACTCAGGCTCTTCGATAACATTATGTTGAATTCTTTGTTGTGTAGCTTATTGAGTGAACTAGGATCTTAGTTATACCGTTACGATTATTTAAATATTTTCAAGTTATTATCTCTTACGTACACATGACTTCTACAAATCTGTAGGTGAATTTTATACGACGATAAACGTACATGCTTATCCCGTACGCCATCGAATTCGTATCGATTTTAGAGAAAATGTTGTTCACTTTTTTTGTGCTTAGTCAATCTTTCGTAAAGAGCAATTCAATGAATCTTCAGTGAGGAATTATGTTAATCATGAGTCTATTTGTCAAATATCCAAAGATTTGAAAAACTATGATTTTATCTTTATTTTACTAGCAGAATATTGAATATCCCAAGTACTGCTAGACATCGGTCATATATAAAAAGATAATTTCAGCTGAATAGCTGTATGCCGTCGGAACCTAGAATTATAGGCACGAAATAGCGGAAAGAATTATTGAAGAAGTGTTAAAATAAAAGTCCGTAAGAGTGTAAGTTTAGATAGACCCTGATTTATATTTTCAAAGCATGTCCATACATTTATTAATGTTCTATTGAATGTTTTATGTTTTATGAATATTTTATAGAGATTCAGAATCACGCATTCGGTTTCACGATTCTATTCATCCAAAAACTTTCATGAAATATTTAACAAAATTTTATTATTCCAAGATCGTAGTGGCTTTTCGATGAATATGGGTAAAGCCCCATACTCCAAACATTCAGCTAGTTAGAATCTAATTTCGCCTACCGGAAACATCATATTCAATATTTGCCTAGTATTCAACCTGCCAACAGTAGGAAATTGCAGGTGCTAATGAATGTATAAAAGTTCAGACTTTCGTTGGAGTCCATGCCACGGCATGCGGTACGCTCCAAGCAGAGGGGAAAAGAGATATGGAGCGAAAACAAGCAGAAGCATACAGATTAAAGATAGCTGTTTACAAAAGCGCATGCTTTTGCGTACATGCAGGGTGGGTACATAGTGGATGAAGATAAATTATCGTTTCACTTTTCGACCAAATAAAACAGTGAGAAATTATGATGTTCGTGCGCACCGGCAGGTTTGTTAAAGGTGCTGATGTACATAGCCTTCGTGCCGGTTCCGTAAAAGTGAGAGGAGATAGTTGTAAAGAAAAAGGGAAACAAGCGCACACTAAGAATAAAACACATCATAAATTTATTTGTTGTAAAGACCGGTAATACGGTGTGCGGATATTTCTACTCACAACCAGGCCAAAACAAACAAAACCAAAACAATCCGTTACACGTTCAAACTGATCGCCATGCCTGCCTGTAGGGCGTGTGTGAGTTTCTGTGTTTCAATTAAAAAAATACACAAGACAGGCAAACAACGAAAAATGATTTTGAAAAGCGTGGGATACAGGCACCGCAGGAGATAAATTGAGCGCATTGAATCGGAAGACTGCGGGAGCATAATGAAACGAAGTTTTTGAGGAAGATGGTAGGAAGATTAAGAACGGAAGGCGATGGAAGGTGGAGCGAGGGCGCTGGTTTTGGATAGAGCAAACAAAATGGCTGTACCTCATATTCCTTCGTCTTCATCTGGCACCACTGCAACAATTGATCCTTAACAGTTGCGGCGCGACGATTCAATGCGGGATCGGTAAACTTAAACATGGGACCCATCGCGGCGGACGGTGTCGTTGGAGTTGGTATCTTAGGGGAGCTATTGTGTTGGTACGTGCGGTAGCGGCACGGCCATCAACGAGACACGGAAAGATGCAATCGAGCATGCCGAAGAGCATATTACACGAAAAGCGAAAGAACAACAGAAGGGTAGACGTGTGGGGAAAAATAAGCAGGAAACACAAATGATTGAATCGTTGAAACAATGAAATCCATAGTACACATATTATAGACAATCCACATGGATGTCCGTTTAGAGCACCACAGGAGATATTGCAGTAGGACGGGTCAAAATATAGAAATAGCACGAAGCAAAAAAAAATCAAAGATTTGCATGAACGTTATGATAGTGGAAGAGAAAGAAAGAGAAAGTGTGTGTGTACGGAAGAAAAAAATTAGTATAACTTAAGTTTGAACTAATTCACTAACTAATTTCAAGAGACAAATAACATGACAGGGAAAGGGAGTGGGTGACAGCTTTCGAAACACCGGTGAACCAAATAATGTAGGGGAAAGCAAATGAAAACCCTCATGAATACGAAATTACTTAATGTAATGAGTGTATTTTTTAATAATCGTCATAAATTTTTTACCATGATACTTAAAGCTGGTAGGAGATTGAGTTGACGGATCTTTGATGGGTAGTGAAAAGATATCAAGCATATTCGGTCCAAGAAAAATACTAAGTAAATGTGTTTTTTGGACAGGAGAAGCCAGACGGCAGGAGTACCACTATTTTTGCAGCGTATGCTGGCTGGTTTTCCTTCAGTGTGTTCGATGATGCGATGATGGTGAACAAATGATAGATGTTAGCTATGTCGTTTAGAACAACTTTCTCGTTCACTGAGATACGAACCAGATTAGTTACGAAACTTCATGGGATAATATGCATTACTGTGTTTTCCTATGTCTATGAATTATTTTACTTTCAGGAGCAAACCATCTTAAAATGCACTAACATACTCTAGCAATCAAATATTTCAATGATACTGCTTTATATGTTTTGCTTAATTTCATCTACTCTACACCTTTATGCGTGACACAACGCTTCAACCTCATGTCTACCCCGTGAGTTGTATAGTCCTTGTTGTAAATAGCAACGCGTCGTTGTGTTAGTGCACAGTGTTCGCGACATCCGTGCGACTGTCATCGATCGGATTATGGCAGGAGTTAGGCCGCGGTGTATGCAAAAATATTGTTTGTCATCAGTCGGTCGACAAAATGGCGTAGGGACGAAAACGGATAAATAGGGCCGAAAGGCGCGCTTTCGGCCTCTTTTCACTTTGGAACGCAAATAGGACGAATTTGTGGTTTTTTTCTTCCGTAATAAATACCTACAAATACTACAAGCGATTTCTTTCACAACAGTCCTAATCCTATAAGCATACGATTCTATTCCTGGGACGTACGTAGGATGGATGTCAGTTCGTTAATGCGCGGTCAGGGAAACGATTATGGGCAGGATGTTTATTATTGGTGGATGCAAAACGAAATGCTTTGGAAATGAAACTGTTAGAAATATTAATCTATGTGATTGGGTATGGGTGGAATTTGAGCCGAACATCGTAATCTACCAATGGTTCTAAATAATGGTTCGGTATGGAAAAACTAAAAAGAACTTATTTACGAACATAGCTCGCATTACTAAAATGCCTAATTTTCAATTAATTAAGTTATGGTCGTCGAAGGGGCGGCCCGGTGGGGTAGTGGTATCGGCGCTGCTCTGTCACACAACAGACCGTGACCAAAATCCCATCCGGACCGCATCCCCGGTGCGCGTCTCCTAACCAATGTGTGCTGCATATTATATTAAGTTTAGATTTAAAATAATAGTTGTAAGCAATACTGCCTGGCCGTCATTGATGAATAAAAAAAAGATTTGCTTAACTTCGTTATTGAAATAAGTAGAATTCTAACATTTGACTAAAAACGTCACTAAAAAAATAAAATGAGTTTTAACTCGATTCCGCGGGGAATTCCATGCCATACAAAAAAGGTCAAATTTTTAAGTGATCGTCAATTTAAGGGAAATATGATCACAAATGAGTGCCCTTGAACATTGGAGTGTTTTTCAAATATCACTATTTTGGATTTGTAATTTTTTGCTGAGCCTAATGCAAACCTTTTCCCTTTTTATTTTGCATCTTTCATAATGCGGCTTCTATTCGTGAAACAAGTAATATATGATAGGTGGAAAATTTCCGAACATCTACTTACTTAGGAGGTGATTGCGATGAGAGAGAATTTTGCTTATCGAGCTGTCGGAACTTGGCGAAAGGTGACATCGGCTTTGGGGCACTTGAGGCAACAGATTTCGTCGTTACTGAAAGACAACAAACAGAAAAGAAAGAGATTTGTGAGCAAATTCTACAGAATTCCACTACACCACTCTAGTAGCACTGCATATCTACCCGTTGTTCTTGTTGTAACGGCAGAGCCATCCTGTGATTCCATTTTCGTGTTAGCGATAGTGCGGGTAGTTGTTTGTTGAACTGCTGATGAATCGTCGCCGTTGGGATTCGGATCAGAATGAAAAGAGAACGCAGAGAAAGAGAAGGTAACCATTTGTTAGTGGTTAGTTCAAAACAACGATTCAGGAGGCTTGGGCAGCCAGCCTATTAGTCAGCTTGCTAGTACGATACTGGGATGTAGAGTAGTCAAGGTAGTAAACTAAACAAATTCAAGCAACATCTAATTACATCTTGGAACGAACAGGACGATGGACAAATGAAACATACAACTCAAAGACAACACGTATAAAGCATAGCAAAACACAACACTAATAAGCAACTCAGCATGGCAGCAAAATGGCTGCCAGTTGGTCGGGGTTATCGACTCGACATGATGAATAAATAATACTTTACGCGGTTTAATAGCTTACAACACGAATGAACTACTGTTGATTGGATGGAGAGGTCAAACTATCATCAAACGAAAAAGAATCACACGCACTCACACGACTACAGACTACTACAGAGCACTGGGAAACACATGTAGCAAAACAAGAATATAGCGAGATGAAATGCGGAGGAAATCGTTTAGAGTTCAGAAAGGAACAATTTTCATTAAAACACTTTACAGAAGGGATAAAGTTGAAGAATTTTATTAAAAGTGGTGTGTGCATTAGTAATGTTCACCGAAAACCTGAAGCGTGACAATGATCGAAGACATCTTAAGAATTTGGATAAATGATATTGTACATACTTTGCACATCCTCCGCAAATAGAAATACAATTTTAGACATCAATTGCAGTCACACTACAAGCCCGGATGTTTGGAAAAGTTTCTGATGCTTTCCCATTATTGGTCACCGCACCGAGTGCTCTGGTTGTACCATATTGTTACTGATATTGTTTCGAAATGCCGAAGGTCCCTCAGAAGCTGTGGTGCAAAGTATGTCTACCCTTGCGTACACAGACCCCGTTGATGAGTTTTGCTTGCCTTTGGCGTGAGACAGACCATGCTTCTGTGCAGTAAGAAAGCACACGATCCTGGAGCTACAATCTATACAACACAGTGACAGGCAACACAAGCTTCGAGCATATTCGCTACTACACGCGTAGTACACAGTCGTACAAATAGTGGAGTTATGGTGTAATTTTGGGGCCGCCGACTGCTTCTGACCATTCGTTACAATAGATTCGCAACCCGCTGTATGAAAGAGATCGGCTAGCATGGAGATATTAGCAGATTTTAGAATATCACACCATACTGAATGGAAATGAGCATCGACAATGGGGGATTGGGGTCAAACCGGAACGATAGTCAAAATGATCGTAAAGAAACGAAACAAAAAAAAACACAAACACGCAAAAACAAAACGAAAAAACGACAGAAAAAATGGCATATAAAAATTCGAAACTCACTGAGCGGGGTTTAATTTCACTGGTATGTAAAAGAAGGGGTGCGATACGTTCGTTTAACGTTGAAGGTGAAAGTTGTGGTTTTGTTTAAATGTTTGGTTGCATTTTCCATGCTGACAGTTTACTAAGACCCTTGTTGTCTCTGCCATTGCTAGCACGCTGCGGGAACTGTGGGCTCTTCTTGGTGGGCGTCCAAAAGAGTACCCGACCGTCATGGTGCCATGACGCGACGTGAATCACAGAGATATTCGTAGTTCCGGTGTTCTTCGACAGCGTTGGAACGATTGACTAGATGGGTAATAGTGGTAATGGCAGCAGGTTCACGGGATGGCATGCTTGTGGTAGGTACACTGTTCGGAGATTCGACTACGCTACTGAAGCTTGAAGATGCTTATAACATTTTCACTAACACTAATCGACGAATGCTCATATACTTTGAGATCAGCGAGGCGTAGCACAGATACAGCTTACGTGATCAAAACAATCATAGCTTAAAGCTTACTGCGGTGAGAACTTCAAACGCAACCTGCACTGGTGCGTTTCTAATAAACAGCGCTGCGCATCAACTACAAGGGGTGAATGTGTTCATTTTAAAACTAAAACTTCACATCAGCTATATAACGCAGCTACAAACTAGTAGCTAGTTTGTTCTCCTTGTTAGGTTTTTCTTTACAGCTTACAGTCCATCGTCACTAGGGTACGTTGAAGTGTTCTTCTGCGTGCTGCAGATGATCACACCGACCACGTAGTAGCACATAAAAAAAACAGCCACGCCTTCGACCAAGCGATCGGAAGCATGCAAACAATCAAAGCACAGCGTGGGCTACGTCATAATACTCTTGCCCTAGGATGCACCGCTTGCGAATGCGGAAGAAGTCTGGAATGCTCAGCAGTGACACTACGCCATTGCAACCGTCGACCGTTGATCCTTATGGGGCTCGAACAGTACGATACCCGTACGTCGCATGACACTTCTGCCATCGATTTTCTGTTACATTTGATCAACATCTCAACGCTAGACTGCGAAAGATTGATTCATGAGCTCCTCGAACGCATCCTCCACGTTGTTCTCGTCGAGAAGGGCTAGATTGCCGAGTGGTATATGAGGCATCGTGCGACTACGTAGTAACCCTCCACCACCATGCGGCTGTGGATGGTAGTGTAGTGTGTCATCCATGTAGCTCTGCCCGTGCCGTTTCTGGGAGTGTATAGATGTGGCCATGCCATGCGGTACGTAAGTGGGGCGTAACTGTTGCATCTGCTGATTGCCATTGCTACCATAGTATCCCGCATTATGACCCATCGCGTAGGAAACCGGTCGAACGGCATTTTGCGGTATTGCCATGGAGGACTTGTCACGCATTACCAGATTATGGTTGGAAGCTGTACGGGACATCAAGTACCCCGTGCTTTGACTAGTAGGTTGTCCCGTGAAGTACGCCTCAACTGTTCGCTGCTTTTCGGCACTGATTGGTCGCGATTGCTGAACCGTGGTTGGCACAGCTAAGGAGTGACTGGACTTGGTACGTGCCAATGACTGCTCCGCGAACCGATGCATTGTATGGGGCTCAACGTTGTTATAGATAGCATATGATGGGACCGGTGCTTGCGTTAGATCTGGCGTGGGTAAGGTAACTTCTACTTGCGGGGCCACCACCGGTCTACGAATCGGTGCAGAGATCTGCTCCCCAACACCGTTCGGGTTCGGTTGCCGTGGCTTCGGTGGTGTTGGACTTTTGTCTTTGATTTTTTTCAGTGAAGATTGCAAATTTTGGGCAATTATTGATCCCCTGCCATTGCTATCGTAGCCACCGTTAAGGTGAGCCGGTCGCATAGCGGCCGTGTACGTGACCTGCTGACCCTGAGGCGCTTGCATTACTCGTGTAACTACACGCATCTCCTGAGAGTCGACAGACTCCAGATCGTCACAATCGTATTCGTCTTCATCGTTCGCAGATGAAGGAGGAGACAATTGTTGATGCTGCTGTTGTTTGCTATTAACCGTAAGGTAGCTAATTTGCTGCGGATGACTCATCAACATTTGGTTCGGCGTTTCAGCTGCATGATGGACGGTCGGGCTGAAGACCGAGTTCGTGCTTGTTAGTACTAGAGGCGCATTTTCCGGATTGGTTAGTGAGTCACTGCGATTCAGCGTAAAGGTGGAAACGGATTCCGGTTGGGTGTAGTCGGTAAAAGTGAACGTACTAAGATGTGCCACCGAAACGTCCGGTAGCGAGGATCTCTTTTCATAGGGCAGAGACCCACCGGATGTCTGCTGGTATGTTAGGGGTTTCTCTGCGTACTTCAGCGAGCCTTGGTAGGTTAGCGGTTGCTGCATTGGCAGGGACGGTTTGTTGTGTCCGAACGAATTCGCTGTAAACTTAGTAGCAGCAATACTTGCCACGCGGCTACCTGCATAACCGGTCACTTCACTTGATCGTTTGCCAACCCACGGTGCAGGTGGTGCTGGCTCCGCAATGGTAGTACCATCTGTTCGGGGCTTATAGTTTAGCACGTTGTGTGTAGGAGTGCGCTCCAATTTTGGAAGCGGGACGTACGGTGTCTCTTGATACCCTTGAGCCGCCAGCGACCGTACCAAGCCCAGTTGGACGTGCATTGGCTCAGGTTTGACTTCGGGCGTTTCTTTGAATCCGGTGGCGACGATCTGTTTCACCAACCCTGTGGCATTAGAAATACGGGCTGGTATGGGCTTCACTATGTCTAGCTCATGATGGATAGGCTTGAACTCTAGATTGGCAGGTGGTAGCTTTTTCGGAATCGGTTTAAAAGCAGACGCAGGTGCGTGGGAAAATTGGTTCACCAGGCTGCTTCCTGGAGACGATTTCGGTAGTACCAGCTTCCCTTCAACGATTGGACTACCTGATGGTGCATCGTGTTTGAAGGTGTGCGAAGTCGTCGCACCATATTTACCTTTCGACTGTGTCGTTTTCGGCGATGCGATCGTCGTAGAACCAGCTGATGTTACTCTGCCTGCAGAACTTGTGACACTTTTGAAACCCGATGTTTGATTCGGTGTTACTGACTTGGCATGCTGCTTTATCGGATTCGCTTTGGTAGCTTCATCGAATGAACCGCTCTCTGCCTGCTTCCAAAAGCTCATCGCCGAAGTTTTCGGTGCTGCACCGTACTTGGGTGGTAGGTTAGAACGATCACGACGTTCCGCCAGCTCGAAGTTATTCTTGAGATGATCGAATTTGTTCGTCCAATTGTTTGATCCGACATGTTCCCGAACCGGTTTGGACCAAACTTGACGTGACTGTTGGTTTTGTCTCTGCAGGAATGCCATAAATTTAAGATCGTTTTCGGTACGTGGTTTAAAGTCAGGCACATCCATCGGCGGCACAGCTGGACCTGTGGCTTGCTGATACTTGTTCGACGGGCCCGTGTGCTTCACCGTAGTCTGGGTACGAGTGTTATGACTTTGGGGCCGATCCAGCTGATCGGAGTGCTTCGGGCCATCGTCATCACCAATACCATCGTCACTTGCTAGATGTTGTGGCAGACTTTTTGGTAGATCGATCGTATTGGCGCGTTTCATGCGCAGCTTCTTACTTGCGTACTTGTTGATTGGTCTTGCACTCGGATCGTCGTTGTGTGATTCGGGCGTGCGTCTACCGTTTAGATGTTGAGGCCGGCGATTCACGGCCTGACCCTTTCCACCGAGTTCACTGCTGCTGGGTTTCGTCTCACGATTCACAATTTTCTGCACGGTGTTGATCACTATAGAGTTAGTTGGACCGGGTTGATCGGCCGGTGTGATTTTGTTGCGTAACACCATTTGTTCTGCCGTTTTTGATGTTTCGTCCGTCTTGCGTTGTGCACGTCGTGCAACTTCCTCATCTGAGCTGGAGCCATCGTTAAAGGAGTATTTTTTCACCAGTGCTCGTTGAGTGACGGTTTGTATTGGTTTCTTGAAGGGTAACTCCGGCTGCTGTTGTTGCTGCTGCTGTTGCTGCTGCTGATAATGGTGATGCTTGGGTATACGATCCGCCGTCTTGTGCTTGTGTAAGTCGATCGGTTTCGCGCTAACAGACACCTGTTTGTCATTCACGGCACCATTTACCGCAATGGGCGGAAGGTCCTGATCTACGCTAATTGATTGACGGATCAGCAGCTTTTCCTTGGACGGCTTAGTACGCACCTGAGCAGCTCCTGGCGTAGATGCTGGTTTTCCTTCCGTCCCAGGCAATACCAACTTATCGAGAGATGTTTGTACATTTTGTATCTCTTTTGGCACAAATTGGCTCGGACGCTTCATGCCGAAGGCGGCCGCTGGAGCGGTTGCCGGACTGCCATCATTGAGTATTGCGTGTGATTGTATAGCACCACCCGCATTGGTTGCTATTTCTGGTTCCCCTCCAAGCACAGTACCAAGCGATTGTTGCTTTTGTAGTATATACGCCTGCTCCGGTGACGTCACACACTGGTCAGACTGATGTCTGTTGTCCATCATCACCATCTCCTCAATGAATCTTCTCGCGTCGGCAAGCTCCTCACGACTGACGCCCACGGTGTGGCGATTGTTGCGAGTGGTACGTCGCTTCGCACTGAACCTTGAACTTCCGGCCCGCGTCCGGTTCTGGCTTGCGTCCAACCCGCAACCACTGCCATCAACTGCATCATTGAGCCCGCCTTCTGTCGTCAACTGTCCCTGCGTTAGCCGCTTGTTATCGTACGCATCCGCCGTACCACCACCAAAGCTCAGATCATTGATCTTATCTGGCAGTTGCAAACCCTGCTGTAACCGTGCAATCAGGGCCAACAGCGCTCTTCTCTGTTCCGCATCGATCTGCATCACCTTAGGCTGACCGCTCGGATCGCCCTGCAGGCTTGACTGTAAGCGTTCTAGCGCAACCGCCACTTCGCTCAGTATGCTAGGCAGTCCGTTTGCGATACTGGCAGCGCCACCGTTGACTGTCGCACTACTGCTAGCTCCCGCATTGGTGGCGATGGAGGAGTGTGCACTACCGATGTCATGCAACCCGGCAGCCGCTAGTAATCGCAAATCTTCGCCCGATTCTGTACCCGAATCTTCAACAGGTGGAATCTTCGATACGACCATCGCTGTTGCACCACTTTTACCATTGGTGCTACTATTAACGTGATTACCACCACAACCATCGCTACTACCACCACTACCACTACCACTACTAGTACCACTAATACCTGCTCCTTCGCCGGCATTTCCGGCGAAGGTATTACCCTTGTACCCAAATGCGGCTGCATTGCTCAACAGCAGGCCCTGCAACAGGGGTAACAGGAGTGACTCACCCTGCGATAAACCATTGGCACCCGCTGCCGTAGTTGCACTTTGACGATCGGACGAACCACTAGAACTAGTCGTCGCCGCCGTCGATTGTTGTTGTAGATGGCGCTCGCGCTGTAGATCGGCTGTTACGATGGCGACAATATCGGCGCACGCTGCATAAACGGGTGCGGAAGGAGTTTCAGGGTAAAGGTGTGGATTTTTGTTTTTTAAGTATCAAAACAACGATGATACACATTCACACACGGTGAGGTGGATTAGGAGCATGATTGAGAAATAAAGAGAATAAGAGATATGAACAAATAGAGATAGTGCGATACGGTTGTAACAAATTATTGAAGAACACAGTGAAGCGATCACATGATTAAAGAATAATCAAAAAGATAATATATATGTAGGAACAGATATCAATATTGGAGTACGGGGAAGACCAATCGAAAAGATATCCAAAATATGGTAAGAGAAAAACCATGAGAATTAGATGGAAGGAAGAGTGGGAAGATAAAAATTAAAGAGAAATTGGGAAATGAGCATGGAGAGAAGAGCGCAATTCATCAATTAGATCATGCAACCAAATGAAACAAGACATTCATGTCCTATGGTCTTATTTTTTCAGATATTTTATGAGACTTTGTTAGCTATAAAAATTGTTTGTTTGTTTGCTGTGAGTGTAATGAATATCCCAAATGTATCACAGCTGCAACTTAAGGACAAAGAATCTCAATCTGCACTGTTCATTCTAAAAAGATTGTAATCGTATGGTATACCGCTTTAAAGAAGTATGCACGCTCAGTCAAAGGATGGCAGAATCGACAAGCATACTTATGACGTGTACATTGTTTTTTTATATATACTTCTTAAAGTGTTCATGTAGTTTGCTGCAAATGAACTACTTCAATATGAACAATATTTAGCAGCAAAACAAATATGCAGCACAATTACTGTAAAGTATGAAAAAAGGTTATTAATTGCTATGATTTACTATTAGAAATAGTTCGCAACAGGACCTCAATTGCCATGCAGTAATTCAAATTAAGACGAAGAATAGCAAAACAATAAATATCAAAATGAAGGTCACATAAAGTGAAGTAAATCGTATATAGGTTACTAAAAGCATCCAGAAAAAATAAATGAAACATCGACAGGACGTCTTAGTTATAGAATAAATACAAGAAGATGGTTTACATATTCTCAACGGTAACAGAAAAAAAATACCGCTTAGCTATGAATTCTTAATAAAACTATAAAATGAAACAACTAAACCATTCCGCAAAACAACGAAAAAAGAGCGAATACAGAACGAAGAAAACAGTAAAAAACGACAGAAAGAAAAAAACAAAGGTAAAAAGTATATAAACGAACAAACACGCGAGCAAGGCCGCAAATCGCAATCGAACATCGAACAGAAAGGAAATTAATTAATTCTCTGCAAAGCCCTAAGATAAGATCCGTCAGAAGGGAAATCTATTTCGAACGGACCATTGTGTTCTGTATGGTCCTGCTTTATTGGTTTAATTATTGTTGTTTTATTTGATTTAATAATTGATGAATAATTATGTTTGTTTGCATATGCTGTTGCTAGGTAAAATGTGTGTTGTCGATGAGCTATTTGCTCACAGCAGAACGACCTGCTGCATTGGTAAAAAACGCACAACCTAAGTGGAAGATCATGGCATGACATACGATTCACAATAGTTTTGTCCTATTTTGTTTTTGTTTTTAATCTGCATGAGTAACTTTAACGCTCTTGTGAAAGTAACGTTCCTGATATAACTTTAAGTGAGTGTTATTTTAATGTCTTATATCGATACAAGAATATATGTGTTTTAATAGTAAGAGTTTTGTTGTGCTGCAAACAATTACTCTTGTGGAAAAGGTGAGAATAAAGTTTAACAATAGTCATTTGAAGGTAAATGAAATATGATTGATGTGCTACCTTCTTTTTCAGCCATTACTTGACGGATGCGAGCACGTATTTTGCGACGGTCGTCGTAATTGGTAGTTGATTCCAGCTGTCAAATAGATTTTAGATGAGTTAAAGAACAACAAAAAAACAAATAAGGTCAGATTGGAAGATTTGAACACTTATCTTGGTGGCTTCAAATTTAGAAAAAAAAAACTATTTATAATAGACTACGAGAAAAGCATAGTGAGGACACTGAACTATCTTACCAACTGCTTCAGAACAGCTTCGTCCCAATTATCGTCGAGATTGTCGACAGTTGCTTGCTTGCTCGCAGATGTACTTGGAGTGGCACCGGACGATTTAACCGTTTGCGTCTTGATGGCGCTGGAAGATGATGTTACCTTGGAGACCTGTATTGCAAACACAATGAAAGGATAACAACAAATAAAATCCATGGAGTGTGAAATGCTCGCTATCGTATGTTTCGTGTGTTGTGTTATCGAAAAATGCTTCAAAAACATTTGTATCACATCACCGGTACGTCGATCTACACACTACTGCGCGTAATCATTGGCTCGTTCCTGACCATACTTCGGGCACGACTCTGCTGCATTTACATTGACGTAAGATATTTTTAGCCCTATTGCGGTGGAACACCCGTAATGTCTGTCATTCGATGTGGTTGTAGACAACTGCATACGTAAAGGAAGCATACATAGGATTTCTTGCCATGATTGCGCATGGTACCTTCCTTCGTCTTTCCCTTGATCCACCCTCCTCATGGCTCGTCACAAACACGCCCTCCACTGGTCAGCCGTTTGAGTTTAAGTTTGCGTTTGCCATGGATTTAGCGCATAGTGGGTACGCTTGCGTATACCGCACCGATATGAACGTTGTCTATTGCAGCTATTTTTACTGTGGCGTACTGACTTGAATTGCAGCAGACGCTGTTACATCGGGTTAGTAGTTAGGAATGCTTAGAAATACTGAGGTGGAATTAGATTGCTCCGATGTTGAGTGCAATCGGAGGTAAGAACCAGATGCCAGCTACTGTTCAAATAGATCATTAACAATGGCACTTAACTCTCAGTTCTGCGCAGTTTTTCGAATACATTTAAAACACGAAGATCTGCTAAGTATCTCATCAAACAAAAACTTGGGAAAATTGTAACGATGGACGCATATTGTAAAGCGTTGTGGATATGGCCACTATTCGATAAGCAACCCAATTGCTGGAACACAGTGTTGTGTGCTCCCGCAAATTGTGATAGGACATAAATACTAAACTGGCCATTACAGCAACTACAAGAAAGTTGGTACCAGATGTATCTCGGCAAAGTATAAATCTTATAGGGGCGGCCTACATTTGGATTGCGTCCAAATATCCCTAGATGGTCCGATTTCGGTTCCGAGAAAATGAGTGTGACCATAGCGAACCTGTCATTGACACGTGTGTGTACGTCTGAAATTTGTGCGCGAAAAACCCCAGTGTCAGATATCCGTTGCGTTGGCGGTGAGGGACTTCGTAACGATCGCAAAAATATACACCATTGCAGTTTTTTGTCTACCTCACGGGTATGTTCACACATACTGCTCAACATGTAAACAATGGATGAGAAAACAATTCTCTTTTACTAAAGTCTTCAATAATCATGCGTATGTTTACTTATAATTATTATCGGCAAGAGAGATTGATACACGTCATATGAAAAAAATATGTTTTCTTTTTTCGTTTTGTTCAAAACTTGGAAACAATTCAATAATTCATTTCCTCAATCTAATCGATTTAACACCCTCGCTCAATTAAGAATCGAAATTAGATACATGCAATTTCAAATATGAACTGTAGTACACTACCTTCGTTCTAATAAATTTTTCTAGCCAGCCGAAACACTTATTGTGCTCTGTTAGAAAAACGATGTAATAAAATATTAATTCTAAATTACTTGTATTGTCAAATATCACTAGTAGAGTATCTGTATCTTCCTTGTTACAAAAGTTCTACGCAGATATCAAGTATAAGATTGCGATTAGTTTTTTGTGTGCTTTTGTCGGCCGATCCGAAACTTGAACCGGACAGTATTTCTGAGTCAACACAATTGGTAGACAATAATTTGCTCATAAAGCTATGAGTCAGGTGAATCCTGCCGTAGGCAGTTGAATCGGCCAACGTAAAAATAGCTACAGGACCTACGATCGAGCAAAACATGTCCCAAGTGATATGGGGCCGGTCAGCGCTTTAGTGCGTTGTTTCTGATATGAGTAGATCGAATCACTGGCTTTTACAGTATTGTAAAATTAGAAAACGTATTTTCCCCATTTTTGAAGCATTATCACTTTTTTATGTCCAGAAAGCAGATTACTGAGATCTAAGTAAGTATTACAGCCCGGCACGCATAACATAAGTAGAGTTGTGGTGGTTGGACACGAGTCTCAAGTCGAGTCGTTAGATTTCTTTTTGTGTTGGAAATAATCCTTAACCTAATTTCGTCCGAATCGAACACGATCATTGATCGCCGAGAATGAAACATGCTTGTTATTTTGTAATCAATCGCAGTGAAACGGGACCACGCGTGCCGCAAACGTTCACAGGGCTATGGTGAGAATATTTTCGATCAGCAGCCGTGAGTATAACCTCTGCCAAGGTTACTAAATTACTCGCATCGGAGATATAATAGAACTATAAATACGACTGGTCCCTAGCATTGGGTACAATTTTCTGCTCCAGCTACAGCGTGGTGGTGATGGGTGAATGTCGATAGTAAAAGTAGTAAAAAACTGACTTGAACAGAGATACAAACGATACAAACCAATGCATAAAGAAATTAGACTATACTTTCTTGTACAGAAGGCAGACACACACATATTATTTTAGTATATTTTTTTAATCGCATTTGCATTCAAGAGTTAAATTATGCGCTAAGGTCCGTGCAACCGGTGCAAAGTATTGTTGCTCACCAAAATTGGTGCGAGGGAGTCAAATAGCTGTGTGCGTGTCATTACAAGCGATTAACAAACACAACATTTTGTGCACACGGCTCAACAGCAAGATGCAGGGGAAGGTTTGTTAGCATTATCTAAATTATTTTATCCGTCCTTGCGTTTGCTTGAGCAAATTTCTAGCGTGTGGTTTGGAGCACGTTTCACTGGTACTGATTTACGCCAGACACGTTAGTAACAATTGGGGCAGGATAGTTTGACAGAATGCGTGCTGAACGACACCTCAAAAACACAATCCTAACTTAACAGAGAACTCCGTGAGCTCAAAATACACATCGAGTTTCGTTACTATTTTATTCGGCACTGATGCATGGTGTTGCTCATAGGCGGGATGGGAAAACTTCGCAAACACATTCCGCTGCTATATTGAACAGCGCCCGACCAGGCATTACCACTTGGTACACACACGCACACAAAAACACACAAAAAAACAGGTGCCGAGAACCCGAGCAAACCTACCAGAGCACCAGGTTTGCTTTTTTGTACCCTGAGTCTCGCTCATCCACTAATTTTCGTACCAGAAAATAAACCCAAGGTGTTGGTGGTAAGCAGTGGGAATCGACCAGAATACCGGTTTGCGTAAAGCACGTATGTGTTGGTCATGGTTTGGGATTGTTCGTCTTGCAAAGATTAGCGATCGTATTAGCTATTAGCACGGATAGTTACGGCACCATGTGCCGCAGCACACAAACGAAGACACTGACCTGGTGAGACGGGATGACGGGTTTTACTTTACCAACATACTCCCGACAATCAGTCAATCAGAGAAGATAAATGATGCCTATGCACTCCTAACACACAAACACGGCTCGAATTAATCATCCGGCAATGGGTTGATTAGGTAAATGGTCAAAGTATATCGACCCACCGAATACGATAAAGATCATGTACACTTGCACCAATTGTTGGTGCTAACCTCTCGCCAGTCAATTTTTTATTTATCAATACTCCCGAAAGGTCAGTTTGGCGCACGGACGGTTGATTGTAGGTGATGGCTTGGTATAAGTTTTGTTCCCAAAACAACACAGTACGTCTAATATGCGAACACTTTGGTCTGAAAGGATGTAAGGTAAATATATCACCGAACAACGTTAGATTTGTCTGCTCTAACTCTTGGATGTTGATTGATGAATGTACTAAATCGATAGCTTTTACACGTGTTGTAAATCACACGGAGTTCCGAAGTTGAACTAACCTACTGCGCAAGTGATCTCTTCGGCAGTTGTTAAAAATACGTCTGAAGATGCACACGACCTAACATCACTTTTCTGTATCAGTTATCAGCACCAAGTCAGCACACATCAATGGCGGTTAGCTTCCTTTCTGTTGTTATGTTCCATTAATTATCGCCGCATCTTCGATGTAGTTCTTAAGTTTCAAGGAACTGTACTGCCAAATGTTGTGATAAGCTACACTTTTCCTTCTGATTTTTCTCACTGCTCGTTTTGTACGACATTGGTTCGTGTTTGCAGCTAAGTATCCGTTTTCAACCCGGTGCTTTGGCCGGTACTGGGTCGTATACGTGAACCTACGGTAACAGGTGTGTACACGACGGTCGACGATAAATGATGGGACGATGCTGAACTCCGACTGTTTCGGAAAATGCTAATGACGGTCTGCCTGTGCACCTTGGACGAGACCGGCTACAGTGCGCAACTGCGTCTGCTCGGCCACGCTCAAACGCGTCCGGTGGTCTTGCAGTGCGCATGCGTGCAGTGGTCATCAACTCGTTTTTCCACCTGCACGTTTGCGTTTCCCAGCCTTTTACGTTCCACATTGTTCATTCTGTTTTAGGTTTTCACCCGCATGTTCAACCTACGCGTTCATCCAACCGTAGGAGATACGTTCCCGGATGCCACGAAACTTATTATGGGTGGGTGGCAGCAGCAGCGGAAATAGGTATCATCCGCACTCTGTTATGTGACTGATGATCTAGCCACAACCTTATATTATACAGGGTGTTCGTGGAAAATTTGACAGTTACGGTTCTATTTATAAATCGTGATTGCCTTGACATATCAACACAAGCGATTCATCAATCAAAAGAAAAAAACGTGTAGAAACAGTGATCAAAATTTCAAAAGAATTGAACAAGCGGAACATGCCTGAATTGTGATAAAGAATTCCATGCGTATTGATGATTCGCACAGGACGACATAATTGGGACTTGACGACAGCTGCGCAATGCTCCCTGAATTCCTTGAAAACGATCCGGAGTGAGATAGAAAATTTCAACAGAAATTTTGAGGAAGTTGCAAGAAGAATACACCAACCAGACCATCGTATTGCGTTCGTACGGATGAATTCTTGCCCGGAATCCAAAAATTCCTTGTCTGGACCGAAAAAAGACCTCAGCGTTAATGCGCATGGGTACATCAGGCTTCTGAAAACGGTTTTAAAGCCTTGAATTATATCAGTGACCAATATGTGTGGCAGCAAGATTCGGCATCCTACGATTCGGCCGGCAAATGCTCAAAATGGTTGTCAAATGACCAAAATGGTCGTATTTATGACCTCACCGCACTGAATGTGTGGCCCTGCAACTCTCCGAACCTGAACATTTTGGACCATGTTCTTTGGGACGAATTTGAGAGAGATACCAATAGATCGTCCAGCTACACCAAAGTAGAATTTGACACAAAAATTGATTTCAGTTTTGCGCCTTTCCTAGGGACACGGTTGCCAGGGCTTGCTCCAGGTTCCGGAGCCGAATTGTGGCCGCGGGGTAAGGGAGAGGTTGGCTATTTTGAATGATTTTAATACACAACATGGTAAGTTACTATTCCTGTAAAAAAAATCTAAATCAACGATTTATTTTTCAAAAAAAATATTTTCTTTATCCTTGGGCAACTGTCAAATTTATCTTGAACACCCTGTATATACATATTAACGCTTATAACTTGAAAACTTGAAATGTACCATGACGACGATAGTAAGCGGTTTAAATGACTTTTTATTGTTAGGAAACGCAATAGCACTCCGGATATAAGGGATAAAGGAATCTGGTTTGGTATTCGTACACCTTTCAAAGCCTCTATATGCTATACGTCGCTAATGTTGTCGTTCAACTCGGGTGTTTAAAAAACAAAGAAAACACAAAAATCACATTCATTATTCAAAGCTGTCTCAGTAACAGCACAAAATATAGCAAATCACCAATTACATACCGAGCTTCTGTCAAAAACCCTCCAGTTTTATTCCGTATATATATTTTTTGCAGCTAATGACGACTTGATAGTTGAACGTCTGGACAGCATGCTAAGCTCGTGGGCGCGGGCGCGCAAACGCGAAAATTCTTGTGAGGTTTAAATAACCATATATGGCTAGCAACTACATTGCCTCGCAGCCAAAGCACGTGGGTAGCCGCAGTACGGTGGCGGTGCGAGCTAGATAAATTCCGTGGGTAAAGCGTAGAAGTCAACATGTTTCGAGCCTCTCAGAAATATATTCCAACCACCTGCAAGTTTATGTGAAGTATTAGGTACACCTACATCTGTATTTCGTAAATGAGGCATAAGCTGAGACGATTACCTGGTAAACCTGGGCATCAATGCATTAAATAATTAAAGTATAGAACACTACCATTTTCGAAATTAGAAAGTTTTATCGATCTACTGGTATTCGGTTCACTGACCAACTTTGAAGGAGTATTAAAATAAACATCCATCAATGTCGACAACACAACACATACAAATATCTCCGGCTTCGTACAGTTCCCGCCATCGTTTCGCAGCAACGTACGTAATTCGGGTAATGGCGATGCTATATTTGAAACATCGATTTCCCAGTTAACGTATATCTGGCATAACAAAATATCCTACATGTTCCGGGTTATGGGTAGTTTGTGATCACGTATCACACTTGTTCTAGCCTATTGTTCTTCTCATACAACCATCTGTAACAAAGTCCACATGTATTTTTTTTTTGTTTCAACTTAAGCGATATTTTGCTTCGCTGCGCACCCATCCAGGCAAACGGAAAACAACGTCCCACAAGGTTCTTCACATTAGACCTACCGCGCGTCAGCGGAAAATGTATCTTTGTTCTTGACCTGTCCATGTTACATTGGCTTCTGATTTAAATGTGCCAGAGGCACACAATTCAAGCGGAACAGGGACGCATGAAAATAGATCAGATCAGACGGTGCATGTAGCATCCGCGTTTGAACAGATCTGTCATCGAGGGAAGCTGTAGTAAACAAGAACCCCGATCTGGTTCTGGACATAGGGAAAGTTACGTATTTCCGTTCCATTTGAGAAAAGTTGCTCTTCGAACTTTTTTATTCGCGGAAGAACGATGCTTACCAGATTTTGAAGAAATTTGAATTTATTGAAAAGGGTGAAGGTATTAATCCATTAACGTTCAGCCATACGTTATAAATGATACTAAGGACTAAATGATACTACGTTCCCCTGTTCATACAGCTGCCGGACAATTTTTGAGCACGATTCAGAACATTCAGCTCGCGAAAAAAGAACGTTCCGCTTTCAGCTTGTTCTAACCATTCCGCGGCCGTGCTCAAA
This sequence comes from Anopheles minimus, assembly GCA_000349025.1. Lineage (NCBI taxonomy): Eukaryota > Metazoa > Arthropoda > Insecta > Diptera > Culicidae > Anopheles > Anopheles minimus. The sequence continues at coordinate 464,039 of KB663855.1, read as the reverse complement.
AACAGCCACTCTGTAGATTAAGCGGTCTAGTGATCGATGGTTGGCAGCTGTCACTAAACGAAGAAGTGTGGAAAATTACGTACATAGTCGGGAAATATTCTAGCGCTGATGGACAGTTCAAGTATGAATGCTAATTGGGAAAAGTAAACAACGCGTTTACTCCAATTGTGTTTACGGATCTCGTGAGCTATAATATCTATAACGGAAATAATTGCGGAGATTTCCTTGTACACATCTCACGGCGGTGTAAACTATACCAAGTTTAGAGTGCACAAACTTTGTATATCGGTTACCACTCTCTTCATTGTGTAAATCAAGAAGTGGTTGCTAAAAATAGAATAAGTCTTTCGATTTTCTCGACAACTCCAAACGGTATAGTCGAAGGGTCAAACAAGCCGGTAGGTAAGTGCTGGTTGCATCCATGTCTTTTAGGAAAAAATATATTAGAAGCACCAGATTCGCGAACCAGATTAAATTATGTGTTCAATGCTTATTATACGTGAATAATTACAAACACCCAGGAAGAAATTGCTTACTTTCATATATAGCTCTGTGCTCCAGGCTTTCACGTAAAAATTAATGCACGACATTGTACGCGAGTAGTGTTCACATTCAGCACTCTCGAATTAAACATAAACCTTAAGGGTCATGGCCACTGCAATGTTATTTCAGTGAGAAGTAATCGCTCGCACGGATGTGCGTTTTTCATGCTATTTATGGCAGGCAAGTACCAATGCTGCGTGTGTTCAGGATCATCAATACTGACGTCTGACCAAACTCACCTTTTTAGTAGCGACGGCGTTGGAGGCGGGTAGGGAAGCTGTTTCGGACAGCATGCTGCCGGTCGAGGAGACCATCGACTCCACGCCACTCATCAAAACAGATGCCCCAAGAAATTTGTTCAACAGAGCTCTTGCCTCCTGATCCTCTGCGGTATCACCTTGTTCGGTCACTGTTTATGTAAAGGAAAAAAGCAGTCAGTTGCCTCAAAGAAGACCGGTTGAACGCAAAAACACCTCAAACATACCATTATCTGCGTTGCTCATACGTTGCAGCACATCGCGCACATCGACAACCTTGGAGGTGTCGTTCAAAAATGAGCGTACCTGACGCATGGTTACGCCCGTCTCCATCTGGTCTTGTTCGAACTCGTCCACCGATCCCGATTGCATGGAACAACCGTCGGTGGCTGGAGTCGATGCTCGGCTGGACTGGCTTTGTGCGGACGAGCGAAGGATCAGACCAGCTTTTGGGTACGTTCGCGTCGACTCCTGCATCAACGAGCCCGACGATTCACGGTGTATGAAACGCTCGGTCAACTCTTTTACCGAGCCCTTGCGCACCACCTTGGCTTCGCGTCGTGCTGCCATCTCTAAGCTATCCATCACCTCGAGCTCCTCGGTGTTCGTGCCCGCAGCATCGATCGTCTCCGTCTTTCGGATTGCCATCATCTTATCGTTGGCCCTCTGGTTTGCTGCAACGCCATCATCGTCATGTCCGGTATCATCTCTGTTGGTGTTTCTTACAAGCTCCGAAAATGTGCCCGGTTCGTTCGTGTAGTGCATGGTGCTGCGCTTACCCACTGTCGGGCCGCCATTCTCTGCATACAGCGTTTCGGTGACGATTGTCCCACTGATCTTGGTATCTTCCGTAGTGGTCGGTGCCGGTGTAGCCTTCTTTTTAAGGGCACGTATCCCGAAAAGCGGCAAACCGTTCTCATCGGTGGGACCAACGCCATAGCTAGAGGTAATGCAGTCAGTCGTTGTTTTCGGATCGGTTGACGATTCCACTTGCTGGTAGCTGGACGTCGAACTTACTACCTTTCTTCCACCTACGGCACCACCAGTAGTAGTGGAAGAGCTAGTCATGCTACTGCTTTTATAGGTGCGAGTGTTTTCGGAAGCTTTCTTCAATATATTACTTGTGGCCCAGATGGGTCGATCATCATTAGTCGTTGGATGACGATCTACTGCACCCGACTTTCCAGCGAACGTCGTCGTCTTCGTTGTAGTCGTAACGTTCGTTTTAGCATTGACACTTTCTTGTCCCTGCTGCTGACGTTGTTTGCTGTTTCGTTCTGCTATCTTGTCCGATTCGATACCATCTTGACCAGCGTCGATTGCATCTGAGCTAATTGATGAGGAATGTTTACGTCCATACAATGCCGAACTACGCGTCGGACTGCTGTCCTTTCGTTTAGCAGAGCTGGCTTCGCGCGTATTGGTCAAAGAAGAGTTTTGCGTAGGGGTGGTAGTTTTCACGGACGTAGCGTTTGTCTGTTTTTCTGTTTGGGTAATTGTGGAGCCTTGCATTTCTTTCTGTTTTTTAACGATACGAATTTGTGCTCGAATACGGCGGCGCTGTTCGTAACCCGTTACCGACTCTAGCATTCGTTCGAGCATTTCTAAATCAAAGATTTCTTCAATAACTGGTGAGGATGTAGAAAAAATGACCGTTTGTCCGTCTCCGGCGCTAGCTTTGCGCTTCGAGGTAGCCGTAGTTTGAGCTGTTGCTGGTCTGTTGCTCGTATCCAAGCGCTTTAGCTCAACTCCGAACTTGGCACTGTTGGTCACATTACGGGCAGTTGGTGCCTCGTGATGTACTGTCGCCACTCCGTGGTCTAATGAGTCTCGTCTCTGGTTCGCGTTAATATGTTCCAGCGAGGCGACAGTGTGATTCATATAGGATGGCTTGGATTGATCACCCGTGTGTGCTGGTCGGCTGATGGAGGACGGCGAGTTAGATTCTACCCGTTGTTTCAACGATGGTCTTCTAGGTAAAGTTGATGTCAATGTTTCGGTACCTTCTTGTGATGTTTGTGTCGTGTATTCAACCTGTAGTTTTGACGAGGAAATGCGTTTTTCAAACATATTTTTCTTCGCGGACACCGTATCTCGAATATAGGCCGGAGGTCGTACTCCACTGCCACTGTCCCGTCGACCTTGTGAAGGAATGGTTTTCGTTGCTTCCGGCTCGACCATGCGCTCCACTTTGGTAATGGATTCCTTTCGATGTGCTAGCTCATCCACAGTCTTGCTTTCTTCACGTGCTGTTTGAGTGGTTTTGCGCTCAGTCACTCCAATATCGGCTAGCTTCAAATCGGTCGATTTCTGGTCGGTCTGTTGTTGCAGTTTGTTTCGACGATCTTCCCATATTGAGGCTCTGTTCAGGATATCGCGTTGACGAGCGTCCTGCACTGTTTGACCTTTTTCAAAGATCTCCTTCGCTTTCTTCACGGCTTCTGTGCTGCGCAGCGTGATAGGACTGACGCACGGTGTCAACGCTGCAGGTGTCTGTTTCTCGTATTGCTTGCTCATTGTGGTCGTACGATAACGATTGGCAATGCTGGAGCCGCTGGATTGCACCAAATCTTCTGCAGCCGCATCCTCCACGATGTGACGTGCAGTGCTACGCATGGCATTTTTAACCAACTCCGGTGACTTTTGAGGCACAAACTTACCGCTTACCGATTCTGAGCCTCTGCTAGGGTGTTGCTTTGTCTCATCATTTTCATTCTCCTCTTCCGACTCCTGTTGTTCGGCTTGATCCTTGCCGATAGATGCTTGCAAACATCTACCGGAACGACCTACCGAGCTGCTCATGGATTCATGTTCTCGATTTTCCGATGTGCGCCGGATTCGATTAGCGAATCGATTCACCTTTTCGTTGACACTGAGCAAACATTCATCGCCTTCAGTTAGCTTCACCGGTACATCTTCATTTTCCGGCACGAACGGTCCGGACGTTCGTATCTTCTTCACTTCCTCCGCGGTCGAAATAAACTTGGTTACCTTATCCGACACACTAAGTAGACATTCGTCCGATTTCAGATGCTCATCGATATCGTCATACTCGGGACGTACCGAGAATCTGGCTGGCTGTGGACGGCCATCAGCATTTACGGTACTTGCTGGCTCTTGCAACCGGCGTGCTTCCTGTGCAAACTTGTTCACCTTTTCGGTTACGCTCAGCAGTGACTCATCGTCTTCCGTCACCCGGTCGAGGTTGGTGATACGTGTCGCCTGTTGCGATGTGGCCTCATCCATTTCCGTGATTTCACAGCCAACGTACTCATTGGTTGCCTCCTCAAAGATGGGAATGTTGTTGACCCGTTGGGTACGATTTTGACGTGTACCGGTTGCATCATCGTCCGGCTCTTGCACTGCGTCCGGATATCGTGGCTTGCCAGTATCTTCCGTGTCTGGCGATACAGGAATCGGAATCAGCTTGTTCGGTGTCGGTTCTCGGGAAGATTTAGCCAGCTGTATGTCAATCACCACATTGTCCAGATGGTCCGAGCCGAGTGTACTTGAGCAGGTGGTGCTGAGCGCACTAACACCAGACACCGCTTTCGTGGAAAGATTGATCGTTTTTGTAGCAACATGTTTCACAGGTCGCTCCGTCTTTCGTCCTCCAGACGATAGACGATCGGTGGTAGTCGTTTTGGAGGCTGCCGTGTTTAGATTTGCTGATGTCTGACGGTTCGATGAAGTGTTCGTCGCCCGCAGATGGTTTTCGCTCGACGATCGTGAGTAGTTTTTGCCCGCCCGGGCAACACCAGTTGTTCTATACACCGGAGCCGAGTCCTTACGATCCGTATGTCGGCAGCATGACGTTCCCGTAACATTCATCTCGATCACACTCTCGACCGTTTCTTCCACCTCACTGTTATCTGAGATTCCAGTATCCTTGCTGGATTCGGGATCAGTTTCCGGTTCCACTGGTCGCTTTGGTGCGATTACCTGTTCACTGGTACGTTTAGTATTACTTCTAACAGAACTCATCTCCTCACTTACTCCATGCATGAACTTTGTCTGTGTAGACGGTTTGCGCATAGATTCGATCCTAATTTTTGCTACCGTTATGTGGTTCTGTTTCACCGGGACTGACTTGTCTGTACCTACTGTCGGACGCCGTTTATCAGGACTAGTAGCCGACGAACGGGTTTTGCTCTGTGTAGCCATCTCTGCCGCCCGGCGTTTTATATCAAAGTCAGATGAGCTTTTATTTGTAATAACGCGGCTGTTGGTGGTTGTAGTCGGGCGTCGATCAAATTTCGAGTCCGACGATTGCTTGGTTAGTACCTTTTCATGAGTACGTATGAGCGTCGTAGTTGTCTTTGTTCGCACGTTTTCCGACACCTCCATAACGGGAAGGATGGTAATTTCGGCGACAGATATATTACGATCTACCTTTTTTTGCTCCACCAATATAGTTGCCTTGCCTTTTGTCGTAGTTTCGGACGACAATTTTACCGGCGATGGAACGCGTTCATTCTTCAACTGTAAGTCATCGCAAGCCGGCTTTCGTGATGATGATGGTTCTTTTGACGGCGACGTTCGTATGGTTGAAATTTCCGTTTGCGACGGTTTGCGTGACGGTGAAGCATCCTTTGTAATCGATGGGGATCTTTTTGGCGATACATCTTTTGCCGGTGATTTTCGTGTAGGAGAAGCATCCTTCACCGGCGATTTTCGAGCTAGCAAATCTTCCTCTTGCGTCGATTGCTTCCGCAAAGGCGTAGCTTCATTGCCCACTGGGGAAATTTCTCTTGCAAGTGTTTTACGAGTTGGCGAATAGTCTTTCACTGGTGAACTCTTGGATATTGAATTGTTCTCAGCCGAAACCTTCCGTGTGGGTGAATTTTCTTTCGGTGTGGAAGAAGGTTTCCGTGTTGGGGAAATTTGTTGCGCTGATAGTTTACGAATTGGTGAGGAATCTTTAGACACCGACGACGTCTTACGGCTGCTGTAATGTTCCTTCTCAATGATGCTGTCTTGCTCATCCGTCGTTTGACGCGAAGGCGAATTGGTTGTGTTAGTTTCCAACAATTTGATTTCTTGTTCGATTTTTTTGCGCTGTTCACGCAGTTCGGAACGCGATTGCTGCACTGTAACCGTGTTATCATATGTGCTGAAGATGCTCTTAGACTCACCCTTCGTTTCATCATCCACAGGTCGGTTCGGCATACCAAGTATCTTGCGGCATCTTTCTTCGTATGTTTCACTGCGTACCAGGGGTGGCTTCGTACTACCACGCGTCTTAATGCCATCCACTTCCGGATAGTTCTGCCGTTCGAATTCTGTAACGCGTATTTGACTCTCAGTTGTCTTTTCCAATTCTCGAACAGAGCTGGCTGTAGCGGATTGCTTCGATGGGGAAGTACTACGCGAACCAGTATGCAGCAAGGTTTCGGAGACCTTGCGGGGGCTAGGCGAACGCTCTGTGGGCCCCGATTGCTGCTCCTGGAAACCGGACACTTTACGCTCCGATGTAAACGTGGAACGCATATAGTCGGGCTTGGAAATCAGTTCAGAACGCAACGGTTGAGCCTTCTCCGGGCTAGCACTCGATCGCCCGGACTGGGTTACATTCGAACGGACGGAGCGTACACTTCCGGTTGGTGATACTGAGCGCAATGAGCGTGCGAAGGAATCGTGAGCGGCATCTACCTCCACCATAATGCGTTGTGAGCTGGTCTTTGTCATTGATGTTGATGACTGGTTTGCCTTCTCCTGGCGAATAAATTCGCTCGTCGCATTGCTCGACCGACCCACGTTTTCTGGTTGCTTTTTAGCTGACGAGGGGTTGCTTTGTTCCATTTTCGTAGACGTATACGACGGGTCATTAGTGATATTTTCGTATGTTCGTGTGGTCACCGTCGTTCCATCGTCCAACCGCTTCGTTTCAGCAATCATTTTCGTCGACGCGTTTACCATTGTTTCCTCCCGCTCGATGATCTTACCGGATCCCTGTGCCAAGCGGAACGCTTCCCGAACGCGCTCTGGATCCTTGGACAGCTCCTTGGGAATCATTTGTTCCTCTCGTTGGTTGTCCGTTATGTTAGTGGTACTCTGATCGGAATTCTTGGTAGTGGCGCTGTTGCGTAACACGCTGCAGGAGGAAGAACTCGTTACGGTGCGCATTTGAGAGGAACTGAAGTGATCGTCGCCGAATTCTAGCAGAGCAGCTTGGTCAGTAGCATCAGTTAACTGTTTTTTCGGTCGCTCTGAGTCACCGTTTTGCTGTTGATATACAACGCGCGTTGAGCTCACTGAAGTTGTAGTCGAATGGGTCGAACCAGACACGCTGCGCCCATTCTCGTCTTCAGTAATGCTATCCTCCACCAGCACAGTGGTGGATTGGTCCCCCTTGCTGTGTACAAAGTTGGAATCATCGCCATCGTAATGCTCACTGTGTGATTCCAGGTTCTTACCAGCGAACGCTGAACGACCACCATCCATCTCCTTGATTCCTTGAGTTGTGGCGGAAGTTCGCACCGTATGCGTCTTTCCATCTCCGCTTACTTCTTCGGTCGTTCGGATCTGCCATCCGCTATTATCTGATGGTATTGCCATATTTCCGAACCTAAAATCATACAGCATCTTTCAATATGTGTTCTCAGCATTTTCAACGCAACCAAATGGGAGTATACATTTAAAACAAACATCGGATATCCAATCTGCAATGCTTACCTGGTTGGGCTTTCCGAATCACGGATTTCCTTCGTTTTGAAACTCTCGAAGCTCTGGTCTACCAGAGAATCTCCATGGCTCCCCGCGACAGTACTCTTCTTCATCCCGAATGTTGCGCTTGCATTATCCATCAGGAAATACGGTGGACTGCTATCGTTGCTGGCGTAGAAATCTTTCAGCCGTTGCTCGCGCAACTTGTACATATACGCCCGGATTTCTTTCTTGCGCGAAAAGTCCTCCGCCTGTTGCCACTAGAGTTAAAAAAAGAACAAATCGAATTTGGTTGATGATTTATTAAAGTCATACCAATATTTCCATACACTAACAATTATGAAAAATGTTTACTGAGCAATTGTACAGAAAAACCAAAACGAAGTTTAAGCAGAAGGGTGTGGTTTTGATCTATGTATGTAGATTAACCATTTATCGCTCATTGCCACCGACAGTCCATATAAGCACAAACCGAACTGTTGCATTTCGATCAATGCCAACCCACAGTGATCACAATTTCGGACTGCAGCTCCAATAACGCTTGTGTCTATGCTCGTCCAAGCAAGACTGTGTGGATATGTATGGACCATCATTACGCCCATACGCGTAGTAGACAGATTTGCTTCAAAAGGCTCCCAATCGAAAGCAAGACCGAAAAGGACATTACGCTTATTGAAATCAACAACGCGATGAGCTCTGTGGCGCATGTCACTCTGATCGGGTTTCTCTTAATTCCAAATTGGGTCCCGGAATTTATTACCTCATTTTCTCCATCTAGCATCACCACGGCAAGATGTCTCAGCCGAGCACGATGGCACACTGGTGGTGACAGAAAAGCGAAGTTTTTGAACGCCTTATAGGGCGTGTCGTTTAGCTTTCGAAATAGAAGCTTGACTAGGGCAGTGTGGCGTTGTTGAAATAATCGTTACAGTAATTTGTACCACGGTTGATTAAAAACATTACGCTCATTGCATTAATTTTAACGTAGTTGCAGCTGTTTTCGATTATATATCTTTCTGTAGTAGCGACTGTTTAAGATTAGCTCAAGATCTCGATTTGCTATGCTGGTGTGTGTAAATATTCTTACAACCATGCTCTCTTCAGATCGGCAAGAAGCTGTATTGCTCATTAACGATTGTTTAGTGGTTTAAATAGTTTAAAAACTCAATTTGAACTTTGTACAAAAAAAGTGGTTTACCAAGCGAGAGTTCACTATATTTAACACTTTTCAATGCTCAAAAACGTAACCAATGATATCATCCACAGTCTACGAATCCAGTACACACATCCAGTAACATAACGTTTGCTTAAAAACCAGCTTGCGGTTTTTCGTAGGTGTACGCTTTTGCAATATACAGTGAAAAACATATACTACACCGTGTGGGTCAATTCATTCGCCTTCGCCAGTACCAAAAATGGTACACTCCGAAAAAGGGGTCCCGAGACTTCACATTACCCTATTATGGCACACAATATATATAATATACTATATATAATAGCGAATAAATTTAAAACACCAAACAGCACCATTGATGCCGGTCGGATATATCCAGATTTGGTTACTTCATACACTAACGTGTTTGCTATACATCTATCACCATTCGAATAGTGACAACTATATTGTTTGCAAATTAGTAGTAATTCAAAAGCAGTCAGACACATTTGATAAACACAATATGAAGCTTTGCTAGAGCGCATTCGTTGAGTAAGATAACTGTATACAGCACGATGAATCATTCATAGTTATTTTAGTACAGGTAGTCTGAGAGACACACAGCAGAGATCTACGTGCATCTGGAATTACTGCGTACATAAAATGCAAAAATAATATTTTTTATGCCTGAATCTATCTAATTTATGGACGGATCTATGGTTGTCTTTACTCAATTATTTGCAATTTATTTCGTATTTAGAATTTATTTAAGACTTCAATGTCAAACCCTTCCCTACCCCTCGCCCATTATTATTTTTACTGAATTTGTCAGAGGCCCTTAAGATCGTTGATCAGAAAGGAAGCCAATGTGGTAGGTCTACCTGTTGGTGTTGGGGCCTCTAAAGAGCTTAATCTGCCACTGAATTTCCAGGGTCATACAAATAAACTTACTGAACTGAAAGTTTATTATAAAAGAAGTACATAATTTTATGTATAGTACTCATTTTGACATTTTATTCTATGTCATTTTGGCAGTTTACTCAAGGCAGTTGTTGGGCACCAGAAAATACTCGTAAGTATTCAATTCAAGGAATTTAACGGGCAGAAAGGGATTCCTACAAAGATAAGAGGCACTCGTAGAAATGACCTTTCAAAAACCGCATTTTGTCAACTGGACTACAGCAAGTTTGTAAGGTTGCAAGTGAAGTTCTTTAGAGAATAGTCTCGTTGTGCCAGAACACTTCACCGAAGTAGCTGTGTGTTTGAGAGAGTTCACAAATGCCTCCCTCATCCTTTTGTTGTTTTCGAGGTCCCTGGATCCCGGATTTCCTGGGTGTCCGTTGATCAACAGGTAATTTTTTTTGCACTTTGCAACTTTTTCGGAAATGATCCTCCCACTATACAATTAAGTACCGTTCAGCAACACAACTTCATGAATTTAAAATTGAGTTCGAAAGGCATCATCGAGACATGAGTTTTAATAGAAGACATGAATTTAGAATCGAGTTCGGAGCGGCTCGATGCCCGAGGAGATAGCTGCGTCGGTCTCTATAATGCGTAACTGCATTGTCATCATGATCCTGATGATGATGATAAGATTTTTGCATTTTTGAAAACAAAAATAAATTAATGAGGCAACGCATGTTTGAAGAGTTCAGGGGGTAGCACAATCTGAGAGGTCACACAAGATTCATACATTGATGATTGTATGCGGCTGCTTTCAGATACACTAGATTTCCTTGCTTCGGATGTTAGTGCCCTAAAACCTGATTTAGGTATTAGTGGAACTGGCCATATGCAAGTTGCAGCGGCGAATCATTGGTTCTTGAATCACTATATGAAGGGTACCTTAGGATACTTTTATTATGAAATGTGACACGTCTTCCTCGGTGGAATGTTGTAGGTCATCTTAGAAGCGCGTATGACTCGGGGGACTCTACATGATGTTCTTCAATACCACCACATTTTACGATTGTTAGGTAGGGCTATATTTTGTTTATATGAGCACAAACATCGTAAAGGAAATTCCGTCCTTCTCAAACCTGTAATGGGGTAAGAGGTGGGACTTATCATTTCAGATACATTAGATTTTCCTGCTTCGGAAGAAAGTGGGGTGAAACCAACTGTTGGTATTAGAGAAACTGGCCATATAAAAGTCACCCAAGCATTTGTTCTTGAATCACTGTATGATGAAATTAGACCCGTCTTCCTCGATGGAATGGTATTGATCATCTTAGAAGCGCGAATGAGTCGAACGAACCTTCAAAATGTTCTTCGACGCCATCACTTTTTACTTTTGTTCGATAAATTTGTGTTTATAGATTCAAGTCAAACTAACGTAAAGATTATCAAACCTGTGGTAAGAAAAAGGACATATCATTATCATAAAATTTGAACTTCTTTTTTATTATTCATCAATGACGACCATGCCGTTTTGCTTATAACTATTATCTTAAATCTAAACTTAAAGTAATATGTAATTCACATTGGTTGGGAGACATTTCCTTCTCCGAACCGTGAAAGGGCACCTTATCCCGGGTGTACTCGGTTAAATTTGAACTTCTTCAAATCAGCAAATTTTTATATACCCGTACTTCAATATGGCATTTCCTAAGAGTTTTGATACAAATTATAACAATAAAAAGTACCTTACGCATATTTATGCGGATTTTTGTACAGTTACTCCTTTTTTGCGGAGATATACCGACCAATTATTAAAGCCAAGCGGAAATTTCTCATGCAAACCTTGCCAAGACAAACGGAAATCAAATCGGCATTGCGAAGGTTTGTTTGAGTCGTCAAGTTTCATGCTTCGTTGTCATGCCACAAAACTTCACAAACTTTAAGTTCAAAAGCTCAAAAAAGCTTAAATTTCAAAATATGACCGTTGTTGAACCATTTAGAACAGTAAATGGCGTGTATTTTATAAAATAGCAATATATTGTGAAGTTATTTGAAGATTTTCTAAAATATATTACCAGGGGTGTCAAACGCAAAATATACCAGGAGCAAAATAAAAAAAAAGATTCATCAAGTGATCCTGAACTGTCTGAGCTGTATGGCAGATTGCATAACTTCAAAACATATTTTTCGTGATTAATTTGTTTTGCATGTAATGATTTAAAATATGTCAACGTACTATCATTTTTTATTGGTTACTTTTATTTCAATACAACCGCAGAAATTTTGAAGCAATTTGTTTTTAATTACTTTTCATAATTCTTTGCCGTTGTACAATTTTTTTAATCTGCCCGACCACTTATTTTACACCCAAGTGCTATTTTTTAGTGGTGTAAAATATGTACATGTAAATAAGACATTTAACTTGCCGTCCGATGGCCAAATATGCTACTGGAAATATATAAAAATGACCTGCAAAGAAAGCACTTTGACTGTTCCTTCTGCGCCATGAACATTGATGAATCAAAGTTTTATTGATTTATATTAAAAATAATTATTTTTAAAACCAAGCCACCAATTCTAATTAATTTCAAACCTTCGCAAAACGTCTTTGGTTTACTTTAAATTAACATTTATAAAAAATTACATTATTCATTCTTTTTTAATATAATTTATTATTTCCAAAATTTTATTTTCATGAAATTATTATTTAAAATATTTTAAATAATTCAAAATTAATTAAATGAATTATTTCAAAATTAAATTCACAATTAAATAATCTAAATCATTGAAAAAAATCAGAACCTAAAATGTTTTCCGTAGCCTCGAGCTGACGGAAGGGTTTTTGTCAAACTTGAGTATCCGTTTGGTTTCCCTTTACAAATGTTTGAGAAAAAGCTTTCGTTGAACTTGAGTGCTCAAACGGATAGCCAAACGGGAAGGCAAACACGCTTCGCAATGCCGATTTGTCAAACTGGAAGCTTTTTCTCAAGTACTTGAGTTTAGCAATAGCTGGGATAGCCGGCTTGTTTTTAAAAACAATTTCAACGAACCCTCCAATCAGTTGGACGTGAACAAACTTGCTAAAGCAGCACCGATTGTGCACAGTGTGAGAAGTTTGATGTTGCCGCAATGCATCACCTAACAGTGGCTTGGTTTGCAGATTTGCATTAAGGCCAAGTTAAATGAGAAGCAATGAGAAGATCATCAAATCGCCTTACTTGTACAGGGTGAGGTGAAAAAACTGTAACAAAATTCATTTCTGATTCGCTCGTCTGACAGCGGTCAAATTTCTTCCGAAGACAGTATATTGTTTACACGCGCACCAGAGTATTTAATTGTTGGACTAATAAGAAAATTTATTATTCGTGTTGGAGTTCAAGCGTGATAGCGTAATTGCTTTACATTCTGCTGGAACCCCCCAAGTGACTATCGTTAGAGCCCTCCAGCATTTAAATGTTCATAAATCTTTTGTGTCTCGTACCATCACTCGTTACCGTAATACTGGTAGCGTAGCCCGACGCCTAGGAAGTGGACGAAAAAAACCAGCAACATCGCCAGAAATGGTTCGGAAAGTTAAGAAGCGGCTTGAACGAAATCCACGTCGCAGAGGCCGACAAATGGGTCGTGAGCTTAACATATCGCAACATGCCTTTCGGCAAATATTGAAAAATGAGCAAGGGCTAAAGCCTTTGAAGATCCAAAAAGTGCAAGATCTTACCGATGCTCAATAAACAGACTCTCAAGAGCCAAAGAGTTGCTTCGCTTCACCGAAAGTGGTGAATTGCCGAACTTGGTCTTCTCTGATAAGAAACCATTTGTTATCCAGCAGTTTTTGAACAAACAAAATGATCGTGCTTACTTGCCAGAGAGGTCAGCTGAAAATTTGCTCCTTCGGTTGGCCACCAGAACTCAAAAGCCGGTCATGATGATGGTGTGGCCGCCATAACCGTCTCGTATTCATCTTCAGTGGGGTCAAAATAAATGCGCAAATCTATCGCGGAAATATTTTGGAGGGAACTCTGAAGCCCTGAGAACGCAAACATTTTGGCCGCAGAACTTGGACATTCCAACAGGACTCAGCACGCGACACCCATAAATGGTTACGAAATAAGGTTCCTTGCTTCATTTCCACCACACATTGGCCACCAAAATCACTAAATGCCAATCCGTTGGAGTATTGTGCCTGGGGTATTTTGGAAAGTAAGGTTGGCACTAAAAAATACCAAAGCGAGCAAGCGATTCGCTGAGAATGGGCAAAAATACCGCAGAGACAATTTCGGGCAGCATGCAATGGCTTGGAACAAATTGTATTGATTACGAAATTTGATGTAATTTCCGACATTTTGTTGCTTTCATTAATTTTTTTTAATTATGAAAAATATGAAATTTAACATTGTTGCAGTTTTTCCATCTCTTCTTGTATACCGTACCAGACATCCAGACAAAATGAACGCTAGACACCTGCTTACATCGAATGCCAGCGGATTTTGGCCAAATATATGAAAACAGTAAGCAACGAACATGGTTATACTGTTCAAACCATCAACTTTCCCTTACGGAACCAGAAACAAGCGGTTGTACTTTCCAGATGATAGGCCACCGCCACCAGAGTCTGCGAGATGAGCTTCTAGTCGTTGGTAATACCGTGGGCGCCAGAAAGTAATACCGCTGCACGGCCCTCGCTGGACAATCTGTTGCAAAGCGCTTCGACCGTAGCACCGGAACGCCAGCCGAAGCTTACTGGAGCGTACCGTAGCGTCATGGGCGGGATTGTATTTACGGCATTTCCCCGCCATGTTACGGTATCGGCAAGATACCACCACAAAACATAGTGAAGTAATCGCATCAGTTCCGTCTGGCTGAAGGTGCAATAAAATGAACATTCCATCCGCAAAGCAGCGCCTCAGAAATTTCCAGTTTCTGCTCATCTCCCCCGACTTCCGGCACCTATCCGAACAAACTGCTGCTGGGATGTGCTGAATCAACATAATTGTTAAAAAATGCTACATACAGATGATGTTTGCTTTCGGCAAGGGGGAAATACTACCAGGAACTTCAAACATCTGGTACCTTATCACTCTCGCATGAGCTGCCTACCCGGTGTGGGTTGAAAATAAGTAATTCTATCCCGGAAAAATTAGCTATATAAACGATCACAAATGCGCCACTGATCTATATCGCACTCGGCTCTCTTGTTCCGTTAGATGCAGAAGCATTCTGATTGCTAAAGCAAATATATTTTAGCTGCCCTTTATTACGCTGCCCACAAAAGCCAAGAGTTCTGGTAAGTTAATAATCGTAGCGAAAATATAGCAATTTACGTAGCCCTGCGTCCAACTGCTTTATATTCGCTCCCAAGGGCCACTCACGTGCTTCTTCCGGGTAGAGTCTCTGGCAAATTGCTTTACCAACAGTAAGTTTAATTTGGTTATTTTCGCACAGAAATTTGTATGATTGGTTTTTTCCTTACCGAAAGTTAACGTGCCGTGGTATTTCTAATATTTCTACCAACTCATATAACTCCCGGTTTGCAAACAATTAGTGCTTCACAGTAGGCTGATAATTCTGTTTCCCCGCTTAGAGTTTTTTAGGGTTTTTAGGGTTCTGTGATCGGCGTTCTTTGGTCGAAAAAGCACTCATACGAAATAGGTTAATGTGCCATTTTAAACGTTCATTGATGTTTTTTTTTATTTCAAGAGATTTTTGATAATGTACATCCCGAGCATAACATAAATAAAACATAGTGCTAATTTGTTTGCAGAATAAATCCAGGAACGGGTTGGAAATTTGAACGGCATGATCGAACACAACTACCTATTGAAATATTTTCAGCATTGATTCATAATTCATCACTGAATTAAAACAATCGTTGAAGTGAAACTCATCAGCTTTTTAACATTTCTACAAACAAACGCATAATTATATGCACTCTTATTATACAAAATATTTTTTTCATTTTTTGGAAAAATAAATTATAAAATGTTTGTACTTTCGTTCAATACTGTAAAGGTAAACATTTCTACTCACTGAAATAAATACAGGGTGTTCAAGGTAAATTTGACAGTTGCCCAAGGATAAAGAAAATATTTTTTAGCCAACTTCTCCCTTACCCCGCGGCCACAATTCGGCTCCGGAACCTGGAGCAAGCCCTGGCAACCGTGTCCCTAGGAAAGGCGCAAAACTGAAATCAATTTTTGTGTCAAATTCTACTTTGGTGTAGCTGGACGATCTATTGGTATCTCTCTCAAATTCGTCCCAAAGAACATGGTCCAAAATGTTCAGGTTCGGAGAGTTGCAGGGCCACACATTCAGTGCGGTGAGGTCATAAATACGACCATTTTGGTCATTTGACAACCATTTTGAGCATTTGCCGGCCGAATCGTAGGATGCCGAATCTTGCTGCCACACATATTGGTCACTGATATCAGTGAACATCAGTGAACATCACTGAACAGTTTTCAGAAGCCTGATGTACCCATGCGCATTAACGCTGAGGTCTTTTTTCGGTCCAGACAAGGAATTTTTGGATTCCGGGCAAGAATTCATCCGTACGAACGCAATACGATGGTCTGGTTGGTGCATTCTTCTTGCAACTTCCTTAAAATTTCTCTTGAAATTTTCTATCTCACTCCGGATCGTTTTCAAGGAATTCAGGGAGCATTGCGCAGCTGTCGTCAAGTCCCAATTATGTCGTCCGGCGCGAATCATCAATACGCATGGAATTCTTTATCACAATTCAGGCATGTTCCGCTTGTTCAATTCTTTTGAAATTTTGATCACTGTTTCTACACGTTTTTTTTTCTTTCGATTGATGAATCGCTTGTGTTGATATGTCAAGGCAATCACGATTTATAAATAGAACCGTAACTGTCAAATTTACCACGAACACCCTGTAAAAGCCGCGAGTGGTAGAATTTACTTTTCATTCGCTCGGGATGTTTAACAAACGTGCGACAGGGCCAGAGTTCCGAGCGCAAGAACGAAAACCGGTCGCCGAAGCCCGAACCCAAAACCATCCACTTTTCATTCCGAAACTACGGAGAAAACAAAACCATACTCTGCCTTGAATTCCGAAGAAGACTTACCCCTGCTTCCAACGGCCCTCTCGACACTCACCGCTCAGAACTCACTTCACTTTTGGTACAAAATCTTCTTCTGGGCGTTTGCGTA
Source organism: Anopheles minimus (assembly GCA_000349025.1). Lineage (NCBI taxonomy): Eukaryota > Metazoa > Arthropoda > Insecta > Diptera > Culicidae > Anopheles > Anopheles minimus. Next base: position 447,347 of record KB663855.1, on the reverse strand, counting down.
CGAAACCGGTGCTTTCATTGATGGGTTTGTTATGCGCTTTTGCTGGATATTTTTGAAATACGTTTTTGTTACTTTAATAATTTTCTTTACACGCACGTTACGTTGGTATGTTTGTGGATCGTGGATCGTCAAGGTTTGATTGAATGCTGAATTTGCTGATCGGAACAAATGGATGATGTTGTTTTTGGTTGTTTTTTTATTATATGAATTGCTCCTTTTTCTATATATTTGCTAAACGATAACACTTATTTTTATTCATGCTTCAGTTTTTCTAGCACATAACACTAAATCACTTGCTCCGCATGGACGATGAATTATTTCTTTTTTCACGCTTTTGTCTTACCAGTTAAGCTTATTAGGTTTCACTTCAATGTAACTCGATGTAACAACTATCTCGGGATGTATGCTCCTGCAATGCACCGCTGGTACAATAACCAGTACCGGCAACCACAACACTTCACACAATACAATCGTTCGCGTTACAGGAACTGATCTATCATCTAACAGCATTCGTTACGTCTTCGGACAAACTAAAGTTCTTGCACTGAGACGCAACGCCTTTTGCCCATTTCGAGCCCCGATGGATGAGCATGGGTGGCTGTTTACCCACACACACTCACGCACACAAACAGCGTGCCCAGATGCAGGCAAACGGTTGCTCAGAAGCGGCGAAGCACGATCGCGAGAGGACCCACCGTGTGGGTGTTCGGTCCTAGCTCAGTGTGTGGGGTGTTGTGTGGTTTTTCTGACTGGTCCGTGTTAGCTTCCCAGTGTTGCGGGGTGCGTGTTTTGACTTCGTAGTTGTGGCACTGGTAAATTGCCACACTTGCCACATACTCACGACCCCTCTGCCCCGTCGTTGGTTGCAACTGAGTTACTACCTTGGGATACCCGATCTCAGATTCTGTGCAGGCAAGCCGGTCGATATATGGCAGCGGTTCGGCAAAGTGTGGCCTGATAGCCGCATATGCGATTCTTACACATTTTCAAAAGCATGGTTCACCTCAATTAGTTCTTGCTAAATTTGCACAATTTCACCACAAATTTTAGCTGCAATATGAACCAACTTGCTAGTTCATGTGAAGAGCAGGATATTACTACTATTTAAATGATCCACGTAATCTTTCAGCACTGCTAAATGCCTTGCGATTCTGTCTCAGTTATCATAACATGTTCACTAACATTTAAGAAGTTTTTTAACATATTTTAAATTTAAAACCGTCCCACATAGTTTAGTGATTCTGAAAACACACCCATTTCACATACACACCTTGTGTATTTTGAATGTTTGGCACATAACTTATTCTTAAACTCAAATTTTCACACATTTCACGCAGCTCTAAGAAGTTTGACGACCACTGGTCTAAGGGATTCATAGCGAGTCCCATCGTGAGAACGATGGTATAGCAACAATTTTTTTTGCGATCTGCGTGCTGACAAGTTAACTGAGTTCCCATGAATAATGGTAGGCGACCACCCGGTGTACGGTTTACAGGCTACACTCAACAATGAGAGTTCTATGGCTGTACACTATACAGACCCACAGAGTTTCGGCGGCATTTAAACATCAAGGGTGTTGAACGTTGACGCGTAATTAAAAAAGGGGATCGCAGCATGGGCAGCTGCAGTAGCTAGAGGAGTAAAGAAAAAAATGGGTAAAGAAATTGAACAACAAATTATCTCAACAACGCCTCCACTCTAGTCTGTGAGACACCGTCATCGCTCCCACACAAGAAACACACACAAACCGCTCACTGATCATCTAACCATAAATGCAACCAAACGGTTTGATTGGTTTGTCTTGTCATTTTTGGACTAATTCCCCTTCCCCAAACCTACTAGATTCAACTCTTTGCGTCCGTGTTACCCCGGGCGCTTTCACTCTTGAAATGAACGATCGAATCCTCGTATTGCTTCCTAGCCATATGCACAATCTGCTACTTATTTACAATCGGAGTTCATTTGTATTGCCTTACTTGAAGATCACACATACGTAAAAACACTCAATATACTTTCTAATTGTTAAAACTGAATCCGTTCCTATTAATTGTGTAATAAATGCAAATTCCTAACAATATTCCAAAAAACCAGTAACATCTTTTGGGTATCACTCTCTTTCTGGATTCAATTACATTTTCCACCACACATACACGCGTACACTTAGAAACTTGTTTTTTTTTAATTTATTATCGTAGCTTCAAGTTACAATAACAAAACGAAAAAAGAAAACAAGACAAGGGAGAGGAGAAAGCACGGGCAGAGCATAATCCGGGCGGATCGGGGGAAAGAATTTCTTGCTTATGCTTTCTGGTTCCGTTTTATCGCTGATCCTCAGCGTTTCCATGTCAACTGCCCAGCGCGCTGGTAGCTGCGATGCGCTCCGATTCATCCGACGAGCAACTTCACAGGCAATGAATTCTGAAAGCATCGCCACAGAGCACCACCGACTGTTAGGGGGTTTTGATCTCTTGGTGAGTTTGTAAATCATTTATAGTTCTTTATCTTGTGGCTTTGGGTTTGTGTTTTGGGACACAGCAATACTGTAGACCAGCGAACAGTGATGCTACTAAATGGACATATAAAAACTGTCACGACGAATACGATTTAGGGCACCAACATTTTTCGAGACATTTTTCCATGATAATCCGGCGAGGTTGGAGCATGATTCATCCCGTCTGATTAATGTGCGACGAAGCAGACGTAATAGAATTTGTATCTTCCAATCTGTTCCACCGTCTACGTTCGTTTTCCAAAATTCTTCATATGAAGCAATATCAGACGGTCAATCATTAAAAGAGATTTCGCAAAAAAGAGAACAAATGACACACATTTCAAATATGGTGGAAGAATAATACATAGAGAAACGGGAAAGAAATTGGAAACTTAAGCAGTGTTTATCATAAAAAATACTATTTAGAAAAATATCTTAGTCCTAATGCTCTCCACTTGATATTTATAGCTAATTTTGGAGCACCCGCCATCACTTGAAACGCAATACAAACGCTTTATTGGTATGGAAAGTGATTCTTTATCGCTCTTGAACCTTTCGCATGGCGCAGATGTGTCATTGTAGAAGTAGAGCATGCAAATGACGAATCACAATTTTCCTGAACGATTACTAACCGCAACAATTACAACACAAATATTACGAGTGAATAAAAAACAAAGCAGCCAAGTCCTATTTTCTAACAAAGCCAAATAGACCCCCGAAATGCTTAAGCCGACTTTCACGCATCCGCTGTTATTACTTTTAACCGGGGAGAGACTTGAAACGCGTGGGCCAACTTGTACATGACGGCATTGTGTCCCAATGGCGGCCTTTCCAGTACAGATGTTTCGCTACGCTCTGCCTACATCTGGCACAGTCTCAGTCCGTACGATAACATTATGTGCCATCGCGTATGACGCCATATTGTTGAAAATAAACCGTACACCCGCAGGAAGAAACGTTACAAGCAGACATTGGCCAGTCAGCTGCCGTATTAGTGGTGCAATCTGGTCCCCGGAACCATGTCTGACCCCAAGGATGATGTCACTCTGTTCAGATTGTATTGTTTTTTGTTGTTGTGCAGGTGAGTGTGGCTTACTGGGTAGTGGGCGTTCAAGAACGTTGCGATGTGTTACGAACAACACCTCCCAATGGCATCAATTATCAAAAGTCAACGTGTGGCAAAACCCAAGAGCATGATAGCAAATAACAATATATCACCTAGATAGTTCTATTACTCGATACAACATCAAAAGACAACAATACTTCATTTTTAAATCGAATAAAAATCCATGCTTTTGTAAATAACGCAGTATTTCGACGAGAAAATGAACAAAAGACATCAACGCTTGAATAAACAATGAACCCGCATTGATTTATTCGAAAAAATAGGTCTAGAATTATAAAAATGGAATGGGAAATACCAAAAAAACGATCAGAAACACTCACCACCTCAACACCGATCTCACTTCAGTGGATGGTTAATAAAATCATTCCAAATCATCCAAATTGGGAGCTGGATGTAGGTATGTTTGAATTACAGAATTTTTGGATGATACGGCAAAGCAAGCGTGTTCGTCAAAAATCGCAGCGCATGACAACACAACGGCCTCATCGGGCACGACAAAAGCATCACCCATAAGAAAATGGAACCACATGATATCGCAATTGCAGCGCGTGTTACGACAACGCACCGACAATAACATAAATAATGCTGAGATCCACCTCCACCTCTCCAATCCGAGAAAACTTAATCACTCTAAACATCAGTCGTGATAGTCAAAGCTGTGTCAAGTGCTTAAAATGTTGATACATGGATATTTTCCAATATTGACTAAACCCTCTTGGCGAAAAGGTTTTTGGTCCATGTGTATGAAAAAAAAATGGTGGAGCCGCTACAGCGAAGTTTTTAATGAGTTGTGTGATGAACTTATTATCGTAATGAGGAATGAACTTATTGTGGGGTGTGTCTAGTGAATGAACAAGTAGGGGACCGTCCCTGGCCGAAACGATAGGTCGAGGCATGTTATGCGAATGGCGCCGGACGACCAAGCCCTTACAGTCTTTTAAAATCTGCCACATAGGAAAGGTTTGGTATATCGTTGATGCGTTCGCTATGAAGACCCGGAAAACGGATTATATGACAATGGCGCATTACTTGGATGATGGTAATAACTTTACTTGTTTCAATAACAGATTCGACCAATTTAGGTATACGACATACAGGATATCGAAGGATCAGAGGATGTAAGCCGATAATTTTTGTTTTTCATTCACACTAGCAAGGACGACATTTATCCTTTGATGTTTGTACGTGACCAATCTCAGAAATATGTGGTTTTTCTGTTTTGGAAGGTGTGTTCTAAAATCTGATAAACTTTTACAAACTTTATGGTCCTCAGAGGTGTACTTTACAAATATCACAGTTTAATGATTATAATGATAATTTCATCGTTCTCAATCTTGCGTTAACTGGGGCGGCCCGGTGGGGTCGGCACTGCTCTCTCACACGACAGAGGCCGTCATACAAAAAAAAAAATTGCCTTAACTGAACATAATCCCCAATTGCAACAGCTACAAGTGTCCAAGTCAATAATTTTGTATGTCCCAAGTAATTATAAACCCGCAAATATGGTTAAGAAAGAAAACTGTTGTACTGCTCATTAGAGTCTTTTGCAACATCGATGATCAATGTCATAGTACTCAGTTCAGTTGTTATCTCATAGCAGCATCCGCACTCCATGAATCTTTAATGATGGTTTTTTGTTTCTGTTTTTTTGCAAAGCATCATACCACATATTGTTGTAAATAGCGAAGTTAACCTTCGGTTTTACCCCATTGCACTGATACCTTTTCGCGCGCTCATACCATCCTACCCTGTACGTTCAGTGCCACAATCGTGCACACATCCTTTTGTATGTCTCATTAATTGACTGGAAGGTTAACTTCGTTTCCGTAAAAGGAAATGCTACTTCCGAGCTTCCTTCGGGGGCTCACGGTCGCCTTCTTGCAAATGGGGTCTCATTCGTCGAATCTTAGGGAGAGTGATCGCTTGAGGTTCACTAGAAATGGCTATCGATTTAGGAAGGCGATATGCTATTTTAATACTTTAAGGGTGCTTGACGTCGATATGATTCTGATAAATTGAACATATCTACTTTATGGGCGCCTATTTTATCTGAAATGTTTTTTTATGCGTAAAGTAATATAGTTGTAAAACAAGCAAAAACAGAACCTTAGGTATAATAATCGTGAAATATTACGTGAAAAAATAGACTGTTTTTTCTGTCGTTACGTTGTTTCGTCGCATCGATTTCCGCTGAATTTTATATTAAATCCTCTTACGTGTGAAGGAACTAACCACGATTCTTTCTTATGCCGATCACAAAACTATTTTCCCCGAGATTGTATAAATCTTGCCGAAATCAGTCGGTCAATCGACATAAGGAGCCGCAGTGATAGCGGCGGTCGGTGTCAACACGATTTGTTTACAACAAAAGTTCTATTAAAGAATTGGAAGATTGTCAAACTAAAACTGTTTTATTCTTGAAATGTTTTTTTTTTTTGTTATTGTATGACGGCCAGGCCGTGTTAGACTTAGTTTACCACGTAGCAGGATAGTCAATCACTGCTACGGGGGAGCGGTCCGGATGGGATTTTGGTCCCGGTCTGTCGTGTGAGAGAGCAGCGCCGATACCACTACCCCACCGGGCCGCCCCTAGAAATCTTTTTTAGTAATTGTTTAAATATAAATTATGGTTAATATAAAGAAGTTATGTGATCGTCAGCGGATGAATTTAAGGCATAACCTTGAGAAATCCGACAGTACAATTCCGTACCGTACTGTTTTTTTTGCATCATGTAAATCATTCTGCTAACACGAGGTACGCGGGAAGGGAAACGCACAAGGCTGCTGTGCTTGGCATACATAAATGTCGACCACCGAGCGCTAAACCACATCTCATTGATCTGCACCATGACGCACTCGGTTGAAGGTGGCGTACGGCAAAGCCTGCTACGAAAAGGGAAGAAGGCAAGCGAGCAAGCGCCGGCGGACTCAGGCACAGCTTTAGTTCAACATAATTTCTACGGCTCGACCTCGCGTCTACCTTATTTGGGCGTTGTTTTTCCCATTTGACTCACGAGCGGCTATTGAAAAGAATGACGCGAGGAAAAAAAATGACTTTCGCACTAGATTTTTTAAAGTCTTCCTTCATTTATTGCTACTATCGAAGGTTACTAAGTTGCGATAGTATTAGCAACAAGAAAATAATAAAGTGTAAAAAAGAATTTAAATAAGATTTTAAAACAATTACTGCCGTGGGACGTTACACTAAATCTTATTATTCACCAGAATTTCGTATTTAAATAACTGCCTCAATTTTTGGTTGAATTTAAAACCATTTGATTTTTTTTTTCATTCGTGAAGAACGGCCAGATCGTATTGTTAAAGTGAGAGTTCTTATTATAATCTTAATTGTAATATCAAGCACAATAAATAAATGCAAATGATTGAAAAATATCCTAAAACATACCATTTTTCGCAACAGATCCTCATCGGTTATCGCCGACAGATCAGCGTAGGCGAACTGAGCCTCCATGGTGTAGTCTGCGGTATCACTTTCGGCAAATGATTTTACCTAACCGAGGAATTAGCGGGGTGTTGCCGGTAAGTAAATCACGTTTATCCGTACCGCCTCCTTCCAACAGCCGGTCACTGTGAATGATGTTGATTGTTGATCGTTTGTCGATTGATCGTCGTCGTCGTTCAGGATCTAGATAGGCTGCACTGTGAATAAGAACAAGCAGAATTGTACGCATAATTAATAATGCACAGCATATGAGACAGACGAGTGTATACGCTCTATGTCACGATGAACTTTGCTGAACTTTATAGAAAATAAGAAAAAAGCTGTTGCAATAACTACAACAACATGTAATCCAGTCGAGCAATAAACTATCTTAATTTTTTATTGTTGAGCCGCTTAAAATTACATACAAAAATAATTACCTTTTAGTTTTGTGCGTTCTTAAAAATACGAAATGTCAGTTAAAGTGCAATTTTCGGTAAAATAATATAAATTCTTTAACTTTAACAAAACAATATCCGCCACAAGTAATTTTTTACTAACTTTTTTTGCAAACATACACAATCAGTAATAATATCACTCGGAAGTTTAAAAAGCACTTGTCCTTTAATGACAATAAAATAATTGTTTTGGTTTGTCACTCAAAAACAAAACACAGAAAAAATTAATATCATAAAATAACATGCACTGTATAGATCAGTTACAACTAGCTTACACACCATCGAACGATCGATTGTTCAATTTTGAGAAAAATTCACTCAAAGCACAATTATTACACTCACTTGGGATGATCAACCCGTTTGCACTTTAATAAATATAAAACATCGAGTCCTGTGCCTGTTTTCGGCAGTACTGCCAATCATTAAGACCAACCGTTATGTTTGGTTCCTCTTCAGGCGCATCCGACGCAAACGAAAGCGAAAGTGGTTTTCTGCTGCTCGTGGCTCATCGTCCGTCGGATAAGGCTGCGAATGAAATACTGACCAGGTTCGGTCGGTGCGACCGACGGACTAGAGCCCAAAGCACACCGTTGCCGGAGCCTTCGCCCGACAGACCGAAAGCCTTCGAGACGTCGAGTGCGCGGACCACGAGAGGTCGACCTCGCCGGCCGGTTGAGCTGCCCAAAAACGACGCACAACAACGGTCACGGCGGAAAAAGGGTACATAAACAATTTTTTTAAGGAAAAGAAACGATCCATTGCTGTGTGGAGATAAGCGATGGCGTGAAAGAAAGAGTACGTGGAAGCAAGGTGGGGATGATGTGCCAGATGTTGAGCACGAGATACGAGAGGTGAAGTAGGGATGAAACGTATTCGTATAAGATTTGTAAATGGCTCCGAACAAAGTGAGAAAACAAATTGAAACAATTGAAATGCGACACTCTTTCTAGGAATGTATCAACTGATCTTATAAATCAATATATACTTATAAATCAATATACTACAATATTCAATAGGTCCTGAACTATGAAAAACACATTTTTTTATTTAAAATGTTCCATAATTTCTCATGACGTTTTGACCTCCATCTCTGGAGCAATCCAAAAATCTTGCCGATGAAGCGATGTCTGGAAAATAAGTTGCATAAGCTAGAATTTTCCAATCCAAAGTTTCCACAAAGATCGCTGGAGCAACATTTCGCTCAGACAAGACAACGCTCGACATTTTTCGGCTTTAGTTCAAAGAAGACCTATGTTCCTTGTGTTTACCTAAAGAGTGCAGTAGTGTGGAAATGGCTTAACGGATTATTCCTAGAGTAGAAATCAATTCTTCTTCCATATGTCGGGAACTTTCAGAAAGTCCATTGTCCTCAAAGTTTTTTGGCAGTCCTTCAGGATGGCGCTAAACAAAGTCCAAGTGTGCGCGCTTTTGATGCGCCGGGGAACCTTTCTCGATCTCGGGGAACCTCTTAAGTCGTTTGAAGCAAAATTTCCTTCCCCCGAACAATTGAGCAATAAGTGTTACATATCCATGATGTAATAAGTCAATACATCTTATTAAGTAAACGCATGAATTTCAAATGCAATATCTTTGATATTTCAAAATCCAACCTCATTGTCCGATGGCCCAAAAAACCAAACTAACAGCTTCATTCGATTAAATATAAGCTTTTCTCTTCGTAAGCAATAAACTGTAACAAATGAAACAAACAGAAGATCTGATTACTGCAACTTCTTAAGGATATCTGAGTGCATGATATCAATAACATACATTATACACAAGGTCATTCGCGATTCTGTGCCAAGTGTCAAGCTGCATGAGCAAAACCAAAGCACACCAAACTTGGAGGCTGTGTGCTTGTGTATTGCTTGTTTTCCCTTCTGTTCGAGTGCTATATTTTGTATCCCCATTTTGCCTACAATTTCAACGTCATCGTGAAGCAGACGGTACCGCCGATTTGGTGACTTCCTTAATGGGAAGCAAAAAAAAGGGCAACATTCAAAAGCAACGCCAAACTGGGAAGTACTCCCAACCCTCAAACCATTGAGATTGTGTGGCAGAGCGCTCATTTCGCGGTAAGCGGATGGAATATTCGTCTGATAGTTCGTAGACGGCGGACGGCGAAGAACGGGCAGAGCAAAGACACAATGTGGAAAATATCCGTCAGCGACCCTCAGCGACTGATGGACCTGCCGGGCGCCACAGCATCTCTTAGCACACGTCGCCGTGATGTCGTGAAAGAGATGGAGCGAAGATGATGTTGATGGGAGGAAGGGCAGGTTGGCTATCGTGTCAGAAGGTTGGGTGCCCACCCGGCTCGCCGTAATATAGACATATACCTGAGGTACGTACCTCAGCACATCCATATGGTGCATTGTGGCCATGTATCAAACTGCTAGACAACACCGAGGCAGCGTGTAGGGTGCCATTGCGCGAGTGTGAAAGCGAGAGCAGAAAGACAACAAAGGTAAGAAGCCAACAGCCAACAAAAATACCACAAACTCCATCAGTTGTGCTAAGTGCAGCAGCAACGGCAGCACCAGGCAGTAACGCCGATTTGAGACCGATTACGATTCAGGCAAACCGCTTCCCTTTTAAGGCGTTCGTGCCATACATGGGCAAATGAGGTTTGTGCTCAATGCGGCGCGAAGAATACGGCCCCGTATGGGGATCACACTTCTGATTTTCCTTTGGCTTAGGCAGGCTTCGAGAGCGTCCAAGCACAAACTGACAGGGCATTCGGATTGTTTTTTTTTAATTTTTTTTTGTTATCTGAAACCGGAGGCTGCAGCACCATAGAGTCACACTTGCCCGAATCGTGTTCTCTTTCTGTATTCGTGCCGGATATTCGGAGGTCACCGCCAGGCTACACTTTCAGCCTGGTTGTCTAACGACTGAGTTACTCACTTTCAAAGTCCTTTCCGCGATCGCGGCTAAAAAATCTTTAAAGCAGTGACACAATTGTTGCTCCTTAACTTGTAGTATATAGCAAAATCCTGCCTCGCTTGCTATTTCTAATGAAAAGAAGTGGGGGGAGATCTACTGATCAACCAACCAACTTATGTTGTGTACTATCAGGGTAAGAAACCGAAAGAATGTACAAAAAGTTTCATTCCCGATGGCACTTAGAGCTGAGTCAAGTTCATCAGCAGGGAAATGCCCGTTCGAAGGACATTGCATTATAATGGCGTTGAGCTTCCCTGATAAAGATGTTTTTTTTTGCTGTCCCGCAACCTATAAACGGGAACATAATTAATAAGGAAGACATTTTCCACTGGTTATTGAATGTTTAATCTTCCCGGTAGCTAGAATAGTAATTTCACATTCTTGACCATTTAATTCCAGCAACGTTCAAGAGATGTCTACTAACTGATAACTGCAGCTCCAGGATATCCATAATGCCATCAACAGCTTCTGCTGCACTCTCTTCGACTCAACCGAAGGCACTTCTCATGTCCACCATCGTACTGCTGCAGATATATGCTTCACGGGCTAAGATGTCAAGGCAAACGCATAGTATGCAGTACCATGGTGGGTCAGGCAATATGGATTATATCCATTTTTGGAAAAACTTCAATAACGCTCGTGGCCTTCCATACATGTTCCAGCGATGCATGATGTTTGTTCGTAAATGTTGTGACTGCCCATGTGGCGCATTTCTCGCAGATGCATCCAATATGTTCTAAGTACTTTTTTTGTAAGAAATGCATTTTGTTATGTCGTGTGTAAAAGAGACTGTATTGTGTTTCAATGTCGGTAACATCTGTGATGGAGCCGAGCTTTATATCTACTAACGATCATTACCGTCTGCGGATCTTCCGTAATACTTCTTTTTGTTTCACAGCTGTTTCATCAAAGCACTTTTGTCCTTGAGCGGGAAGGAAAGGGATAACATTATTCGTGTGACCCAGTTTTGTGACACCAAGCAGCAGTACACATCGCGGATTACGAAGCCTTGATATACGGGTGACGTTGGTTATGGCGTCCCGGCAGACATTGAACCGAGTGTGTGAGTCTACACCCGTAGGGATGATCAAGGTAAACAGGTACGTCTGACCTGTTCTTGCTACTCGGGCAGCTTCGCAGCACTGTTCCTGAATGAAGATCCATTCCCAGCGCATGAGACGAGTTGATCCTCAAACAAGCCGCCTAAAATAACCAACCTTGCAAACCTTGCAATTGTATAGAACTTGCTCACGTTGATGCTTGTATGGTATTATTCGCATCAATTACACTACTCCAAAAGGAGGGATCGAAATGCACTTTCGCAGGGTAGGTATTGTGCACGTGTTTAGAACGCACGTGTCCACTGCTCAACGCTCAAGGCGAATAGGACGACTTCCATTGTAGTTAGGAACATGTGCTGGGCAAAGGAAAAGAGATTCTTTGAACACTCTGTTATATAATACTTTCGCACTCCTGCACGAGCTAAGCTTTATCATCATATTTTGTATATTTTATTTTTATGATAAACAAGAAAGAAAAATCGGCAAGATGGTTATTAATACAAAGTCATGATTTTCTAATATTCAATTTATTTTCAGATAATCAAAGACTGGATTGACTAATTCACCGGAAGGGTAAAAAAATGTTCAAAACAATCGAAGCAACACTTACAACTTACAAAAGCAATTTACAAGAAAACCCACACCTCATACATTTTACATGCAAATAGCGCTATGAAAATAAACCGCAAATAGTCGTGTATGAAATGGTGCAACACAATGTCACAGTAAGCACGTGCGGCGGCCCGTCGAGGCACATTGTGAAGTGAGAGGCTATGCTGTTGTTTGATCATGAGCTGCGGGATAGCAGACCGTTTTATCCCGGCAGATGGTCGGGCAGACACAAAACATTGTTGCTATTGATGGCTATCGGACAATCGGAGCAACGTTGCTTGTTGCGAATGATTCGAACGCGCTTAAAACGGTTTGTAGATCTCTTAGTTGATGATCACAAAATTAGTGTTATATTTCAAGCGGTTCGTGTTACAAGAGGCCTAATGCGCATCATTCGGCCCTATGTATCCCTTTCGTCCTCGTCGCCATCGCAACCGCTGTTATTATAATGGTGGGCATTGTCCCACCATTGGTACTGTTGAAGGGTTCTACCGCTCGAGTAAACAAACGCGTTGTGATCGCAATTTACAACATTGCTTATTACCCACGAAGAATAAGTTAGTAAACTGTTCTAAGAAATGATAAACCTTCGAGGATAACACCATTAAATATCATTTAATAATCAGTGAGGGATAGTCAGTCATTAAAATTACAGGGGGAACGGTTGCCAATAGAATTCGACCCCCGGTACTACCGTGTGAAGAACGGCACCGTAGCCAAGAGTTAATGAGTTGTTTTCGATAACTAATTCAGTCTTGAGAAGTTTAAAAACTCATGCAAGGGTAGCATTTAACTCATGCGTTTTGACTTCAGTTCAGACTATGAGAATCAGGGACTAGCACCTATCATTTCAATTATTTAAATAAGACTTTCGTGTGGTATTTAACATATCTTCTTTGGCCTAACGACCTACTCGGTCATATGCCTGTCGTTTCTGGCTTACTAGACTTATTGATACCACGTAGTTGGATAGTCAGTTCTCACTACGGGGGAACGGTCCGGATGGGATTTGAACCCCGGTCCTGCCATATGAGACCAGCGCCGCTTATCTCCTCTGCCACCGGACCGCGCCAATTATAACATACAGGGTGTTCAAGGTAAATTTGACAGTTGCCCAAGGATAAAGAAAATATTTTGTTTTTGGAAAAATAAATCGTTGATTTAGACTTTTTTTACAGGAATAGTAACTTACCTTGTTGTTTATTAAAATCATTCAAAATAGCCAACTTCTCCCTTACCCCGCGGCCACAATTCGGCTCCGGAACCTGGAGCAAGCCCTGGCAACCGTGTCCCTAGGAAAGGCGCAAAACTGAAATCAATTTTTGTGTCAAATTCTACTTTGGTGTAGCTGGACGATCTATTGGTATCTCTCTCAAATTCGTCCCAAAGAACATGGTCCAAAATGTTCAGGTTCGGAGAGTTGCAGGGCCACACATTCAGTGCGGTGAGGTCATAAACACGACCATTTTGGTCATTTGACAACCATTTTGAGCATTTGCCGGCCGTATCGTAGGATGCCGAATCTTGCTGCCACACATATTGGTCACTGATATAATTCAAGGCTTTAGAAAAGGTTTCAGAAGCCTGATGTACCCATGCGCATTAACGCTGAGGTCTTTTTCCGGTCCAGACAAGCAATTTTTGGATTCCGGGCAAGAATTCATCCGTACGAACGCAATACGATGGTCTGGTTGGTGCATTCTTCTTGCAACTTCCTTAAAATTTCTCTTGAAATTTTCTATCTCACTCCGGATCGTTTTCAAGGAATTCAGGGAGCATTGCGCAGCTGTCGTCAAGTCCCAATTATGTCGTCCGGCGCGAATCATCAATACGCATGGAATTCTTTATCACAATTCAGGCATGTTCCGCTTGTTCAATTCTTTTGAAATTTTGTTCACTGTTTCTACACGTTTTTTTTTTCTTTCGATTGATGAATCGCTTGTGTTGATATGTCAAGGCAATCACGATTTATAAATAAAACCGTAACTGTCAAATTTACCACGAACACCCTGTATATGAAAGTTAAATAAGTCCGTCATGGCTGAATTAATAGTCGCCGGAAAGACTCATAGCTAGTGATTTAAACTATTAATGAGTTATATTTTTCGTGTAATAAATTTCTGTATTAGACTGAGCTATAACAACTCTTTGGAAAGATTCGAATTAACTAACTCATTCATTCTCACGCAACAACCACATCACTAGTTAGTATGCATAGGTAGGAAAGCGTTCACTGCGGTACAATAATATAACCGATAACGGCCTCGAACGTCTGAAGGTAAGAATAGCTAAATCTACATGCAATTTTATTGCCCTACTGTAGCGACAAACAACACTACACAGGTGACGCTGATTGGGTATGTGAAAAAAAAATACTCATCTTGCGCAAAAAATGGTGTACCCATCGCGGGGAGAGGCGGTAAAAAGAAGAGGGAGTTTACTGCCTTTCAAGGGTCTATCCTTGTTTGGACGGTTACTGCCACATGTACATGTGATCGGCAGCTTCCAGCAATAACAGCAATCTTTAATGCAGGAAAGCTGAATCACCTTGCTGCTGGGGTACTGCCAAACGCCATCAACAGATCCACTAGGATGATGGCGGACCCACGGTAATGCTGTTGTTGGTGTTACCGCCTGCACTCAATGCATAGCCGGGTGATGAATAATGCATTTGTCAAAATACGGTTCAAACCTACCCAGCTTCGCGGTCGCGTTCGAAAAAGGTAAATTGTTATTAAACAATAATTATTACTCTTCAACTACTGCTAGTTTATTTTTTTTCTACTGGGCATATGAACTAGACATTGGCATATACATGGAATGAAAACAGGCGATATACATGGGAAAACGTTTGACACTGTAATAGAGTAATTGACTTAGAGATTCGCCAATTTTTGTAAGTTTTCTACTAATCTAACCATTGTGTATTTCTGAAATAAGAACATACTATATATGTTTGAACAATCGTTTGAATGTAACATTGTTACAGTTATAGCCCAAAGTCTCTATAAAATAATCAAACAACAACAAATTGTTACAGTTTTCATAATATATAAGAATTTGGTTCGGGTTAGTTCGGTATAGTTAACAATAGAAGCACCGAAACAGTCATTTTAATTAATTATTTAATTAAATCGGCATTTGGCCGTATTGGCAGAACAGTTATATTATCACGGTGCTTTTAGGAGTTGAATAACTCATGCCTCGAAATGCTTTCCAAAATATCTCCAAATACACTTCGAAGTTATATTCTTCAACATAAAACTAAACAACTTTCTTTTACGTTTTCTTGCACATCCCCTATTTATCCACGTATTTCAATCGCCTATATCAGTGATCAGCAAAGAGTGACTCGCGAGCCTCATGCAGTTTATTGACAAATGTGGATGTGGTTGTGAATCGGAAATGCTCCATGATAACCTTACTGAAATTATTCACCAAAAATGGTAGCTGCTTTTAACTCATACCACTGAGTCATGAGAATAAATTCAGAACATAGTTTAAATTTTCTAGTGGATTGTGAGAACCTAGGTCCTTGTCCCTTAAGAGCTCTGAATGTGCTTTTTTATTTGTTATACGTCTCGCCCCACAGTTGATAAATTTAAAAATTGAGTCGCCTTCAATGCTCTCGTTAAGAACATCGTATCTTCAATTTCCTATTCCGTACTTATGGAGGTTTCAAGAAATTGTAATCCTCTCGGTGACTATACTATTCCATGCATACACTTCCATCAACCAGTCGCATTGTCCGGGTGGAGCCCTCTGCGAACTCACTTTTTGAGTCTGTGTAAAACAAGGCTTCCAAGCAAAAAAAGATATCCCTATCGGAAAATTTGAGTATTTTTATATAACCTTTTAAAGGCTTGGTAAGTACATCAATATTTAGTGTTATGAACTGAAAGGACCTCATTTAACACACACGCCTTTTTTGGTTGTTTAATACCAAAACACTATTTATTACTATTCTTTGGCTACAAAAATCACTTTAGGCGAGAGCGCTACCTCTCGCCTTGTTGGCCAGTCGGCCGCCCGATCGTGACTCGCTTGTCGTAGGGACATCCTTCGGTGACAGCATCCGCTGTCACACGAGGAGTCCCCAACTAACAATTCCTCTGTCCACAACATTTAGTTAAACACTTTGGCCTAAGTTTAATTTCTTTTATATTTACATATTTGAATGGTAACTAAACGTTAGGATTTTTTAATACTCCGGGGCGGTCTGGTGGCAGAGGAGATAAGTGGCGCCGGTCTCATACGGTTGGACCGGGGTTCATATCCCATCTGGACCGTTCCCCCGTAGTGAGGACTGACTATCCAACTACGTGGTAATCAATAAGTCTAGTAAGCCAGAAATGGCAGGCATGACCGAGTAGGTCGTTAGGCCAAAGAAGAAGAAGAAGAATACTCAAATAACAAATAACACATATATGGCGCTTGTAGACTTAAATCCATTTTTTTAGTTTTTACAAACTTTGAAATGAATTCTGTCAAAATTTTACATTCTATTGAGCTAGAGTATTTTGTGTGACGGAAGTTTTGTGTTTTGGAAAATCATGGGAAAGAAAGAACTTCGAGTGAGGATAAAGTATTGCTTTTTGAAGGGAAAAAAATACAGTTGTAGCCAAAAATTGGCTTGATGAAGAGTTTTTGGCTCGATGAAGAGTTTTTTTTGGTCGGGGCGGCCCGGTGGGGTAGTGGTATCGGCGCTGCTCTCTCACACGACAGACCGGGACCGAAATCCCATCCGGACCGCTCCCCCGTAGCAGTGATTGACTATCCTGCTACGTGGTAAACTAAGTCTAATACGGCCAGGCCGTCATACAATAACAAAAAAAAAGAGTTTTTGGACACTGGTCCACCAAAATCAACCATCAAATATTGGTATGCTAAATTTAAACGGGGTGAAATGAGCACTGAGGACGGTGAACACAGTGGACGCCCAAAAGAGGTGGTTACAGACGAAAACATTAAAAAATCCAAAAAATTATTAAAAGCAAACGTAATGTGAAGTTGATCAAGATAGCTGACACCCTGAAGATATCTGAAAAACCTGTTAGACATATCGTTCACGAGAACTTGGATATGAGAAAGCTCTGTGCAAAATGGGTGCCGCGCAAGCTCACATTTCACCAAAAACAACGAGTTAATGATTCGGAACAGTGTTTGGAGCTGTTTGAGCGAAATAAATCCTAGTTTTTGCGTCGGTATATTACCATGGATAAAACTTGGCTTCACCACTACACACCAAAGTCCAATAGACAATCATCCGATTGGCCTGGACGCGATGAACCTGCTCCAAAACCATAGAAAAGGAAAGACCATAAACAGCGACTACTACATCAAGTTATAGGAGCGTTTGAAGGACGAAATCGCTTAATAAAACGGCCACATTTGGAAAAAAGGTTTTGTTTCATCTAGACAACGCACCGTGCCACAAATCAGTGGAAAAAAAGCATGAATTAGGCTATGAATTGCTTCCCCACCCTCCGTATTCCCCAGATCTGGCTCCCAGCGGCTATTTCCTTTTTTCAGATCTCAAAAGGATGCTCGCTGGAAAGAAATGTTCGTCGGATGAAGAAGTAATTGCCGAAACTGAGGACATTTTTGAGGCGAAGGACAAATGTTACTATGAAAATGGTATAAATTGAAAGACCGTTATAATCGGTGAATCACCGTTGAATAAAAAAAAATAAAACCGCCTTGGCGACAGTTATGCATCTATGGCGCATGGCAATCCTACAAAACATTGTTTGCGATGGCATAGTTATACATCGTGCCGGACGTGCTAGTTCTGCTGAATGTGTGTGCACATGTTTGCAAATGGAACGCAACGCACAGCCTACAATTGTCGTGACAGCGCTAGTAACTTAATCTCTAGACTCTTTTCATGCGCGCATCAAGCGTAGGGTTTGCGGATGGTGTATGGGCCACAATACGGTCTGGACTATTTCTACCGTTTCCTTCTCCCATCGCGTCTACCGATAGCTATAGCCAAGGTGATGATACGATTAAACGCAAGGTTTTGAAGTTCACCACCGCCTAAACCCTGAATACTCACCTCCGTCAGTTCCCACCCCGCAGCACTGTTGACCAAGATTGTCGTAGTGATGGGTACCTCGCCAATACTACCCTCCTTGACTGCGTTGACTAAGAGCAACCACAACAGTTCTTTGCGATCGGTATCAGCTTACTTCGGAACAATGTATCATATTAACCTTACGGTTTGTGCGCAGCCGAACAACTTTTGTTTTGCACATAAACCTACTTCCTTCCACATTCTACAGAAACCCGAACCGACGGGTACTAAAGCTGTAAGTGGCCTCTTTCGACACTTGTTCGAACACCTATTCTTAATATGACAGTTTTTTTCCTAATTTCAGCAATCACTACTGGAAAGTCAAGAATTTTAAGAACACCTTTTCAGCGATGAATATTCAGTATGCCTGAGGGAAATTGAACAAAAGAGATTCAAATTTGTTTCCTTAAAAAAACTAACATGAGTGTTTTTTTAGGTGATTAGTATTTGATTGTTGAGCGACTATATCGATGGATGAGTTTGAATAAGCAGTAGATTAGACGATACATAACTGCCTGAATCAGAGATAAACACTATTACACAAAATGTGTTGCACATTTATTGCACTTAATTTGGAGATCTTTCATACAAAAAACACATGACCTTTGCTGAAGAAGATAAGCTAGTCACTAGCGTGTACGACGCGCAATATAAGCTGATGAAACGCAGCTTATTACACAAGCATCGATTTATAACTGTAACATTACGATTTGACCTGACATTAACTATTACGCACGTTTTCAATTGCACTTCAGCTAGGCTTTCGATCAATTTTTACACCCTTCTTATTACCTTTCTTCCTCTGTCACACATACGATCACATCTGAAATCCACCTAAATTGATCTGTTTCATCGAAAGCGTTGAAGAATTTCAACGCCAGCACAGTCGTTAGATTAAAAAACTGAAGGAAAAAAAACAATAATCAAAACTTTCCGCAAAACTAAACCGGAAGCCTCGGTCACCCAGGAAGGGGTGGTTAGCTCTTTTTTCTGTGTTTAGCAATGGAAAACGACTGTCGTGCGACTGATAGAGGGTGGAATACCTCCAGGCCCATGGAGCTTAAGTAAGCGATGCCGAGGACGGTTTTTGCTGCGAGACAAAAAAGGCACGTTTCGCTCTCGTTCATGTTTTTCCCCATCATCTTAATTCAACGGTTTTTTGCCCTCTGTCTCTTTCTTTCTTTTCCACCCTTTCATCATCGCGCGATGGCCCTGTTTTCCCATCCTCCCACTGCATCCACAGCTATTGCCATCCTATTTTCTCGCGCTAGTTGACACTAAACGGTTTACGGTCTTTCGTTGTCGCTAGATAGATTCACTTTCCTAGTGGGCCACCTCCATTAAGACGCGAAGGGCATGCGATCGCCCATATGAAATTCTATCTCTCCAATTCTTGCCAATTTCAAACTATACCCACCGCCGAGTTGCCCGCATCTTCGACTGTTGCGAAAAACAGCGCTGTTAGTAGTGGACAGTGCATTTCAAACAAAGCTTACGTATCATCGCAAACCGTTAACGTTACCAAGATAGCGCTGCGTACAGCATTCTAGATCTACGTTGAACAAACTTGGAAAATCAATGATCATTCGAGACTTGCGACAGCCAGCGCTGCTTCGCTAAACGCTGCATTTTAGTAGCAAGACACAGTCCTTGGGAACTGTACAGTATAAGTAAATTGAAAGTATTAAATATAACGCACAACTGCACTAACGAGGCGAAATTTAGATTGGGTAAGTTATGTTAATAGTATACAAATTTAAGCATTTTGTCACTATCTTTTCTAATCTTTGCTATCTAATTCTAATCAGAGTCAAAAATCAATATTATAGTTTTGTTTTCGGAATTACAGGACGTTATTAATTTTACTTAAATGATGAAATGCAAATACTGTACGCTGCTTACCATATGATGAATCTTGATGCGTTTTATTTCCTTATTCGCATAAAATTTGATCGATGCTAAAATTCTATAATTAGTTTTTTTTATACTATTCGCCTTTCAGCTCTGATAGCAGTACAATATTGTTGTTGTTTTTTTAAATAATGTAATTAACCATTATCTTCTCATCGGGGTATAATTCATTAATTTTTTTCCAGATTCTTTTTAATTTAACATTAATCCAAAAATAAATGTTTCAAGCAATTGACGTATCGATCACATCTGCTTATTCTATTTTCAACCAAGAATGATATTCGTTCACAAGTGAAATTGAATACCTTTACCAAGAGGTTTTGATTAGTTCTATGCTTAAAATACTTAAATATTACTTTATAAAGGAACATAAATTTAAAAAAAATGAATATCATACTCAAAAACATTAGTTAGGAAGACGCACGTTATGTTACTGGAAGCTGTTGAGAAAGTTTGTTTACTTTCTTGAAGCACACATCAATTCGTCTAGAATTTTCATTTAAGCTACATGGCATTTTATGTTCTTAAAGCACAGATTTACTCTACAAATATCAAACATATGCTGGTGGACGATAATGAAGAATAGTTCTGGTATCACGTCTTTCCATATCGAATACTGGGTTTTAGCTACTTTTTGTATAATATGTGCCAGTTACTTTTTTTTGGGTTCATTATATCGCTTGAATAAGATGGATAATACTCTTCATTAACATTGAAATGCATATCATAACGAACATGTTTGAGGAATGCACCAGATAACATTATTGCCAGTATTTTTTAAAATATCATTGTTAAACTATTGCGAGAATCAATCACACAAACAGTATCAGCAGGACTGTATAAAGTTAGACAATACAGTAAATTTATTATTTTGTACAATCAGTCATTTAAAATAAATCAACCGTTATATTGTGTGCCTGCGTAAAGCATCAAATATTTTGATGTAAACTTATGTAAATTAATTTCTTCTTGCTCAGTAAACTGTACTAAATAAAATGCTGATTGCACTTGCTGATTTTCTCAATGAAACTCTTATTAAACGAGTTTTTCTACTATCCGCAGCGACAAGATTTCTAATTATACTTAACAAACATACAACATAAAAGACTTCACTGATACCAACACCAAACAGATATCAACAATACAACCTTTCAAATGTCTTATACTCACTAATTTGCTTCATTTTTGGACTGCATACAAACTTGAAGAGCGAACGAGCGAGCGAGATAGCACCATGATGTACGATGCTTGGATACTTCAATCGGTCACACCGAGATGAACTAGTTGTTGCAAGCAACGATCGAGGTATAATGGATCTGGATACATAGATACTTGTGATTTATGTTCTATGCTGGTCCACATCACTACATCCTCAATGCCAGTTGTCACCGAACGGCCAATGGTGAAGAGTAAACCGCGTCGAAAGGCCACATCGAGATAGTACAAGATTTTGGTACCAAGTAGAGTATTCGGAAGGTAGCATCGCCGTGGAAAGCCCACAGCAAAAAATGCTGCGCCCGGATTGGGATGGTGTGGTCCCTGTATACCAGAAGTGATACTACAAAGAAATCCAAAATCAGTATATCGTAAAACACGAAGCAAAAAAAAACATTTTCTTACTTGTAAGTTATTTCATATATGCCGGTGAGTGGGTAGCCGGGAAGCCCACCAGATAGCAGCTGGTAGGTCATCGTGCCGGGTGGTTGATTACCGATCTTTACTCCATATACCGACATGCAGGTTGGGCATTCGATGTAGTAATTCTATGGGAAATTAAATTTAAAATATATAAACATTCAAAAGCAATAGCTACATTTGTATTTCAAATACTTACTTTCTGTGAATTTACCAAACGCCGTTGCTTCATCAGCAGCAGATTCAGGCAATCCAGATGCATCTGATGTTTACATCTGGACAATGCCACATTCACCTTCCGACTCCCGGGACGTAATTCTTCCATACACATTGGACACGGTTGGGCCCGGGGCCAACGTGGCGGATCAGCTACCTGTACGTATTTTGCAATCGCCTTCGATTCACGTGTTACGCCGACTACCTGTAGCCCATTAGCAGTGTCATTCATTAACGACAAAACTGCTGGAAATGACTCAGGCGTCGGAGGTTGGTATCGAGCGTCAATTTTGTTATGCTGCAAAAGATCGTCAGGATGCGACGAAATGTCTTCCGCAGGGTCAACATTGGCGTGGCGGCGTAGAGATTGTTGATCCGTGGATGAGCCGAACGTGTTCGGCATGAAAACCTCATCACTACCCATGGAGCTGTTCAGCATGTCGAATTCCCAAGAATCGAGATGATGTCGGCTACTCGTTTGGCTTTCATGACTCAGATAGGTGGAGACAGTGTCCACACTCGGTCGACGCGCTTTATGGCTACTAGCTGCGTCACTGCTTCCACCACCGCCTCCGCCAAACTGTTGACGGTGGGAAGACTTCGATTGGTCCGTGTGTTGTGATCGCGATGATTCTGATGTTTCAGAAGCAATACATTGATGCTGGTAGGAATGACCGGAAGCAAAGGCGTACCGATTGCGTTGAGTTGATTGTTGTGAATTGTGATTGATCTTTTGAATATTGTTTGATTGTGTCATCTGATTTAAACTTGATGGTCCCGCGATTAACTTTGATCCTTGCGATTGCGGCTGTTGTTGATCCTGCTGTTGATGTAGGCAGTCATTTACTTGGGCATGCGATTTACTTCCAAATATGTTGTTTAGTATCTGAGTCAATTTGCCCGAATGTTGCTGACTACTAGAGTTGCCCACTTGCTGGCCGGATGATCCACCTTGTGCATTGCTAGCTCTGGAATTGCTAGAACTAACATGAGTGGTGTTCTGACCCAGTCCAGGACCGCCAACGCCGATCAAACCGATCGTATCTGACGGTATTGTAACTTTTAGTAACGGATAAGGAGCTTGATTCTTGCGTCGAATCGGATTGACAATAGGATTCCTTCTTCCGCTTAGGGTCTGACTCATGCTAGTCAAATTGATCAGAAAAGGTTTTTTCAGCGATGTGTTATTCAGATCGAGCAGTGTTTCACCCTTGGACCACGCTTGCTCGATCAGCGACTGGATGTCTAGTGGATAACGATGCCATGCAATCTTCGGATTAACACCATACCATTCCCATTTGATACCCATTGCAGCAGGTGAATTTGGTGGATAGAGACATCGTCGAACGCTAGTATTACGCAAGCTAACCGTACCGTGCTGTGTTTGCACCATCTGTACCAAATCTACCTCATATAGTGCCAGAGTAGGGTCTGCGTCTTTTAGTAATACTCGCGTGAGGTTCTTCGTATAGGCACGCTCCAGCAGTTGGGTTACAGACGGACTGTACGGTAACCAAGAACACCGGTCCAGCATTTCATGTTCCCATACGACCACACGGTGCAGTGGAGTCGACATTTTCGAATTCAACCTTAATACCAGAAGATACCAAAGCTCTTACATATGAAGAATCCACTGTTGAACTCTTATACTCATTCCTTCAAGATGGTTGTCATCGGACCATTTTGCACCGGGGCTTTCAATCTTTAGTTTAGCTGCCTATAATAATTCGTTGTACTAATCAACTGTTAAAGCTACATTAGGATGGCAACCGTCTCACAGTTCTATAGTGCCTATTTAGACTGTTTAGATTATAACTTTAATCAACTCTCTGTAGTTTGGATAATACTGTCGGGATATGTCGAACACCATAGCTGCAATCGTGCTCCAAATCGTTGAACCTCAGGAGTTTTCTGGAAAGAGAAATTCGAGCTATTGAAATAATAAGAATAGTCTTGGGAAACACAGGAAAATATAATATTTAAGAGCGAAAGCGAATATAATTTCTTCACTGCAGTTCAGTTCTCTTCTGTTGATAGTTGTTTCTCTACAACTGTTCCAAACGATTAGTTTTTATCAAAGATTTTGAATATGGATTTCAATGTTTTTAATGAATGTTCTTCAGAATCACTTGCACACTTTGTCAACTAAATATAAATCAAGGTTTCATAATTCACAATGGTACAACATAGGTTCCGCTGTGCAGAGCATACGCATTCGTAGACGCGGCTTGTTATTTTCTACTTTTGGCATGCTAGATATTTCCTTTTAGTTCATCTTGTAAATAATCGAGTAACACCGATCCATACTCCCTTTCATGTGCAACACAAAACAAATGATATGCCAGTACAATCCATGATGCTGCATCTATGCTTCCGATGTTCACAATACAGTGCCAAACATGGCGTTTCTATAATTGGCATTTCTAAGCTTCCTGCGCATACGATCTATGCGCATCATGATTTAAATGTTTGACTCCCGTGATTCAACACTTACACACAACGCAACCCATCGTCCAACGGTATCAACTTCAACTTATTTAACACTGTTAATATACCTTTAATATAGCTAAAAAGAAATTAAAGTACTGCACACACACGTACAATCTAAGCAAGATATGGTTTATATGCTTCATACGACTACACTGCCTGTGTGTTTCCAAAAGGCACAGATTTGAGAGAGAGAGAGAGAGAGAGAGAGAGAGAAGATAGAGGCAAAAGATAAATGAATTTCCAACGAACGAGAAATGGAAAAAACACATTATTTTGATCGATTGCAACACAAGCTACTGCTTAATATTTCTGCTTAAGATAGACATAAACTAACTAAGTTTGGGAATTGTAAATAAATACAAACACAATATTTTGTAATTGAATGCAAATTGAATTTTAACGCGATAGTCTGCATAAAACAGGTCCTCAAACGAATCTGTCACGCACAACTGTCAAATGTATGATTCGTGAAAACAAGCAATGAACAGGTGGTTCGTGTTGATAGCGAAAAATACCGAAATATGTAGTGATTCTGATCTCCAGATAATGATTATAAAAATAATGCAACACACACTCATTAGTCATTTTTCCAAATCTCCAGCTAATACCAAAGAAATCGTGCATTGTTGTTATAGGCCTTTTAGAAAGGCTTAACGATTGGCTTGCTCGCTCGTTTGTGATAATTTCCAGGATGTTCATTTGTCACTTGTTATGCTATCCCTGTTTTTCTTCATACCTCTTTCGTTGTTTAGTCCTTGCTCTTTCTTTCTAACACTTGCAATGCCTTTCATCATAAACGCGAAATGTCAAATAACTCCACATACCATTTTTGTAAACAAATTCTTTTTCTCTCTTTCCCATAGACATATACCACGACGGGTGTGAACGGAGGAAGAAACTATGTGGTGTATTTGCTGATGTTTTGTGCGTATCTTCTTGCGAGCGAATTTTCTTCGCTCTGTAAATGCTTCAGTTGATTGTGGACTCCCAAGATTAGCCAAAGTGCTTCAGTGGTACGTGCCTAGGTGTTTGTTCCTGCCCTACAATCACTAACAATTCAACTCATTCCAGTGCCGGTATTGATAAAAGGATTTACAGAAACCACGGCGGTAGCAGCGCAGCCATCAGGTTTGTGTCGCATTTCCATAGTATTTGAGTAACAGCTTTATCATGTAACGAAATGTTCTAAGTAGGCCATTCAAAGGAATAACGAAAACGTATATTATGTTTACCAAAAGCAAACGTTTTAAATATAAAATCGCCAATTTTGGGATGTTTATGCTTGTACATGATCCATCCAGACCAAAACCAAAACAATTATGCTTGCTAAAGTTTGATTATTAGGCCCTTCGGCGAAGAACCTATAGGATCAGTGTGGTAGATTTTTTTCTACAAGAAAAAAAACATAATCCCATAGCAATATTCCATCCTATGGGATAACATCGATAATAACAAAAAATAACAATTTCTTCATCGACAGCAATGCGAAATTCTTTCTGCGCTCAACTTATTTACTCAATGATGTGTGAATTTGATCTTGTTATATCTTGCGACGATCTTTTCGTCAACCAATTCCAATGATAACTTTATACAGCACTTGAGGAACGTTTGGGATTAAAATTGTAATAAGAAGAAATTTTATTATTATTGTATAACCGGAACTAACCGTACCAAAACGGTACTTCTACAAAGGGACGAGTATCACCATATAGGCCAATCATTCCGATCCAAACGGCCAAAACCAAAATCATTGCATAACGCTCTGCTCCTATTACATTGATGCGTCTGTAAGGCAAACAGATGCAAATCTATCTTGGGCCCGATGCAGCTGCATTTGCCAATACCATGCAACATGGTGAAGTGTGTATCTTGCCATCGTTGGCAGTGAAAAAACGAACATCTCGTTGAGACAGGCACTGAAATACAAATTGTATAAACTGTTTGTTGAAACTGAAATAATTTTAATTCTTTTTTTAGAGCCTCATCATCAACATCATATGCTCGGTTTCGGAGAATATTCGCTGAAATGTGCTGTCACGCATCTGTGTTATATTATATTATCAGCATCTTGGAATCATACAGGTTCTCACGGCTACGTTTGTCATACGCTGCCTCCATTGATTGTGGCACGACGCTCTAAACGGTTATTCAAGGGACAGATTTAAAAATAGTACATATATGATGGTGATAGAATAGCAATCGAGTGAAGACGACGAGCAGATAGTCTAGGTCACGGGAATTATTCGCAGTAAAGCAAACAGTCGCCGTAAGAAGTAGTATCTGGGCGACCACCACCAGTTTATGCTCTAACACCTTTGCGACGAGTATCATTAGTCATGCAAAAATTGTGTTAGCTTTTCGGATGGCTCGCAGAAAAACAATATCTACTGGATTTCCGTCTGCGAAGTGCTAATTTTCACGCACCCGGTATTTTAATGTTGGAGTAGGCTGATGTCTTGAACATACAGTCTGTTTTTGCGTAATCTAAAGCATGCGATGTAGTGGAACAATGATATTGTCTGTTAAATTTTCGGGAGCCTACGTTAGAATATGACCTTTTTAGGATTTTTTTAAATTACTACTCTTACAAAAGCAGTTATCAGGAGTCCATTTGCTAGTGCTATGTTTTGAGAAATACGCCAACTGTTTCAAACGAGGCAAACATTATACGACCATGATAATTCGCTGATTAGACTCGAAACGGTCCGGTGGCCGAGGAGATAAGCGGCGCCGGTCTCATACGGCAGGACCGGGGCTTAAATCCCATCGGGACCGTTCCTCCGTAGTGAGGACTGACTATCCAACTACGTGGTATCAATAAGTCTAGTAAGCCAGAAATGGCAGGCATGAATGACCGAGTAGGTCGTTAGGCCAAAGAAGAAGAAGAAGACTCGAAACATTTTATACTCACATATATTAACTACTTTGTTGTTCTTATCTTTCTGAGCAGCATAGAGAAATAATACAATAAGAAACCATACTTACATTGGAAGCGATTAGTCGAACTGAAAATACGAATACAAGCAAAAATTCGATAGGAGAACTTAATCATTTGGTGCTATAAATCAGGCGAAGTCGATGTTAGCGTTATCAATTGCATAAAATATTACGCTGCCCTACGCATGCCCTAGAAATGGAAGAAGATGCATCACTTGACTGCTAGTTTCAAAATGTTCGTTCTATCGGTAGTCCTTGCATAACGACGTGAGCTTAACCGTGAACATTGTACCGGCCATGATAATCATCTTTGATAGTGATAAGATGCCAGAGGCTGTAGCGAATAATAATTCAAATTTATACTGTGCCTATACTGGAACGAACATTCACCGGCACATGGCCACCTTCGTTTGACATTGTTACTTATTCGTAACAATCGTTCTTTTTGTTTGAAATGAACATAAAAATTAGGCATAAACATTGCTCATGTTAACAGAATCGTTTGGCAGATCCGGATTGTGCCTTTTGTTTGAGTGTAATCACTTTAAGCTATTATTGTGTTAGAATCCACACACTTATCTCCGCCGTTTGTCAAAGTACTTCAATTGCTTCAACCAATCAATAATGTTTATTTTGATTGACATTGTAAACGCCATAAGCGTAAATATATTTTTCATCATTATGGCATGAAATAAGAAACCTGGAACAGCAGAAAAACTACAAAAGCAGGACACTTCAGTCTCGATTTGTCCATTTGTTCTGTTGTTACTCGTAATTTTATATTATATTCTTTTCTTGTTTATGATATCTAAAAAACGTACGATCTTTTAACCTAAGGACATTATTAGATAGTGTCTATAGTACATAGGTGAGAAAAATATTATATAAAATAGTTTTGGTTTGTGATAATATCTGAAAATTATCCATATATTTATTATTTGATATTATTAATTAATGAAGTACGGCCAGGCCTCATTGCGTATAATTCAATTTAATTTAGGCAACCATTAACATTGTTTTTTAGGCATTTCCTTTTCTAAATCATGAAAGCTGATCATATCCCGATAGTTTAATGATTGTTTTTACTTGATAACATTATGTGTATCAATTTGAAGCGGCTCGGTTGTGTTGATGGTAGTGCTAACGGTCTTTCTACAGGTCAGGACCGATACCAAAATCACAACAAGACGCACGCAGGTCTGACTCTTCTAATGCAGTTTATTATTTATTTATTTACTCAAGGAAAGCATAACTAAAAGGCCAAAACCTGTTGAATTTGCTGTGCTACAAAAGAAGAACAAAAAGTTCATATATAAGTTTATGAACATGAGAGTATATAGCTAAATTATATAACATAATTAATATTTATACATTTAATATTAGTATGTTATCTCAAATGTTAAGTACTGCTGAGATTTTTTCATGAATTCATTCACTCATATTTGCCTCTCTTTATTTCGGTGTTTCATTGTACACAAGCTTAGTTTATGTCGTCTTTTGTTAATATTGTGCCTCTGTGTGAAAGTATGTAAAAAAAAACAAAAAAAATTATGATTTTTTTCCTTTTTTTGTACAAACGCTTCTCGGTTTCAATTCGTTGCGAATAAATGTACGCCATACACATACACATCTGGCGCTGCTGCACACAGCGAAAAGCATAACTAAAACCAGAGAGACCTAGAGTACCAATAGCAGCGTGTCGCGAAGATTCTGCGAGTGTTGCAGTGAGATTTGGAGCTCTCTCCTGACGCACAAGGGCAAGAGCGGTCGATTGATACCACAGCTATTTTTCCACTCGCGTAAAAGGGAGGTAATATAGCGCCCGTCGTGAAGCCAACGCACACCGCAACCATGTCGCTCAGTCTTATGCTAACGCTCTGTCAACGGAGCGCTCGGGGCTTTGTGTTGCGCCCGGGCAGTGTGAACATCCGACTAGCGGTCACAGCAGCACAACAACGCCACAACTGTCCAGCAGTAGAATCGTCAATCAACCAGCAACATAATCGTACGTTCCTCACAATGGCGTGCGTACAGCAGCAACAACGATGCGTGTCGATCGAGAACATCAATCCGGCAATCAAAACCATGGAATACGCGGTTCGTGGTCCGCTGGTTATTCGGGCAGGTGTTATCGAGAAGGAGCTAGAGCAGGTAGGTCCGAAAAGGGTAGGCGGGGAGGGAAAGTGTTTTGCGTTGTGAATGTTTATATACATTAAAATTCTTTCCATTCTTGTGCTACTATGGATTACTTCCTTCACAACGAAAATCGACCCGTGCAATATTCGACCAGGGTGCGAACAAGCCCTTCAAAGAAGTTATCCGTGCTAACATCGGGGATTGTCACGCGATGGGTCAACCGCCAATAACCTTCATTCGACAGGTGAGTACATCTTTTCGCGCCAATAAGCGTTAATACATCCAACTAATATCGCGCAAATGTTAGAATAGACAGAATAAGCATTATTATTCGATTAGAGCTAAAGTTATCAGTTTACGTGCGTTGCTGTTTAGTTGAGCGAAGGAAGTGGCGGTATTGTGATTGTCAATCGAACCTTATCGCTTACTAACACCACTGTGAATCTCCAACCCATCAATGTGTAAAAAAGAAACGCGAAACAAGATTAAATATTCATACATCCCTTCTATGTTGCATCGTACGCCTTAGCGGCTAGGGGGAACTTCGCGCATGGAAAAGCAGAAAACCGAGCAAAATTAGGAAAATATGCAATCGATGTAAGGCGGTATTGCTTACGTATGTACCAACGTATTTGTTGATATTAAAGAGAGAGCAAAATTATATAATGTTGCCCTTATATCAAAAAGGGCACCACAACATCGTTTCCGGTGAGAGACTCTTTTTTTATTTCTCTTGCTATGAATCTTTTCTTCCTATCAAAACTCATGTGACTATCAGCAAATGTAAACAGATAGTTGGTTGGTTATTGGAAAGATTACTAAAACTAACTAACCCGAACCATCGTCTTAGGAAACGTGTTTGGGTACAGAAAAATAAAAGTGTTATTACCGTAGCAGCATTAAACCGTAGAACCGGTTTCATCAAACAGGGGAAAATAAAACAACGGTAAAGAATACCTAAATTCTTGCCTGGTGTGCATACCTTTGAAGTTTAACTGCTTCAATTTGTGACGTGAGGTCGGAACCAGTTCTTCACTAAAATACCATATCAAGCTGAAAAACTCGAACT
Organism: Anopheles minimus; assembly: GCA_000349025.1. Lineage (NCBI taxonomy): Eukaryota > Metazoa > Arthropoda > Insecta > Diptera > Culicidae > Anopheles > Anopheles minimus. Next base: position 416,741 of record KB663855.1, on the reverse strand, counting down.
TTCTCATGAAATACTTACCAAACATCTTTTGTTTGCGGTTAGAAAGTTATATCCATTGGTAAAAAATACCATACTGTTGTGTTAGTTTTTCGTAGCTTCGTTGGTGAGAAATTACATCTTTTTCATAGTCGAATGTTGGCTGATTGGCATTTGTAAAGAGATATGAGCCAAAATTAAATTGATCCCGTATGTATTTTTATTACACACCAACAAGAACGTGACCTTCATGGCACATTAATCAATTGGCGGAAAACAATGGTTAAACACTGATGAACGCGCTCCATGTTTGCTAAAACAAGGTACTCATGGACGTGAGCTTCCCAATATCGATATATACACACATGCACGTGTGTGTATTGTTTTTTTTATCCAACTCTACAATTTGGAGCTACACGTTTGCACATTATTGCGCAAATAGAATAATAATTCTTTTATTAGTTCGCTTGTTCTCTTCCCATAGGATACAATTCATACTGATTGATCTAGATTGGCTGGACACTATCAGATTACAATTCAAGTTTTCGCATTTATGTTTTGTTGTTGTTGTACTGTTAGTTTGTACAGCTGGTATAAACATAGCATGGCATTAAGAAACCGAGAAATAACTGCGAACGTTAGGCTGTGCTGTGCGGTACATATCTAGAAATAACCTACAATAAAACTGAATCAGTATACCATTTATTGTAAAGATGTGCGTGGAAGCAACACTGCATGAAAATATGAACCGCCTGCTTGTCGACGTTAACGATCATGTCTGTAATTAAACTTTGTTATCACGCGAGTTGTCGCATAATATTTTGCACCTACACAGCTCTTAAAAATATCTCATTTTTTTATTCATGGGAAACGGCCAGGCCTAATACATCGTCAAGTTACGAGAGAATAAAACAAACGACGTCATGTGCAACTAGCATGGAAACTGTAGAGCTATTTTACTAAAGTGTTATTTGGTTGCTACAACAACAACAGATACAACCGATATGCAAACTATTTTTAAAACAAAACACAAATCGATGCCATATCATTGCGAGGATGCTAAACAAACGGGCAAACAAAAAATCTGCTCAATGTGCAGCAGTTCGTGATCGCGGCCTACTGTTTCGTTATTGTTGTTGAGCAAATTGGGTTCGGTTCATTTCCTGTTCGCTCTCCGTTACGTGGGCGAGATCTCGACACCATTCATTCGACAAAAAATGGACCATCTAATACTTTTCTTTGTCGAATTCAGATCAACCGCCGCTGTCTTTGTCGGTGTGCTCGGTGTTCAGACAGTTCTGTTTGCTTAACCAACCGCAGAATATACTATTTATACAGAAGACTACATCTGTATAGTTTCATGCCCAGAATCACAACTTTATCTACCTTTGTGTATCTAGCAAACAAGCTTTCCGGAAGATAAACCGATGTTGTATACAAGTATTTTAGTTTGAGTTTCGACAATCTCGTACTTAACTTACTAGTGGCCAAACTTATTAAACCTGATATCTGTGATCTGTTACTGCCCTGGTGTAAATCCTACCTTTATGGCAGCTCGTATAGTTTGAAAGTGTAGTCCTGTTATCCGACTTTCAGGATCCTCTGAAGTTTCTAAAGGGTGTGTCCTAATATTATTGTTTACTGTACATTGTACATCCTCAGTACGTAAGATATTTTTTGTTAAATTTATACCACAGAAAAAAAATCTAATAAATATGAAACATGATTTGTTATCAAAAAAAAAATCAAATAAACTGTAAATAAAAAAAAATGTATGATTGACTGTTTCTTACATAAAGATTCTATTTTAATTCATTAAAAACTAATGGTAAACATTTTATCCCATCCCTCCAGGTACTTGGGCTCGTCTCCTATCCTCCGCTGTTTAACGACTCTTCCATCCCGGCAGATGCAAAGAAGCGGGCTCGCGATATCCTTGATGGATGCAAGGGTGGCTCGGTTGGTTCGTATTCCGACTCCGCAGGTATAGAGGTGATCCGCCGCCATGCTGCCGAATACATCCAACGCCGCGACGGTGGTATTCCGGCCGACTGGCAGAACATAATCCTTTCGGCCGGCGCCTCCGGCGGCATCAAGGTGCTGATGGCGCTGCTGCGCTGCTCGATCGAAGGCAAAAAGCCCGGTGTGATGATTCCGATCCCCCAGTACCCATTGTACTCGGCTACGATTTCCGAATTCGACATGGAACAGATCGGCTACTATCTGGACGAGGCGAATAAGTGGGGCCTGGATATTGCCGAACTGGAGCGTTCGTTGAGCGAGGCACGTAATGTATCGGCACCGCGCATACTCGTCGTCATCAATCCGGGCAACCCGACCGGCCAAGTGCTCTCGCGGGCCAACATCGAGGACATCATCAAGTTTGCGCAGCGCGAGCGGCTGGTACTGTTTGCGGACGAGGTGTACCAGGATAACGTGTACGAAGCGGGCTCGAAATTCCACTCATTCAAGAAAGTGATGATGGAGATGGGTGAGCCGTTCAGTAAGATGGAGTTGTGCAGCTTCATGTCTTGCTCGAAGGGTTACATGGGCGAGTGTGGCATTCGCGGTGGATACACTGAAATAGTGAACCTCTGCCCGGATGTGCGCACGATGCTGCTGAAGTGCATTTCGGCACAACTTTGCCCGACCACGGCTGGTCAGGCTGTGCTTGATTGTGTGGTTAACCCACCGCAAAAGGGTGAACCATCGTACGAGCAGTTCGAAAAGGAGAAGGCGGCAGTGTTGGAGTCGTTGCGCGAACGTGCCGAACTAGTGGCGCGTACGTTCAACTCTATCGAAGGTTTTTCGTGCAATCCAGTACAGGGTGCGATGTACGCCTTCCCGCAGATCCGATTGCCTCCGAAGGCACTCGAGGCGGCCAAGAAGGAGGGAAAACCGGCAGACACATTCTACGCATTCCAGCTGCTCGAGGAGACCGGTAAGATTCGTTTTTTTTTTTTATTTATATAGCAGAAAAAAAAACTGTTCTAGCTAATGTGTTTTAAATGGCATTTTCTTCTGGGTAGGAATCTGTATTGTTCCCGGTTCCGGCTTCGGACAACGCCCCGGTACCTATCACTTCCGTACAACGATTCTGCCCCAACCAGAAAAGTTGAAGGAAATGCTTGGACTGTTCAAATCCTTCCACGAGAAATTCCTGCAGAAGTATAAGTAATAATCGATCACTCAAAGGCAGCAAAGCCGCCTCTGCAACATCAGCAACAAGTGTGTAACGATTAGAACGGGTACGATGGGTGTGAACAGACGTATAAGCGTCATGCAAGAAGTAACATCACTAGCTCCACTTAGTGGAGGTCCCCCACACCAGAATTGATAAACATATCGCAACCAGCGGATTCTCTAAAAATTGGTAATATCGAGTTAAAAAAGCAAAAACGAAACCCAAGAAAAAGGAACAGAAACGTACCAGCGCAATGATGAACGTTTCGCGTATGCTGTGGATGCACATTCAAAGCAATTTAATTGCGATTTCTCTCAATAACAAGGTTCCGTCTCAAGTAATTCAAAAACAAAAGTATGCATGCAACGCGAGTGATATGGTAAAAGGTAAACGATGATGCAAATTACGCAAGAAAAGGCAAGAGGTTCAAAGAGTCGCTTACAATGATTACAAGTAGCTGTTAGAGCTAATATTATTCACAAAAATTGATCGCCGACCTGCTTCCGCTTTTCACGTTATTTTCACTTTTTTTTGTGTGGGAAACCTGTTAATTTGTTTTATGTGTAAGAACAAAATAATACAGGTTAACCGTTGATACTCGAAGAGCAGTGTGAACATGGGAAACTCATTTATGATTCTTGATTCAAGCGAAGTTTTAGCATAAAACTTAATTTTCGTTCCTCCCCACAGGTATTACAAATAGCACAGCATTGTTAGTTCGTAACAAAAACATGAAGCCACAGAAGAGAACTCAATGCTTTTTCTTCGCAACCATCTTCATTCATTTTGGGTTTAGCCTTTAACACGATTGAATGATTAAATGTGATGCTGCTAATAGGTAATCGGAAAGGGCAGCAAAGCAAAACCTGTTTTTGAAAAGCAAACGTAAACAAACATCACGCAAAGAATAATGATTAAACTACAGCAAATTGGTAAGAAGCTTCGCAACCTCAAATCCCGTACGCCAGCCATAATGTTAATTGGTCGTTTGTGGTTGAGATTAAGCTTTCGTATCAATTTCCATATAACAATCGCAAAACAAAAAATAAGCACAAAATCCTTCGAATCTTTTTAATAGGTGTATTATTGGCATGCTTGTTATCTCCGTTTTTTATAATCAGGTTGATTTGGCAAAGAGGGTAGTGACAAACCGCTTAAGTGCATCCAGTGCTGAAGGAAGGAACTAACATGTGACATAACTAGACCAAATAGGAAAGCAGCACACGAAAAAAAAACCGCGTCAAAGCAAAACTGTACTCAAATTCGGAAACTTGAGGACAATAATTTTTACACGGAGCAGACAGGTGTAAAAGTTTCATTGTGAAGTGCGTTTATAACTGTAGTTTTTACTGTCCTTTGAAATCTATTAGAAAAATGTTGTCTCGTTTTTTTTCGATAAAGGTGCTCTTTGGCGAACGCTGCCGATTACAACTCATTCAATCGCTATTCTGCTTTCTTTCGAGAGTTATTTTAAAATATAATTTTATGCTAGATTCATCCATCGGCGCACTAATCGTATGTTAGGGTATTGGAATGCAAATATACTGCAATAGTAGCAGCAAATCTTGAAGTTTCAAGAACACTGACTCTTTTTATCTAAGCGAACTGTTACTCCCAAAAACATCGTCCGCAGTACACACCCAATGAACCTTTAAGTATACAACATACAACGAGCAGATACGAGTTAAACACCCCTTCAGTCTCTCGATTGGTTCGAGCCTTGATCAATATTTAATCTACCAATCTTCAATGTTTGCCGAATACATACAAATATAACGAAACCTTTTGTTTATGCCCACTATGCCGTTGAAAGAAAAATCATTTAGTTCACCTTTGTGGTATCATGATTGGTGAAAATCATCGTAAGCATTGAATGATTGCTAGTTGTATTTTTGATATTCTTATCCGGGGAAGCACCGCATGGGGTAGTATTATGTTTGATCTCCAAACAGATATTTGTATACTTGAGTTACACACGGTATCAGTCGAACGAATGTGAATAGATGGTGGATTCCTTATATCTAATCCGGCGTAATATTTATGTTGGATCTCTTTATACAAGCTTCCAAATTACTTTATTCCTATTATTAAAACAGTACAATGAAACGATAGTACGACCGGCTAGGCTGCTGGCTAGGACGAGACGAAATCAATGTTCCAGCACGCATCACTAGGAGACCGATTACTGTCTCCTAAGAGCGGCACTCACTGCTTCGGTTCCAGGGGCAGTCAACCCTGATCGCTGTATACAACAATTTACATTTGTTCTTTGATAAAAACAACTTCTCAGGTTGATCAAAGGAAAAAAAAAATGGATAAAAAAAACTAACAGGGTTTCTCAATAGATAGGAAAGAGCGGTAATTGGTAAAATTATCAGAAAATAAATTACAAAACATCTATAATTCTGCAATCTTTGTGCTCCGCAAAGAGTGTTATAAGGACTGCTTGTTACTCTAACGTCGGCTCGAAATTGTCTCCACTTGGTGTTCCTCTAATAGTTTATCGTTATCCTTCCCAAAATGTCCATTAATATCTTTTGGTCGTTCTCCCCTTCCTTTTTAGTTATAAATGTTGTAACGCGTCTCTTCATAGGATCCCATCTGTAAAAGACTTTGGCGTATGGTTGTACGACAGACTTACTTTCACTTTGAGCATGACAAACCTATAAGTGAGACCTATGGTACACTTGGTCTCCTTCGCTGCATTAGATTCGATTAAATATAGGAAAGTGATCAATTGTGTAGGTATGACGGGCATCCTATAATAGAAGTGAACCGATATAGTGTTATCTCTGCCATCGTCGTAACTAAGAATCTGAAATTTTGTAACGGAATGACCAAAGTTAGCGATTGGGAAAAATAGATTTTTCTTTTATTCACTCGACTTTCTTTCGACTATGGCGATCAGATTCTTGACATAGTTATTTTTATTAAACTTCATGATGTGTGAGTTAGTGCTCATTAGCTTGGCCAAAATAATTTCCTTTCCAGTTAAAAAGATCCTTCGAAAGACTTCAACAGTTGCCTATTAGCTCATAAAGCAACACAACTTACTAACGTCGTTGACTCTAAAAAATCAGAAAGAATGTTTTATGCATCCATCAAATATACGTTTTATTTTTTATCCCTTAAGTCAATGCATTTTTTAAAATGTTCTGCTTCTTAATGTTAATTATTTAATAATATACTACAATATTTCATCCTAGAAGGCCAAACCAATGATTAATAACCTCAAAAATGCTGCTGTACATAAGAGCAGGAAGAGCAACTAAGTTTCGAAGCATCTAAAAAAATTGAAAATATAACAAAAATAATATTTTGCTAAACTATTAGCACGGAATTTTAGAATGGAGTGAGCTTTGTTGCAAAAACATATATAAATCAATGCAGTTAACAATATAGTTTTTTTTGCGTAAAGAAACAATTAATTAGCAAATAGCATGCATGAAAAACAAAATAATTCATAGTACATATAGGACAGGAAAATTTAACTATACAATTTTCCATTTTGCACACATTGCATAAGGCAATGGTAATATCCGTGCGTAATATAAATGAAACAGTTACAATTCATCGTTTAACATATCGATTTTGTTTCCTTTTCTATTGCAAATCGTACCATACGATTGCACGATTTTGACATCAATGGTTTAAAATAATAGTTAACATCATACACACATACACGCAATATGTACAATTGTGTCGGGCCGCTTCCAGGCGTAAGCGTCTTTCTTTAATTAAGTTTGCGTACACCAAACGTACTACTGTGATGCGTTTTTGTGTGTGAAAAAAGTTCGACCCTACGATCGTTTATGGGTAATTTTATTTGAAGGACCGGTTGTTATTAAAATGACGGACTTCATTTATAAGCATAGCTACATTTATCAGTGTTTTGTAACAGTTGTTCTGTTGTGATTACTTGGTTGCAGCTATGATTGAATCTCGTGCCGTCCGCATTGAACCTCGTGCTGTCCGCGTTTTCTATTCGGTTTTTATTTGCCTTAAGGCTTAATAAAGAAACATACAAACTAAATAACCTAGCTTAACCTAATCTCCCGAATGTAAATAATGAAAACAGAATAATAAAAAAATGATAATAATTAGAGAGGATAAAAAAAGAAAAGATCATAGCGAAGGAGGAAGGCGTGATCTGAAAGTTATTAGGGAAAGGATTGGACCGCGGTTAGCAAAGGATCGTTTCGGCCAATTTCAGTGTGGCGGGTGGGAATAAGAAGGGAAGGACGAGTACGGAGTGTGCGCGAGGAAACATAGAATGGAATAGAACATAATAGAGCCGGGGTATCGGTATAATCGAGAAGGATGGAGACAATGAAGGAGGGTTGGGCAATGGATCGATGGATTTCAAAAAATGCGTTGAACTCGTGATTATCCTGAATGCGGAATTACGGGTTGAACGCGAACAGTACGAGGTTTAATGCGGACAGCACGAGATGGTCCGTATCTGTAACCAGTTTTATGTTTTGAATTTTCCTTGGTTTGCTGTATGCAAAATTTTGTATATGCTCGATAACCTTCCTATCGCGAACATCTCAAAGATGGATTTTCACTGCGTCACCTCTTTTGTCATTTCTATGTCTAGTTTTTACATGCATTTGTACATGAACGATGTATATCCTGTAAGCTATATAAGATGTGTGCGTATTCACTATTTGTAAAGTTATTGTTTTGCGTTGTACGTTTGCATATTGCGATTGCGTTTTGGGGTGGCAGCTGACCATTGATAAAGCGCCCAAGACTCACGAGGAACTGGGGTTCTTGTTTTTGGATAGTGTATCTAATGTTCCATCACACATTGGACACTCATTGCCCTACCGTTCGCTTCTAACTGCCTATCACACATATCATCCTAAATGGAGGATCAACTGACGGGGGGTTCTTAGCATTACATTTCCGGGGATTTTGATTGAAATTTGCGTTTCTTTAAACGTTTTGAATTTTTTTACAATGTGAAATATTTCATTATGTCACTGTATCGGCGCACTAGAAATTGTCAGATAATTACTAAATTATAGAATGCATTTTACGTTACCTCGTTGTTACTCTAGTCGCTTTCAATTATTCTACTCTACCAACTACCCCTATTTCACAAGGGCGGAGGGATATTTTTGACTATACAGTTACATATTTGTAATAAAGTTGTTAGGGGACTCATATTTAGGAATCTTTTTTTCTAAGTGGGCTGGAAGTTGTGCTATTTTTTCCTTTATACTGTACGTTGCGTTGATATTCTACCGCTTTGCCCATTTAAATGCAAATGCACAAGACGGTACAAAAGATTATGGTGTATACAACTCTTGAATGTAAGAGTATTTCCATATGTCGGGTTGACTGAATAGCTTATGAGCAAACGTATAAGAATAAAACTCAGGTAAACGTTTAACCGATATTGGATGCTTAAGCCTCTAACGAAAAAAAAAATTAAACTATTACTTTCGTGAATCCGAATGTCGTTCGTATTGTAAGAATATTTTGTCTAACATGTTTAACCGTTTCGATTCAATCAGTTCATCCTGCTGCGTGAATGACTTTTTTCGCATATAAAACGTAGCTCATTTTCATCTTTGATACTTTTTCCTATTGCAGCTATGGCTCTGTACAATGAACACTGCAATTTGTTGCCCATATTTGCAGTGGTTACACGTTAAAAACTTAAAAATCTAAACCTTATGTTATCTCTCTCGCCGCTATTGCACTGTGCTTGCCTACGTATGCGTAGCAGTCTACTCACCTGTGTGTAGTATAGCATTCATTTCTTATAACAGCACTGTTTGTTTCATCACGTTTTCCGATCTCTGCTGCCACCGCCGTAATCATCCTCGTCGGCGTCTTTCGCTTTTGGTAGTACGTTGTCTGCCATTGCTTCCCGATTGAGTAGCTCTTTTGCTTTGTGCTCCCAAATTTGTGGATTGGAGCGTACCTGACCAAAATAGAAAGGGAACGGTTGGAGGAATGTGCGTCCAGCTGCGTTCAAGCTAAGCAGTTACCTTATAAGTATTCTCTTGCACGTATGTGTCCGGTTTGCCATAGTCCGGAGGGTTGGAGTAGGGGTCGTAACCCAATACTGATAGCATTGGAGCAATATCGGCCATATCCCGTACAACGTCGCTCGGTATTTTGCCTACCCATTTGGAGAGTGCCTCTAGATTTACCGGTTTGATGACTTGGTCCGATGAACGTTCCACTCTGCGTAAAAAAATGTATCTGTTAGCAACGCTGCAAGGGTCAGAGCCAATTAAACGAGCTAGTGATATTACTTCGATAGTGCCACACCGTTCTCCTTGTTAATGAACTCCTCGTGGTGCAGCACCGAATCATTCCAGGGTATATCAAGGAAGTGTAGTATATTACGCATCCACTCCTCTGGATGCAGCACCAGCTGTTCGTAGTACACCATCATACAACGGTCGCTGCCAATTTCTTTGCACTGCTCGTGCATTGTCTGTATGGCCTGGTTCCACTTGGTTAGACACTGTCGATAGCTGGTCAGATCGAAACCAGTGATGGTAACCTTACGCGAGATGATCGAGTGCACGGTGGCCCGGCCATCCCGCACCATGAAAAGGAACTTGGCCGACGGGAACAGTTCGATCACGTACGAGCCCATCTTTAACGTGAGCGGATCTTTGTTGCAGAGTCGGGGCGCTGGGTCTCCGTGTTTGGCAATGATTTCTAAACAAAATTGAGCAATCGCTCCATTCAGCACCTCCTTCGTGATGCCGGCCTCGACTAACCGTACCGATTCTTTTTCCGATTTCATCCAATGGGAGCGCAATTGAAGGATTCTTGGTATAACCCGTGTTTCTTGTCCGCAACTGTAACAACACAGAGAAACATTAAATAGTGCTTGATCGTTGAGACGATAGTAAAGCCAAATAATATTCAAACTTACCGCACTTCAGGATGGGCATCTAGCATGGCACGCATTAGTGTGGTACCGGAACGTGGCACACCACCAATGAAGATTAACGGCATGTTACGGTGATACCGATAGTTGTTACCCCCATTCACGCTCTGTAAAAGCAAACAGCACGTTCTAAATCAATAGTGACACTGCGGAGTAGCTGCTAGCAATACGTACTTGATCATCCCGTACCATTACACCGGCATTGTGCGCACTGTTTCCGCCCCAGCAAACCGCTCGAACATCCGTCCACTTCCACAGCACGATTATAACGGTCAAGCAGGCACCGATTGCAAACAGTAGCTTGCGACCACGCAACATTAACCGCATTGTTCAACGTGCCTTTGCGTACGTAGAAGAAATCGAAACGTGTCTGATGTTTATGTCGATGTAACTGCTGCAACCTGGCATATACATTTGAAACCAATCGGGAAAGAAGTAAAAGTTCGGTTATTTTCTTTTTTGTGTAACATACACACCCAGTGCGTGTTCTTATCAGCTTGGAAAGATTAGCGCTGGCTGGGCTAACACCATCTAGCGGAACGTTTAATTTCTGCTCGACAACGAAGCGATCAGTACCACTATAATGTCGTAAAATAATTTTGTCGCGTATTATTTTAAACTTATAATGTTAACTAGTAATGGAAATAACAACTCACAAAGGTGCATTACCTTCAAGTGAGAATTCGAGAGAATAGCATATCCAAACGATGAGCTTTCTTGAGATTTATTGTAAATCCAAAAAATTGCGCATGAATCTTTCTGTAAAACGGTCACGATTTGATGAACCTTTCTGTTGAATGGTTATCTTAGATCTATTACTAAAGATTTCGGCTCGCTGCCCAAAAGTTTTTTTTTTTCATTAAATTATAACGCAATCGAAACAATCAATTTTTGACCGATTCCACAATCGACGTTTTCTGATTTGTATTTAGTTCTTCGCTTTCTTGGCTGAGTTTTTTTATCAGTATTAATTGCAATGTTCTGTTCTGTTGCAAAATTCCCCATTGAAAACGCTGGAAAACATAGAACAGAACATCGTTGATCAACCAGTTTGAATTCGTAAGAACTGTCCATTTTTGACGAAAAGGTTTATGCATAACATTTGCTGATGATGATAGGTCCCACCTCATACCTCTACAAGGGTTTGAGAAGGATGGCATTATCGTGTAAATATTAATTTTACTTAGCAATTTAGAATATCGTCAAACAAACGAACGAGCAGCTGGCGTGACTCAATTGACGTCCAACAAAAAAGTAACTAAAAACACTAGCCTTTGCGGTGCTCCTCATGCTCTATGGTTTCCCTTACGTATTAGCCAGTTCCAGTGAATCAAACAAGTCCATTTGATCCACTACATTCCAGAACTCTCAAGGTGCTGCTTTACCGATTAATAAATTCATCATCTTATGTATCTATTATGACTTCTACCAACCCAATGAATGGGAAAGTAGTTACCTTTTCAGATTAATATGAGATTGTCCAGCCAGAGCCTATAAAAACACATTCCAATCGCCTTCGGAGCGCGCGCTTGTCTCAAACTTATGTAGACTTTTCTTATTCTTATTTTTTCATAAAACTTAGACTGAACTTAGATGAACTATAGACGACCAGACCGCCTCGTATTAATATCCCAGTATCATCATCAGAGATCATGATGACAAGTGCAGAGATAAATGACATCCCCAGTAACAAAATCGTCATGCTTTCTCGCTCTGCCTAACTTACGATCAAACCTGCCAAAGTGAGGAAGAACGACGATTTTGCTCGTTGGGATATCTAGACAACCAATATGCCGAAAAATAATTCGATTTGTAATAAGATTTATTAATGAGCATCGTTTGGACAGACTTTAAAAATGAAACTCGTTACTCAGACTCTGGAAAGATGGCTAAAGATCACTCTTCTACAAACGTCTTTTATTTAAAAAAAAAGTTCTATATCCAAGAATTTTAACAACCTGAATTCTTACGTTTGCACGTAACATCTCGGTGATTGATTTCGTTGTTAAGAAACTAGCGATAGTTTCAATAGCGGACGCGTTTAACGTTAAAGTTGTATTGAAATATTTTTTGCATTGTTATAGTGCATTTATACAATTTATACAACAAGGTAAAATAGAATCTTCATTCATGATGAAAGCTTGAAGCGATCAGAGCCAGAATTTACTTTACACTTGAGTTTTATTTTGTGTTATTAATTGCAGATGCTGTATAATATTGAAAATAATTTGAATAGAAAATAGAAATCGAAAATAGAAAATGGAATAGACAAAAATGTCTAGAACTAGTGAAAATGCAGTATCTCCAGTTTTACGCGGCTTGTTTAGAATTATTTCGAATGGTTTGTATCGGCCTTACCAATGGATAACTTTCGAGTTCTGTCTCATTCAGAATGCAATACCTTATACTGTCGGGAAACAACGATTTAACCTCTGAGAAAAAAGATGATTTTTGATATCTGGCCGAAGTGTGTTTGGAACTACTTTTCATGCTCTATAAAATATCTTTAGAACGTTCAGAATGTTTTGTTTTTAAGAATCAGATAACAACCACGATACCAGAAAGTCTATAAAAATCATGTCAACATAGAACTGTGCTAATGAATTTTCCGGAATTTTGAGTTTGTCGATACGACCAAATAAATAATATATGAGCGACTATCATCGCCATAACGAGTTAGGTAAATAAATCATTCGTTATTTAAATCTTTGTGAGTAAATTATATATAACAACTCTTTGTGGACATTGAGTGAAAATCTTCTTTTTGTTTGACTTTACGACCAACTCTTTCATGCCGGCCATATAATGGATTACTAGACTTACTGATACCACGTAGTTGGATAGTCAGTCCTCAACTACGGGGAAATGATCCGGATTGGATTTTGGTCCCGGTGCGTCATGTGAAAAACCGGCGCCGATACCACTATCCCACCGGGCCAGAGTGAGTATGCTCAACACTAAGACTAACGTTGGTAATCGAACAAACGCACATAATGTGTCACTTACTCTGAGAAGATTTTTTTTCACAGTAAAGATGAAGAATTGCGTCGATTGCGATTGCATAGATATGTGTTGCGTTTGTAGCAGGAATTTCGTTGGTTAATGTTCTAGGAACGAATACGTGTCATGTTCCCACTGATTTAACGGTGTCTGTAGTTCAGAATTGAAACGGTTTTGTAAAATTGACGTAGATGTGCTTACACCTGAGTATTTGCAGAGGGAGAAGTCAGCATTAATATCTTGGTCGATGTAGATTTTCGGTGGATGATTGCCAACCGTATAGATAGACGAACAATCACGCCCGGCTAGATACCGGTGGAAAGTGTGTCGTCAGCTCCAGGGTCACGCGTCAGGTCCATTCCGACTATCACTAGTTAGCAGTTGCCATCGAACCTGCCGGGTGGAGGGCTTACATCGATATACGCCATTCGCGTTTTATGATAATCGATTTGTTCCAGGTACGGTGAAAGCCAACTTCCAACAGCTGATGCGTTGATCCTTTCCAGCGAGACAATTTGATTTATAAAGACTGTACCGTTAATGTACTAAAGATGCATCCAGTCGTAAGATCGCCAACAATCGTAAAACAGGAAAAATTACCGTAAAACCTAGAATTGGCTAGGATTATGCGTGCGACCAACTGCTATCGATACATACAGACTATGTTGCTTCTGATATTCTGATTGCTGGATTGAAGGTCGGTAAGCTACCGAGCAGCGTTACAACCGATTAGCAGTTGTCGTCACCCAGTCCATTCGGGACTTTATGACTCAGTTCAGCTGTGTTTGGTGGATGTGGACATCATGTTGTTCTTATGGTCATGAAGCGATTGTGATTGCATCGCACATGAACGTGACGGAATGCAACAATTAAAAATTATCAAGATTCAGTGTTATAAACTGAGCTTTGTCTGTTTGATCGAAGTTACGCTTGATTATAATTTATCTGTCTTTTTTTGGGTTTATATTCACACGCACGTTGGGCATCGAAATCATCTATCGACGATTCTGCAAATGAAATAAAAAGAAAACGTTATGAAAGGGGGTAATAAATATAAAAATATTAAACCATATTGGCTGAACACTAACATTTATGATAAATTTACATCTTATTCGGTTTAGATTTTATGTTCGAATTTCACACATGAAATACAATAAGAAAATGGAAAGTTGCGTTATTGTTTTTTTTTTAATTCTTGTATAGCAAAAAAAACTTATCGATATATTTTGCTACCAAACACTGAAGACACACATTGCTCATTATATTAAGCAGAAAGTATATAAACTTGAATTTTACTAACTGCACATTTGCATCTACTGCATAACTTCTAATTAATTAACACACAAAACATTTGTTGCTTCGTACTATTTCATCCGGTTGCTTCGCAGCATTAAAACATCGTCACTTCAGGCTTCATTCCACGTTTGCAAGCAGATGTTTCCGCTAACGCATTGTATTATCATGTTGTCTCTTGTGGCCTGTCGCTTTATCATTTACGCTTCGTTACACTGCAACAATCTGTGGCATCTGTGGCGGTCCTATCCTACCCTGGAACATTTCTTATCACACCCGGAGACCCGGATTCACACTGCTGCTGCAAAAGCCAGTATAGGCAAATTGTGCACTGGGGTTGACTTTCGCCAAATGTAACACTCGTTTAGTCGCACATTTTTATGGAAATATGTGCCCTATAGCACACGAACACGAACAATAATGTACCGTCTTATCGTAGAACTAGCGTCAGAGTACCGATCGAAACCTACTCCGAAAGCAACTAGTTGCCGCTGGTTGGGGACATATACGGCGGGGAGGGAATTATTTTCTAAAATAAAGAAAAATATTCCAAAGTTACTTATTACAATTTGAATTTTACACATTTGCTTGCTTGCTCTATTTCGTCTCGTCCAGATTCGAACACGTCCCTCTGGAATGGAACCATGTACCCACGTGCACATTATACACTCTATCGTGTTGCTTTTCCGCTGCAAGGCCACAATCAATATCAGTAATGAGAAAACAGCAAAATATTCACATATGTATTAATACACGCAGAAAACGAATTTAAAACACATTACGAGAAATGAGTGTTGGCCATTCCGAGATTACACTCGAACTGTTTTCCATCATCAACAGCATTTCCACGAGATCATTGCAGTATATTTGTACAATAACATAACAAAAACGATCCCTTTCCATTTTATCACTCGTATTTGCATGTGGCTTCTTTATTGACGCGCACAATTGAAACTCGTTTAGCAATGCTTGATGACATTTTAAATATGTCCCATTTCCGTGTATTCCACATTTCTCAGATCGTCCGTTAAATGCATTAGTTACAACTCAAAATTTTGTTCTACACTAGTGAAGGATTCCCAATAGGTGCGGGGGTTAACAATGCACACGGAATGAAAACACAAATTGATCTATTAGAATCGTTCTGCAGCATTCATGGAGGTTGGTGGGGTAGTTAGTGTTGATGTTTTCCCTTGGTATAGTAATCTATTATTGAGAGAAGGTGAGCGTAACTATAATGAAGCATACATCGAAAAATAGTTGTTGAAAGAGGTTAGCCAGGTCATTAAGCAACTGGGGATTTTTAAGTGTTACTAACTTTAAGAAAAAAATCAAAGCTGCAGAATACCATATTACATCCCAAGCAGTCCCTCCTCGGCAATACCGATAGGCCACTCTGCAATCTCCTTCTTCTTCTGTTGCACCCGTACCCCAAGAGGTCTTGGCATGCCATATTGCTTTCTTTTACTTTTATTAAGCCACAACATGAAAGTTTTTAAATCAATAACAAATATCATGACTGTGATTCGTCTTTTTGATGTCGTGGTTGTTATATGATGTGTTAAATATATTCTAAACATTCTTTTGACATTGTTTAGACCTTCAAAGGTGATCCAAAACGTTATTTTCAACACTTTGGATCGACTCCAAAGTCGGTCGAGTTACCCTTCGATCGAGCCATTCCATACTTTTAAAAATTTGCTTTAGGCGGTGTTTGGGACCTTGACTAGTGGTAGAGCCATTACTGGAATACGGGGCCATCTATAGGCCATTTCGTTCATTGAATTTGTTGACATGCATATGTATTTGAACGTTAGCGCTTATATAAGAATGTGCTCTTTTTACCATCTTCTTTTTGTAACTGGCCTGCGAAGAGTGAAGTTGTCAAATAAAACACAACGTAGTAAATCAAACCAAACAGTGGGTTTTCACTCTTTTTTACGCTTCTGTCTTTTTTTTTGTTATTGTATGACGGCCAGGCCGCATTAGACTTAGTTTACCACGTAGCGGATAGTCAATCACTGCTACGGGGGAGCGGTCCGGATGGGATTTCGGCCCCGGTCTGTCGTGTGAGAGAGCAGCGCCGATACCACTATCCCACCGGGCCGCCCCGATTCTGTCTATTTGAAAGCTCCAGAACGCCATGCGGCGATGCCTAGGTTAGTTGCCTGTTGGATGCATTAAAATTATGTACTATTTTTTTCAAGCTACAGAGGAGTTAGCTGTTGCAAATTGCATCATCAATGCAGAAAATTACACTCCTGCTTAATAATCAGCATCGATGAACCATCTGCTAAAACAAATGTAGCTTCCTTCAGTACACCTGTATTGGTTTTGAGCAATTTTTGAAGTGTCATATCAAGCAAACCACATATCCAGACCAACAAACTCACGCTAGGTTAAAAGCAATAGGGGGACGCTTAAAATTAGACGTACGTTAACTAAAAGTGTTACCACAATTGAATAACCAACACACATTTTTAGCCTTCGTGATTAAGGCAGAAACGATAAAGTGTCCTTCCACGGTTTGAAGAAGTAAATCTATTCAAATCAATATGATTTGCGTACAATTTTTTAAATGTAATTTCATTTATGATGGCTTTGCCGGATTCAAGAATTGCGAAATATGTATGTTTGTATATAATTGTATTGTTTGCCTACCGGTTTGACAATATTATACTTAATATTCTAAAAGCAACCTAACCTAGCTGTTAGGGGGAAATGAGACTTTTTTTTTTTTTTTTGTTATTGTATGACGGCCTGGCCGTATTAGACTTAGTTTACCACGTAGCAGGATAGTCAATCACCGCTACGGGGGAGCGGTCCGGATGGGATTTTGGTCCCGGTCTGTCGTGTGAGAGAGCAGCGCCGATACCACTACTCCACCGGGCCGCCCCGGAAATGAGACTTTATGATGAGGAAAATAAACTGGATCGGAAATAGAATAACGGGAGCTGGAAATCAAATAGGTGAGATGTGGTGTTGAAGGCACAGATAGTTCGCAAAAATGCATCGCCAATCCCTACTGCTGTGCAGCGAGGAGGAATGAATAGAGGAGAGCGTGATCGGAGGGAACGGGAAGCGACTGATAGAGGAATCTAAATGCGAAGGAACGGAGTATCTAAGGCGTCCAATCTAGCTGTCGATGTCTTCACAGCATTTGTGTCCAACGCACTTACAGAGTGCACCCCGCTTAAGCGCAGTGATCGCAGTCCTACCTGGAGCGACCGAACGCTTCGTAGGCTGAACACAGCTAAGGCAGCTGCTTTTCGCGCATTCCGACAGCGAAGGAATAGTGCATCGCAGTGCAACTACAACACAACGCACATGCTATATCGGCGATACAACAGGATTTGCTACCTGTCGTATATGCGGCGTCTTGGTTCACGTTCGCACCTTAAACCTCGAGCACTCTGGGGCTTCATCAACGCTAAACGCAAGTGTGGCAGTTTGCCTAGCAGTATCAGCTTCAGTGGGCGCAACGGTTACAAACCAGCCGTAGTGTGTGACATTTTTGCTACGCGATTTGCTGCCACTTTTCGCCAGGATGCTGCGGTACAGTGGCAGATGGCAGACGGATGCCATGTCCCCCAGCCTCCCACCTATAGACGCTTTGTCGGTTATGAAGGCGATAGATCGGCTCAAACCGGGGCCCAACGGACTACCGCCTTTTATACTGAAGCGCTGCGCCTCAGCTGCCATCCCCATCCTGGTCGCTATCTCCAGCAAATCGCTGCGTCTGGGTGTTTACTAGTGATGGGAAATACGGCTCCGAGGCCTCCAATAATTTTCGGAACCGGCTCCGGAGCCGTTAGTTCGGAGCCGGCTCTGGAGCCGTTAGTGCGGAGCCGGCTCCGAAGCCGTTAGTGCGCCGTTTGGCCGTAAGGAGCGTGCTCCGGAGCCGTTCGTTCGGAACCGGCTCCGGGCTGAAACCGGAGCTGTTTCCGGAGCCATTTAGTCGGAGCCGGCTCCGGAACCGTGGGTGCACTCCGCAGCGCACATCACTAGTGTTTACCCTGCCTGCTGGAAAGCCTCGTGGTTAGTTCCCATCCATAAAAAGGATGACAAACCGGACGCGACGAACTACCGAGTAGTGATGTGCGAAAAGAGTAAGAATGAATAAAAGATTTAAATCTTTAAAAAGAATAAATTGAATAAACTCCTCATAATGTGGCTA
>KB663855.1:376958-389966 GCA_000349025.1 Anopheles minimus | reverse complement strand
GCACCTACCTTCCGGAATCGCTTCCAAAAATGGAGGAGTCATTCGGAAGCGATTCCGCTTTTTTGTCGAATTTACCCATCACTAGTAAGTACACTATTAGCGGGCGAAGGATCGCAACGATTTTCAACTGAGAAGGATATAATATATGTGATGGCGTTATAAAATCGTCGAATGCTGCTCTAACGTCATGTGCTGCCGATGGAAAAAATGTGGCTACTCCTCTAATCTCTTCTGCGAAACCCTGTAAGTAGAAGTGTGATCAGCAATTGTTGACAAAACGGCATTTTGTTAAACACGACGATCAGTGAATGCCTTGAAAACAGTTCCCACCGGCCACGACGACTATAATAAGGCTTTCTCTCTATGCTCTAGCGACATTCCGACCTTAAACGAGGAAAACGTCAGCGTGCTGAGCTCACGGTTTGCTGGCACTATTTTGAAGACGGAGACATCATCGACGCCAATTTGTTCCTTGATAAAAGTCTGCACCTCCTTGGCCGTATCCGACGGTCTGCAGCGAGACAAGTACAGCCAGAATTTAGGAGATTCCGGAGGGAGCAACAAATCGGGCAGATATGCTGTTGCAATTGGTGCAGTGCCAGCAAGAAGAAGGGGAGCAGGCTCAGTAGTCGGTGGGGAGCGATCCAAGAGACGACGTTTTGCTGGATTAGTGATTTCCGAAGTAAGTGTGCTCTATGATGACGGTGTGTATGTAGCTCTTGTGGTGAAATTAGTGGAAGGCGGGTGTGCGTAGGGTCGAGGATCTCTATGTTGATCGAGTGATGCGATTAATGAGCGTTTGATGGATTCCGAAGCGGAATCGAGTAGTGTTGAGAATTCCGTCATTTCCGTCGCCGTCATTTCCGTAATCGCCACAGTGCGTTAGTTGCGTCGATGATCGGAGCATTGAGGACACAACAACAGGAGATGAGATTGCTCTTTGATGAGTTTCTTTATCACCACATTGCGCACACCCGGACACGAACGATGCACGCAGCGTTTACAGTAACCTTCGCACAAGTAAATGTGGTCCTCGGACAATGCGACACGCACACAAGTTAAACACTGATCGGAAATAATGACGCACTAAAAACCGACTGAGATGTAGCGACCGATGAAATAAATGCGTGATGCGTTCGAAATTGGCGTTAAATCCGCGATTGATGACGAACACGCGAATATAGACTGGAGGAGAATCATTTAGACGCAAAATTCGAGCGGTTTGTGCGTGATCTTCAATTAGAGAAATCGATGAAGCGAGGAGCGATGCAGAAATACGTGTAGCTAGATTGCGGTTGCCAGATGAGATGTAGTTAATATATAAATTAATGTTTCTAATTTTAAGCAATACAGGGATGGTCATTCTTTATGACTAACAAAATAAATAGCAGAAAGTTCAGCTATTAATCATTTAGTAACACGCAAATTATAGTGCCTATTCCAAATCCATAATATCTCACTGAAATTGTAGAATCGTAGCTCGCTGCTCTATGAGAATCTTTGCGAAACTTTAATTGTTAGATTGTATGGGAGAACTGTCCAAGTGCTGTTTGGCAAACTACATAAAACAAAATCATTTGATTGCTGAAAAAATGTTTAACAAACATTTTTGCACACCTCGTTCCATTACCTTAGTGTAGCCTCACGTCAAATACATCCAAATTGAAACCAAACATAGCCGATGAACTGTCCCAAAAATTCAAAAAAATGTCTTCAATGTCATTATGTTTTTTCTTGCAATATTGCTTACCGCAGCACTTATATCAAATCAAATCAATACATTTAAATTAAATTGCTCGTAATGACAAAATGAAATTACAGTGACAAATTTGTTTGACAAATGATTTTCATAGAGCACCTCAATTTTGTTTGTCAAACTTTTTTCATACGCCAGCGGGTAAAAGATTCGGACCGAAAAAAACGGCACTATATTCACGAACGTATTTTGTTTCCGATCGCAGCCACTCATAGTAATAACATCATACTAAAATAAAATTAAATAAATAAGATGATTTTTGAACTATTACAGGGCGTAACATAACTACAAGGCAATTTGTTTCAGGCAATGTATATCACTTTAGGTCGTGATTTTCAAAAAAAAAATCATTAGCTTCCATTTTCTAACGGCTACGATGCTATTGTTGTGTCAGTTGAGGCCATTTAGATGTCATACGTTGCGATTGTCGACGAACTCGCTGGCATTGTTGTGTAAAATCATTAACAAAAATCTGTTTAATTATGCGTCAAATAATTTTCTATCCTCAATGTTTAGTTATTTAATAAAAAATACATTTTTTTTCTGTTATTGTATGACGGCCAGGCCATATTAAACTTAGTTTACTACGTAACAGGATAGTCAATCACTGCTACGGGGGAGCGGTTCTGATGGGATTTTGGTCCCGGTCTGTCGTGTAAGAGAGCAGCGCCGATACCAATACACCTCCTTTATTCAATGAAATAAAATTTGTGTACTGCTAATTGGAATATTTTTTTTACGATGCTATTATGTAAGCATTATTTGTACCATTATTATCGCATTTTAAACAAATCAATTGGCTTAGCTGTTAACAACCTGTGGAACAGACCCGATTGTTATGGCAATTGTTTTCAACCTGGATAACGGTTACATTATCGCTTTATCGAATCCGTCCAATGGAAAGCAAGTTAATACTACAATTACGTTTAACGTTGTTTGAATGGTATAATGTTTTAATAAAATACAAGAAATGAAACTTACGAAGTATGTACATTCTTTTGAAAGAAAAATGCATGCAAATAAATAACAACAAAATTAACAGAAAACTCGATGTTGTACTTAATCACATAAAAACTACTGTGAATGTTGATAAATACGCGTTGGTAACAGATTGCTTTGTCACCAAAGTAGATAAAGTCGAATTAGCTTACTATCACCCGCACCACTGATGAATACGGCAGTGTAGCAAAAAAAGTGTTGATTGCATTTATTAGCAAAGTGCAGACACGCTTCGGGTTTGTCCCCCACCGAGATGCTCACATAACCGCCAAACCAGAAGAGAAGCATATACACACGCATACACACACAAGCATACGTACACGTGCTGTATGTTTTAACACAGCATTGAGATGAGTTTATTTTTATTTTGCATCTATGGTAAGAAGAAGGGAAGTTGGTATTTATCATGGTGGAACAAGTTAACACTGTTCAATCGTCCAACAAATGAAGGTGTCATCGTAATAATTATCACAGGTATCGGTGTATAACAATTACTAGTGATGTGCGTACTGAGTAAGATTTTAATCACGGGTGAATTATATAACTCATCATTTAATACACTTTGTATCGGGTATAAAATCCCTCATGATAAAAGTTATATAACTGCTGATAACATATCTCATATTTCAAATAATTAAGAACTTTTGATTTACTCAAATACTTGTTTGAGTAAATCAAAAGTTCTTATTTATTTAAAATACTAATAAAAACTCTTTTATTAAGTAACATTAAAGAATAAGTCTTCAAATACTATGTTAATTATTTAAAATTACATAAGTTAATTAAACTTAAAATTAAATTAAAAATTAAATTGAAATCTAAACAAATAATATTGCAAACTCCCTTTCAACTTCCCGTAGTGAGGACTGACTATCCAACTACGTGGAATCATTAAGTCTAGTAAGCCAGGCATGAACGAGCAGTAGTAGGTCGTTACGCCAAAGAAGAAGAAGAAGAATATTTCAAACTCATTTGCGATGCAAATCACTTGCAAGGACTATCAATTCATTCAAGAAAGAGTAATATAACCCATGAGTTAAATAACCCTTTCAAGAGTTACATAACTGAGAAGAGTAACATCGTTAGTGAGAACGAAACCAACTCGTCTAGGTTTTGTAGAACAACTAGAGAACAAGTTGTAGGACAACACAAATAATCGAAATATTTGAAAGGAAATCGAATATGAATGCTCGAAAAAGATAATGCTCCCCCCGATAAATGAATTTATTTTATAACACGAACAATTCATGAATAACTTCACAAAAAACAGATTAAGAGCTAACGCATTCTAATGCAATGCAGTGCCATCTAATGCAGGTATGTCAACGTGGCGGCCTCCGTTCCCCCGTAGACTTTGGATGTGGCCCGCGAGAATATATTGATAACCAATCTAAGTGGAAAAAGTTTTTCGGAAAAGAGCAACAATTTTGTCACTACACTTCTTGGTTGGCATGCCCTATCGGGCACGTCTAAGAGACATGGCCTGGTCTCCAATCCGTTTCCAGGAAAATCGATCCAGGGCTGCGTTCCTCCATCCATGGCAACATCCGATTTCCCTCAAGTTGGACTCCACTAGATCCAGCCATCGAGCACGCTATGCTCCACAATGCCTCGTGCCGAACGGGTCGCTGACGAGCACCTTCTTAGAGGGGCATGAGTCCGGCATCCTCATCACGTGCCCCAATCAACGTATCCTTCCGACTTTGGCCACCGTCGGGATATCCGCAACGCCAAACAGCTCTGCTAGCTCCTGGTTCATTCTCCTTCTCCACACGCCCTGCTCGCACAGACCACCAAAGATAGTACTTAGCACTCGCCGTTCGAATATGGCGAGTGCATTGGCGTCTTCCGCCAACATAATCCAGGACTCGTGTCCGTAGAGGACTATCGGACGTATCAGTGTGCGATATATGGTGCATTTCGTGCGCAGTTGGAGTCTTTTGGATCTCAGGAGTTTGTGGAGCCCATAGTAGGCACGATTCCCCTGAACAATGCGCCATTGGATTTCGCTGGTGAAGTTGTTGTCCGAACTTACGATCGTTTCAAAGTAGCAGAACTCTTCTACTACCTTGAGATCGTCGCCATCAACTGATACTCTGCTTCCCAGTCGAGCTCTATCACGGTCAAGGCTCTGACTCTCGGCAAGCAGGTCATTGAACTTTTCGACAATAAAACTTTCGATAAGTTGAATAAATGGCAGAACGCTGCAAAACCATTTTCATGCTCGGTTTTGATTAATCCTGCTTTGCTCCAAAATTTTGGTAAACTGGTGCAATCAGAGTTGCGCCTACTGTCTAGAAACGGGCTGACACACACTCACACACTCACACACAGACCCGACGTAGGATGCGGTAACACCGAACATCCTCGGTAACAAAATCGTCACGCTTTGATAGGTTTCCTTGTTTTTTACATTATCCCTTGACGGTTAGCGATTGTCGCAATTGCGACGTTGCCCAAAGTAGCCCAATATTCCAAAACATTTTTGCAACTTTTCTGCGACATTCCTGCGACTTCGGTTCTGTCAAGTTTGTTTACGTTTTGTAACTTTTATATCAAATCGATTAAACACATGCACCCTGCTGCTAACAAATATGCTTTCTTTTCTTTTTTAAATCTTTTTTTTTTTTAATCTCTTTTATCTTTTTTAAAATCTTTTAAATAATGTGTACTTGCATACATATTATTTTTATTCTTATCCGACTTTATTTATTTTTTGCGACTGATTATTTTTAAAAGTAACCGTTCATTTGGGTCATTCTGCCTGTAGCCCAGTTGTTGCTATCAAAAGTCGCGATAGCGATTGTCGCAAGTGTCCCTACACACATAGCGACAAATCGCAGTTTTGTATGTAGCGTTTCGCAAAAATTGTCGCAGTCGCAAACGCGACAATCGCTAACCGTCTAGGCCACGTTTAGACAGTGCGAGAGAGTTTGACTATTTTGATACCGATGATGAAAACCATGCGACACAGTCAAAATTTCTCCAGAATTTAGAAGGTGTACTTTTGTTTTGTGTGATACCAGTGACACGAAAATAACAGCTTGAGCGTCTCCGATTTTATTCATAGCATTTCACTTGTGGTTGCAAATGATGATGGATGTGTGATAATCACTTGTGGATGCAAGAGTGGATGAGCTGGAAAATAGCTTCAATTTACTGTATTTCATATTTTGGTTGGAAGTAATAGCTATATTTAGTTTCTTATTTCATGTAAGTAACTTTCAAAATTTGTGTGTGAAAATGTGTTTTTGGTAATTTCCAGAAAATGGCTTTACCAAATCGAAAACCTAAAATTGTGAATGAGGGAAGAAAATTTAATGAAGAATGGGAGATAAAATACTTCTACAGTGACGTGGTGAATGACAAAATAACTTGTCTGATATGCAAAGCAGTGATAAATACTGCAAAAGAATACAATTTAAAGCGATATTATACTTCGCATCACGGAAAGCAGAGAAAATAAGAGAAGAAAAACTCAAATCGTTGAAAGAAACCTTGCATATCCAGCAGCTAGGAATAAGAAAGTTTGTGAAAAACAATCAGTCTGTCACCAAAGCAAGCTACGAAATTTCGTATTTGTTAGCAAAACACTCCAAACCATTCAGTGATGTCCAGGTCCGTGGTAGACAGTCAGTGAATTTGCAGAAAATTTAAGCCAGCAACAGATATCAATTGTTAAAAAAATACAATGTCCTCATTGGCGGTACACGAAAGTATCCACATACGAGGTATTGCTAAGGTAGACAGTATTTATTAGAGCGTGCAGTGAGAATATGGAAATCACCGAAGAGCTTCTGGAATTGATATCTCAGCATGATACTACCACAGCTGACGATATTTACCGTACATCAGATGGAACAAAAGCTATGACAGGAAAAGCAAACGGATTTGTAGCTCGAATGACACAAGAACTCCAGAAACAGCATCCAAATCAAATTGTTTTCATTGCTTGTTACATCAACAAGTTTTGTGTGTGAAGTTTGTGAAATTAGAAAGAGTTTTGCAAACTGTTATAAATGTTGTGGACTTTATTAGGTCCCAATCCCTAAATAACCGACAATTCGAAACACTTCTTTGTGAGTCTGACACTGAATTTGAAACCATCCCTTTTTACACGGAGGTGCGTTGGTTACCTTATAGCAGGTTCGCAACACATTCTGTTCAATTTTACCAGTGTACACACACACCATCGTAGGAGAGCCCGTCGAAGTGCTCTCGACCGACAAGCTGCCCGCCATTTTGGACGCTTCAAGCGTCACCCCCGCCATTTTGGACTCTCAGAACGTAGCGTCCGCTACATGCCCACCCTGTTATTACACTTCCGTTAATGCCGATGAAAAACGTGATCTGGCCAACCATGGCGACCCAGCTGACAACAACGTGCGGATTACCCCCGATGATGAAATTCAGCTGCTGCGCCGACGATTGGAACTTTTGGAGTTGCGTCGTCAGATACAGGCTATGGAATGCCCACAAAATCGTGTTCTGCCATCGTTTGCCGATTTAAAGCTCGAAAAGACGATCGAGCCTTTTACGGGGGACGATGACCGGTGTATTATCCAATGGCTGGATAATCTCGATCACATTTTCCTGCTTCATCGGATTAGTGATGCCGACAAGTTCATTCACCTTCGCCGGATGTTAAAAGGGTCGGCAGTTATCATCGCTCAATGATCGCTAATCTAGGCATTGAGACTTCAGGATAGAATTGAGGTCAATCCTATGTCAGGACAGCCGAGCTGTAATACTCTAGACATATGAACCTCGTAGTTACCACTGTTGCGGATTATTTTAAATGTCAAAACACATGATGTCCATAGGGCATGACAGTGTGCTGTCAACTGTGAATAAGGAATAAAAGACATTTGTTGTTGGACCGTCGTACGAATCACACCTTCTGCCTTCAGTTCTTCAGCCTTCAGTTCTTCTGCCTTCAGTTCATCTGCCTTCTGTTCTTCAGTTCTTCTGCCTTCGGTTACTCAATTCTTCTGTCTTCAGTTCTTCCGTTCAGCAGTTGAGAACAAAGTGCATCGTGTGAGTTTTCTGCGTTAATTACACCAGAAATAATCTCTTTCTTGAAATTTAAGGATGAAAATAATTACGACACTTGAAAATTAATGTTGGCTTCACGATCTCGCATTTCTAACAGATATTATAGGACATCTAAAAGACCTGAATTTAAAACTTCAAGGGAAAAACCAGCTTATAACAAATATGTACGATTTACTAAAAGTGTTCATAGCAAAGTTGGAACTATTTAAATCCCATATTCATCAAGATGAGCTGACGTATTTCGCAACATGCGCAAGAATCAAAGAAAAGTTTGCAAGTTTAAAATTCGGTAAATACGTCTCATAAATTTCCGATCTAAGAAAGGAGTTTGAAAAAAGATTTCTTGATTTTAAAGAGTTTGAGCATCTATTTTCTTTTTTTGTTGGGCCATTTTCCGTAGAGGTTAAAAAGCTTCCACTTGAAATGCAGATAGAAGTAATCGATTTCAAAATGACTCAGTATTAAAAGAAAAATATCGAGAAGTCGGGAGCCCTGACGTGTACTGCTACCTTGGTGATAAATATCCCATTATAAAAAACGACAGCTGAAATATTGAGCTTCTTTGGTAACACGTACCTTTGTGAAACATTGTTTTCACACGTGAAAGCAAATAAAACAGCTCATAGAACGAGATTGACAGATAGAAGTTTAAGCAATGCGTTTGAGTTCAAGTTGTAACGGAATTATTAAATGTTTGACAGTTAGGTCGGAACGGAACAGGTAATATTTTTGTTATAGAGGGGGTCATATGTGAACTATTGGTGCGGGTGCGAGAACGAGCAAGGGCTCAGTCACTGCATTGAGCTCATTAAGGCAAGTTGTAGTTGAGCTATCACGAAAAAGCAAGTAGGATTTCGAAGCAATAAGTCTGATAATAATTCAAGTAAAAAAATCACAACGTAAGGAAATAAACCAACCAATGTTTTAAAAATTGTTTGTTCACAAAAAATTAAACCTAACATCGATGAAATTATGAAGAACAATCGCTGCCAGATTTAAAACGAAATATCTAACTAAAAATCAAACAAATTTGTTAAATAAATAAATACATCGTAATTACTAATTTGTTAAATAAATAATACTGCATTGAAATATGATTAAAATGCCTACGTAAATGAAAGATATCAAAAGTGAGCCATGTTTATAAAACGTATTTTCATAAACCATATTCATTTTCTTTATAAGTTCAACTCTGCGGAAATTATGGGAAATGTGGAAATGCGACCCGCTGATTAAATGAGTTTGACACATCTGATCTAATGCAATGAATTTATCTCGGAGAGTTGTTTTACTCATCACTAGCATCAACTTCGTTGATGCTGACTTAAATCACACTGTAGATGTCAAGGGTAAAGTTGCAATATGATGCGTCAACAGCTTAATTAAGATATATTCTACGCATGACTGTGCCGATCCAACTATTTGCGAACATAAAATTGAGCGGAAATGGTCAGTAAAAATAAAATTTTATAGGCAGTTGCTACTCAAAGAGTAAACGTCTTCCTATACAAACCTCTTTTATAATGTTCAAAGGTTAAGGCGTTTCCTGGTTCCGGTTCTGGGGAATAAGATTTCTTCCCTTTCAAACAAGATAAGATTGAGTGCATAAAAATCTAACGCTATCGTTATCAAACAACCATGTTACGATGCGTATCAAGATTGTAGATTAGTAAGTGCCACATTGTGATGTTTAGCCGTACATATTTTTGGAATAATGGTAAGATTGTTTTTGGGAAACAAATCATGCATGTTGTTTTTGTCAATCGACGTGTCATGATATATCATGATAGAATAGCATTGTCAACAACATTCTTGCAAAAACGGCAGCAGCCTTTTCGTCCATAAAGATTTTGGTAGAAAGGTAGAAAAGAATCCCCATTTATCTGTTAACAACCTATGAACCCTCCTCAGTTACTTGGTACGCTCGGCGGTGGAATACGGATCTGTGGTGTGGTGGCCCACGGCGGCACATTCCCTGGCGCATCTGGAATCGATCCAGCGCAAATTTACGCGGTTCGCTTTGTGCACCTGGAGCGTCCAAGTGGACTACAATGGACGGTGCGCGTTACTAGATCTTGAGTCACTGAAACAACGGAACTGTAACGCACAAAGAATTTTCGTCGTAGGACTACTTGACAATCGTATCGACTCGCAGGTGCTGCTCTCGGCAATTAACATTTACGCGCCGGCTAGATCGCTCCGTGCTAGATCACTCCTAGACATAGCGGAATGTCGTACGCGTTTTGGTGCGTCTGATCCGTTTCTTGTTATGTTCCGTGAATTTAACGCTGTTTGTGATCGTTTTCAACCGGACTTGTCGCGTTTCGCGTTCCTTAATTGTATACGTGCAGCGCGTCCAATTACTTGTTAAGTGTAAGACAATGTAAGACCACGCTTCAAAGGGTCCACATACGGTCCATTGAATTTAATATACACTATACAATACAATACAAGCCTTGAGAGAACATTTTACTATTGATTTTTGTTTCGCACTACTATTTGTTACAACTTTACATTATTTAGAAATTTATTTAATACTTCTTCTTTGGCGTATCGACCTATTCGGTCATGCCTGCCATTTTTGGCTTACTAGACTTAATGATACCACAGAGATGGATAGTCAGTCTTCACTACGTGGGAACGGTCCGGATGGGATTTGAACCCCGGTCTTACCGTGTGAGACCATCGTCGTTGTCGCCTCTGACACGGCAAGAATATGGCATGTGCCGTCATATTAAAATAAATGTGTAATAAACGGAATGTCTAGTCTTTCATTGGCAAATAAATCAAAAATGAATACTCGCGAAATCAACGACTGAAAGATTTAAAGGGAAATATCACACAAAATCACGAAAAACAGCTCTTTATCATCTTGTTAGCTGATATCTGATTGACAATATTTTCATGAGAAATTATACAGTTCCAAAACAGTTCCAAAGCAAAACAATCACATGTGTACCATTTTTTCTTTTGCCAACTTTAAAATATACCGAATCCAAGATATACACAACAATGATACAATATATTTTTGGTAAAATTTTGCCATATCAAACGAGTATGCCCTGGATAAGGCAAAATACAAGGAGGAAATGCCTTGTAAATAATGTTATTATTGCATTTCTAAATCGACACATGCGTTTTCGACAATACGGTTATGAAACCGTCATAATTATTAAAAAAATTGGTATATTTATATAATGTAGTTTAAGTGAAGGAATTGAAGAAAAAAGCAAGGAATATTAATTTTGATTTTGTTCGTACCGTGCATATACATATTCTGTCCCTTAATACGAAATTAAAATAATGCAGCAAACGAAGTTCAATTTGCGCTGGAATTCGAGTTATTTCTCTGGAACTCATTATCCACGTAAATCGCGAAATGATTTTATTATGAAAGAAGATATACTGATTTATAAATCTTCAACCGAGTACACCCGGGACAAGGTGCCCTTTCATGGTTTGGAGAAAGGAAATGTCTCCCAAGCAGTGTGAATTGTGTGCTAGTTTAAGTTCAAATTTGAGCCCTAATTACAAGCAATACGGCGTGATCGTTCTTAAGGAGGTTAGGAGGATCGCTATAGCATTACGATTTGTTACATGGGGAGGAGGGGGGTTTAGTTACATGTTACGTAACAAGAAATTACAACTGGTTACAAGTAATTCCGCATTCGGAACAATCACAGGCTCAACGCGGACAGCACGAGGTTCAATGCGGACGGTACGAGAATCAACCGTAGCTGCAAACAAGTTCGACTAGCGTTCGATGTACTATTCACCTGGTGTAGTCCGGTCAGATTATTTCTCTTCGATATGCTGACAATAAAGCTTCGCTTAAGGTTCCTATTACAAACAATATAATATCCCCTGATGGGCGGTCCGGTGGCCGGAGCGATAACGGCGCTGGTCCCATACGGCAAGACCGGGGTTCAAATCCCATCCGGACCGTTACCCCGTAGTGAAGACTGACTATCCAACTACGTGGTAATAAGAAGTCTCGTAAGCCAGAAATGGCAGGCATGACCGAGTAGGTCGTTACACCAAAGAAGAAGAAGATATCCCCTGACTGAGGCCAGGCTAGTTAGCACTGTGGCATACGAAACTCGGGCCACAAGATCGGCCGTTATTGTGTTACTATTGCATCAATTTGTTTTCACTCTTTTTGTTACGTTAAGCTTAACGAACTGAAACATTGCAAAAACTTAACAACGCCCATTGGTCCAAAATCGTACCTAACCACAAAACATGTTCAATGATTACTTCGCTTTCTATCAGAACTATCAATTTTAAATTCATACGAAAATTCACAGTTGATACAAAAACAGCCTATTCAAAAATAATAACTCATTGCAACAAAGTCATTATCCATTTTTTGTTATTGTATGACGGCCAGGCCGTATTAGAAGTCATTATCCAATGAGAGCAAAAAATTAAATTTCAGCAATAGAGATGCCCTGCAACAACTATTTTTTTTAAACACAGACGATTCATGTCTCAGTCTTAGTTTTTATGTGGATAATTTTCATTGTAGAACTGCTAACTGATGCATTCTCCATTTGATACATAAAATGCTATAAATACTTTGGTGTATTGGTGTATTTGTTACGGTCGTCAGACGACTTAAATTAGGAAACAAAGTGTCGTTACAGAAAGTATTCTAATCGTTATCAATGTATTGTAAAAAGGTTGGGGAATAAGAAACATTTCGAATTAGAATCTCTGATTAAATTACTTCCAGGCTCAAGCTCTATACGGGATTTATTCTGATTCCACTCCGATCTGCTTTAAGTCACGTAGTTGTAAGCGTCGTGTATCCCTTCTATAATGTTTTTTTTGTACTCCTCATTTTGCTATTAACTATATTAGTATTGGTTAGTAAAAATTAAATTACTTGTATAATTTTTTGTAAAACACTACTACATATTTCAATCATTCAACACAAGAAAAGCCTAGATATGCAGCCTTGAACTGATTTTCCTGCAAACGGATTGGAAACTAGGCCATGTCATTCAGACGTGCTCAATAGAGCAGGCCAGTAAAAAGCAAGTAGAGACTCTTGGAGCTCGTCAACGAATCACAACAATGCTATACATATCAATGGGTTAAAATTAGTGTTGTGCTTAATGAATCTTATCGAAAGAGTCATTCATATGAATCTTCATTGAAGAGTCATTCAAATCATGAGTCGACTCCAAAAAGAT
>KB663855.1:331982-347767 GCA_000349025.1 Anopheles minimus | reverse complement strand
GGTTGCGTTTTTGTTACGCCGCAACAGTTATACGTAACAATGTTTTGTTACGTATAACTGAACTGTTCTACAATGTGGACAAGGCTTTATTCAGCGAACTAAGGAACATCACGTAAAACAACCACGAGAAAGGTGGAAGGAAATGAAGAACGGCTTATGACGAAAAACATACTGCATCAACTGGATTCTAAACCATCACAGTATTTCGCATTCCTCGCTTCCTTGAAGGAAGACAATGTAGCCAACGGAAATGATGGCCTAGCTAATAGAGGTAGTTATGTTAGGACAAACAAATAGTTTAAGTTCCAACTCTTATATTTCGGAGCATCGATAAATTGTCTATAAAATTGTTAAAACAACTTTCGAGCACTTACAGCACTTTCAGCAGAAATTCACTCACCGGCAGCGTTTGCTTAGTTCGATACGCTTGTTGGCTCCTTTTATTCTTTTCGAATCTTTATTTTCTATATTTTTTATTAAGCATTCGTATATTTGTAATTATTAAAAGTTTTCCACCGTCGAACTTTCGAGCACTTACAGCACTTTCAGCAGAAATTAACACTCACCGGCAGCGTTTGCTCAGTTCGATACGCTTGTTGCTTCCTTTTATTGTTTTCGAATCTATATTTTTTATATAACTACCTCTATTTCCTGTTTAGCATTCGTATATTTCTAATTATAAAAAGTTGTCCATCGTATTGATACTATGCGGTGGATTATTTTTAAGGAAAATACAAAAAAAATATTCCTGATAATTATATTCGCGTCATTACAGCTCTATAGTGTGATCTTGAAAGCCGATAGTTTTGCCTTTACACCACAGTGGTGTGATCGGCAGTTAAAGCGTTAAGTAACGGTCGTCTAATGACTGAGTTCGTTGTAACTACACACTTTATTTATGTTTATGTATTAAAGATCCAACTGCAAGTAACATTCTACAATGTAAACATTCTCTATTTTATTGTTTTTTGATGAACATAACAATTGTCCCAAACTGTTCCTGCGACAAGACTCATTCGTTTCCTTTAGTACATTTCATCATTCTACCTTTTTACAATTTCAAGATAAACAGTCTCGACCAATGATTTCACAACCACATGGTGCCGTTGCACACGTTCCGGATGAAATAATTCCGTCATAACGAGATTTCTTGGATGCCGTGACAGCATCAAACGAAGAACCGGTAGTCGTTCCGTATCACTAATCTCTGAGCCAGCACCGTTAGCTGAAGCAAGTCGCCACGAATGATTATCAGCAGTCTCAAAGACTTTCAACTATCTTCATATTCATCATGCCTGTATAACGTTTTTTTGAGGTTGTTAGAGCGCGTAAAATACAGCACCAAGTAAAATTGAATAAATATTTTATTCAAAAGTGTTTTGAAGAAATTGAAGAAAGTTCATAAACGTAACAGATTTAAATAACTAATAAAATATAAAACCAATCGTTTAATAAAGGACGATAAGATAAGGTGTATTTTAAAATACCTGGCAATATCCTCGGTGCTTGCTGTTTTCTCAGGAAGTCTAATAATCGGTCTAAAGTCTAAAGCACGCTGCATGCGTTTGCCGGGCAGTTGTACTGCTTTCATAGATCGGATGCTGCCTTCATGCTAAATTCGTTTCCATTACAGAAACTTCTTGCCATTTTCTCTTCACCCCTATCGTTGACTTTTTTATCACAGTAAACATTGTGCTGAGGGCATTGTTTACGAATTTTTGCTTATTATTCGTGCCTTTGGCTGGGGTGTTCTCTACACTTACACACGTATAAAGTTGTACATACATCTCATGCATTTTAGGCACACATAGTTGATTAAAACCCTTCGCGGGCCTTGCGGAACTGAGGACCTGCTGGAGTATCTTCCACACATGGTACTTGAACTAAGTTGAAGTATACTGATCCTGAAAGATATAAATTATGTTTGAAAAGTACTTCAGTTTGATAGGTTATTTGCTATTTTGGATATCTACCCATTACTTGCGCTGCGGAGGTATTGGTCTGCTTAAGACACTCAAATAGCATATCATCGCACTTGCAATGTGACCTGTGGATGAAGGGAAACTTGTAACATTAGCCACCTGATAATTGGCAGTGTGAAGCAGCAATGTTGTAACGTACTTTGTGTAGATGGAGTTATTGCTCAGGTTGTAGCGCTTCTGGTACGCTCGCACCTTCATCGGGCATAGGTCGTGTGTACGACAACATCGATCCATCGAAGCGTCTTCTCCAAGATCGTGGTAGCTCTCCGCGATATCCCCCGTTCCACACCACTTGGTACCGGGTATGATACCACTAAGCAGCGAAAACGAGCTCGAGTAGAAAATTCCTCGCTTATTGTTGCGATTCTTCATGATCATGGCCAAAAATCCACCGTTGCTCGTAATGGAGGAACCAGAGTTATTGTTGTTCTCCTCTTCCGGGACGTCTCGATCGGGTCCGGTGATCCGATAAGCGATCGGTGAAGAGTCAGAAGTCTTCACAGGGCGGTAGCTGTTACGCTCGTTAAGCCGATCAATCTGATCACACTGCTCCATTAGCTTAATCATGTCGCGGAATGAGATTTCTAGCGGCCGGTTTATAGTTGAAAGATTGCGTAACAATTCTCCACCATCTGCATCATTACTGCGAAAATTAGCAAGGGAACAACGTGAGATTTGTATGCAACTAACAAGCGTTATACATTTCCTCGAAACTCTGAAAGTTGTGCTTCATCGTTTTATGAATTTACCCTGGAACGATCACAGCTATGTCCCATTGTAATTGATTACCATGTCTAATAATGAATTTGTGTGAAACCAATCGTTCATCTCAATACAGATGCAACAAACTTACTAGATCTCGATCAGCTCACATCCGATGAGACGTTTGACGGGCCCGAGCTCAACCACGGCCACGGTCTGGTCGTGAAAGTAGATCATTCGCAGACTTTCCACGTCTAAACGACGTTCGCTGAAAATGGCGATAATAGAAAACAGAAAGTGCAAAATGGCCATTAAAAAAACGTACATCTTCGTCGGAACGCACGGTTCGGTTCTAGTTTCATTTAACTGAGACTAACAAAGAAAGCGATGAAGAGTATGAGAAAATGAGAAAAACAAAACAGGGAAGAAAAAAACATTGGAGATTGCATTACCACGTGGAGAAAGGAATTGATAATGTACAGAAATGCATCAATACGGGATTTATTGAATAAAGCCTGAACCATAATATTTTGCAACAAG
The DNA here is from genome assembly GCA_000349025.1 of Anopheles minimus. Taxonomy (NCBI): domain Eukaryota; kingdom Metazoa; phylum Arthropoda; class Insecta; order Diptera; family Culicidae; genus Anopheles; species Anopheles minimus. The sequence goes on along the minus strand of KB663855.1, from coordinate 344,543 downwards.
AAATATAGCATAAATTGATAATGTTTTAAGTTAGTTTTGAACATAAATTCATTATTATATACAATTAAAATTAAAAGGATAAACTTAACAGTTTATTTAAAAAGTGAGAGGTAATTTATTGCATACTTGTACTGAAGCATATCAAATAAAAGAGTAAAATTGTATAAAAAGTGGAAAATTATATTCTTTGAAATTGATTTATGTTGGACTAAACCCATTAGTCACACCACTTTAGAGTAGTAAAACTGATAAATCTAGAGCTAATACGAAAAAAAATGCTAAACCAAACAAAGTGCAAAATAAAAAAGCAACAAAACAACCAGGGTTCAATCAATGAGCTCCACTGTCACGTACGGCTTGTGTGAGACATCGCGCCGCGGAACCGCGTTTAGCGACTATGAGCCGATGGTAGCCAAACATTGAAGACGGGCAAAGTGAAAGTTCGTCGGGTTCAGCGGCATGATTTCAGTCTCACGACGCAGAAAAAGAAGCGCGCGATGGGATGCAAATCGAAACACAACACGGCCGTAGTCCGTTGGCCAACGGACTCCAGCTTCGGCTTCTCAGACCTTTCTCTTCCGGCGAAGCGTTGCCTAGTAATTATCGCAATTCTCGAAAGGGATGCATGGAAGACGTTCACTCTCCAACAACTACGCTAATTTGATTTTAATTATTCTCTTTTCTCAAGACACGTTAAATTTTTATAATTTGCCAGTAGTGCACGTTTGTCTTCTGTTCATCATTTCCACGTCTGTTAACATTAACTCCCAGTGCATGGTGGATGACGGGTATTCAACATATGTGCGCGGCGGATTGAGGTCCTGGGAGGCCCTAGGCGGAAAGAGATTCGAGGCCCCCTTACCGAGGTCGGGGGGGGGGGGGGGGAAGGACATTTTTACGACATGTCCAAAAGATGCACCGAGAAACATAAAAAATCAATATATTATAATAAAATTTGTTACACGGAAAGGTGGTTCTTATCGAAATAAAAAATAATTCACAAAAAAAACAAATTTCGTTTGCCTACGTTTTTTCGGTATATCATATTGCTATATTTCGGATTCTCTTAAGAAATTTAGTATTGAGGAGCCACAATCAACGAGTTCGAAAAGTTGTTCTTTGGTTCCGCAAAATATCTCGCTGTGGCGGCGTCCCTTCTCTGAAGAATTCGTTGATCACATAATAAGAAATAAGCCTAAAAGCTATGGCAATTTTCTAAACTCTAAAACACTGTGTAAGGATAAAGATTATGTGTACTACAGAAGTCTCACTAAAGATCATTTTTATAGGAAAAAAAGTAATGGAGTGGTGGAAGAGAGAACATGGCTCGTGTTTTCAGAAACTACCGACTGTGTTTATTGCTATGCATGCTTACTTTTTTCAAATGTGTCATCCAAATTGATAATAGGTTTAAACAACTGCAACTTTAATCACTACAAAAGGCGTATTAGAACAGCGATTATAGCGTGCTGAAATTGGCTGCTTAAGGTAATTTGGCTATTTTGGTGGTATCTTCGGCCGAGTTGTGTCGATGTATTAGCAGCGAGGTGTGGTTTTTTAGAAGTCTAGTCGGAGTAGGGGAAGGGGGGCTGGCTGTTGGTGCTGAGGTATGCTACTCCGCCCTTTGCGTTCATCCAACTGCGCCGATCGTATTGGTGACGCAAACGCTAGAGCAGGAATAACAGAACGTACGGTGGCCAATGCGAGATAGGAACAAATTCTAACTACCGCACCAAAGACACATTTGCTTAGCGCACTATAGTGGATCGTTGCAATGGAGGATAGAGCGAGGTGGGAACATATTGGCAAAATCGTCATAATATTAACGGACACACACGCTCTATCGTGTCTATACGGGGTTTGCAAGGAAAAAAACCAATTGATAATGCGGGAGCCCCAGACCGTCCATATGATTCCATGGAAAACGTTCTTGCCGGTTTTAAAGGGCCCCCTGGTATCTTCGGCCGAGTTGTGCCGATGCAATGGCCCATATCGTCGTTTTTTAGGCGAGCCCAACCGATCCGATTGATTTTTCGGGGCCTCTTAATCGACGGGGCCCTAGGCGGCCGCCTACTCCGCCCACCGTTAGCATATATGCTAAGATTGCATATATGCGCGACCGGCGTAAATTTTGTCACTATCATGAGTCATGATTTCGCTAACTTCCCGTCAGGTGAAGTTTGAAATATTCTATAGAGACGAATGAAGTCCATTGACTCAAAGTCTCTATAAATTAACAGAAAAAAAATATATATACAGGGTGTTCAAGTTGCCCAAGGATAAAGATAATTTTTTCGGCTCCGAAACCTGGAGCAAGCCCTAGCAACCGTGTCCCTAGGAAAGGCGCAAAACTGAAATCAATTTTTGTGTCAAATTCTACTTTGGTGTAGCTGGACGATCTATTGGTATCTCACTCAAATTCGCCCCAAAGAACATGGTCCTAAATGTTCAGGTTCGGAGAGTTGCAGGGCCACACATTCAGCGCGGTGAGGTCATAAATACGACCATTTTGGTCATTTGACAACCATTTTGAGAATTTGCCGGCCGTATCGTAGGATGCCGAATCTTGCTGCCACACATATTGGTCACTGGTATAATTCAAGGCTTTAGAACAGTTTTCAGAAGCCTGATGTACCCATGCGCATTAACGCTGAGGTCTTTTTCCGGTCCAGACAAGGAATTTTTGGATTCCGGGCAAGAATTCATCCGTACGAACGCAATAAGATGATCTACTGGATGCATTCTTCTTGCAACTTCCTCAAAATTCCTCTTGAAATTTTCTATTTCACTCCGGATCGTTTTCAAGGAATTCAGGGAGCATTGCGCAGCTGTCGTCAAATCCCAATTATGTCGTCCGGCGCGAATCATCAATACGCATGGAATTCTTTACCACAATTCAGGCATGTTCCGCTTGTTCAATTCTTTTGAAATTTTGTTCACTGTTTCTACACGTTTTTTTTCTTTCGATTGATGAATCGCATGTGTTGATATGTCAAGGCAATCACGATGTATAAATGGAACCGTAACTGTCAAATTTACCACGAACACCCTGTATATTCTATTTTGCTAAAGACGCTCCAAACCGGATGTGTATATATCCTTCATAAATCTTTCTTTTTCTCGCGTCTCTGATGTAGTTGTTCTCTTTTTTACCTGTAACTTTTCATAGCATCCATTAGACGACGTTCGACGATGTGCGTGAAGCCGGGGATTTGTGACAGCTGGAATGGCAAGGTAGGTTTCGCACGGACAGTAGTAAGTAGCTTGCCACTCAGAACAGCGACCAACAGGATCAACAGGAAACGGTAGCAACGTGCCGAAGGTTTCCAGTAACCTTGTCGGGCCATCAGAGGTACGGAGGAGTCTTCGGTAGGCATTGCTGGCTGAGAAAAAAAATTAAAAAAAATAATATACACTTTCGACAAGTTCTGCAGAACAAACACATGCTAAAATACTTTTCATTAGGTATGCTGAATGATCTTCCCTCCAAATATCACGTATCCCCTTCTTGACCATTGCATCCCTCTTTTAATCCGAGCGTGACCACCCCAAACCGCAACCCGATGATGTTGCGGAATCTTTTTTGATATATGATTAGCTTTAAGTTGCTCTTGATTTTAGGTTTAACAGCCAACTGCTCCTATCTGCTTGGTGGGCGACATTGACTTTTATATACGTTTGATAGGAGTTAAACGACATACTAGCGACGAAAGTAAAAGGTAAGTTCGAAACAGACACATTTCACAATTCAGCTATGTTTTACCATGTTACAGTGGCGGTTTCACACTCGAGGGACCCTAAGCGGGAAACTGTACGGGCCTCTCGCACCCAGACTTAAGTAATTTTAATATTTATTATTACTGGTTTATTGATTGATTCGACAAAAATATTTTAATGAACAATCGTGTTTAATAACAGTGCTTCTGTAAAAATTATTCGATATAATTTTCAAGTTTTTATAAACAGTATAACTATTTACAATCATCGGCTATAATTATGTAATGTATGTTATTAAACGATTAATTGTTTTTCAGTTAAATTTTGTCCAAAAATTCTTGTTCATTATGTAAAATGGCCATAATATTTAACTTTACAACACCTGTATAATTTCATGAATTACTTTCAACTCATTTTTTTTTTTGTTATTGTATGACGGCCTGGCCGTATTAGACTTAGTTTACCACGTAGCAGGATAGTCAATCACCGCTACGGGGGAGCGGTCCGGATGGGATTTTGGTCCCGGTCTGTCGTGTGAGAGAGCAGCGCCGATACCACTACCCCACCGGGCCGCCCCACTTTCAACTCATTATAGGGCGCAAAATAATCTTTCTTCCGATTAATTAAACATTGAAATTTTAAGCATATTTTTCAATATTGTTTCATTGATGAGAAAATTTTAGCGCATGTCTGTACAAATTCGTCAAATATATGTTACGTCATACATATCGACGTATGATGAAATGATGTCATTCCTTTTCAGTTCTGTTTCGTTCTCATTAAAAGGAAATAGTAACCTTTTAAAAATATGATAAACTCACTTCACCTTCAAAAATGTATAGATCGATATCAGTTAAACCCGCCACTTGTAGGCTACACCAAAATGTGAAAAAATAAAAATGCTTTATGCATTGTAAAAAGAGTATTTGAGTCAAAAAAAATATAAGGATTTAAATAAATATTGCATAGTACCGATATCAAGAAACCGTACGCATTGATCGAAACGCATAAAGAATATAATGCAACGAAATAAGATGCGAAGACAGCGGAGGAAAGCTTAAAACCGGTAACACTAATTTAGATGCATGCATAAATGGTATTATCGGGACGAATGGAGGAGTTGTCCCACTGAGTTACGATCTCATAATCATGACTACGTAACACATCAATATTGCAAAAAAGATTGTATCCGTGTGCTGAAACTAAAATTGATGTTGTATCGATCGTGAACATCAGCTGCTCGTCTAGCTAATGAAAATGTCGAAGCGCGTTTTATAATTTATGACTTTAGCACAGTTTATTTAAACTAAAATTCCGATTCGTACTTGAACACATATTAATTGAGGTGTATCTATATCCAGAGGCAACCCCATCCCTTGATCTAGTTCAATATCATACCCAATAAAATTAGAAGGTAACATATGTAAAAACAATATGCGAATTAATGTTGTAATGACAACGGACACGTGTTCATAACATGTTAACACTCTGCGTCAACATATGTTACTGGAAGAAATTCTGATATTTCAACCGCTTCTCGTACGAAGCTATACTTGTCAATGTGCTCCAAATGGACGTACAATGTATAATGGAAACACTAACCTTTGGTATACAAAGGACCAACCCAAAAACTTATGATGTACGATGTGAGAGGTATATAACCCACATAAACTAGCTGCAGTATCTTCACTGCACCTTGGAGTGGGATTTCCGTCGGGAATATGGGGAGAAAACACACCCTGCTGCTTAAATCCTTCTCGAAGCATATGAAACGAACGATGGTCCGACTGACAAGAAGGTCACTGATAATTGCTAGACAATACCACCCGACCTCCCCTTCCCAACGAACCACACGCCACAGCTCATTTCTTTGCTTTCCACGAATACACTGCTTGCTGCCCTCGTTATTTCTACCGCTCCGTGATCAATAATGCGGTCCGATGCTTACCAGCGCGAATGTTTGCCAAATATGTGCAACGAATTCAGTTCCTCTCCGATCAATTTTTCCACCACCGCGTGGAGCCCTCAAGCGTGCGAAAAACATTGAAAAAATATGCTTCAAAGTCTGCGGACATTTCAAAGTCATAATGGCTGTTATTTTGGGTGTGGACAAATGGCATGATATTTTTATAATAGCACCATCATTCAAAGATCCCATTTAGCATATTTAAAAGCAAACATATTTACAACTTACAGTTTTGTTATCAGTATACAAAACCTAAGATCATTGTTTTAACGTAAACAGCAATCAAATTATTTTATGCCTAGCAAACCATGCAACAATTATATATCTTCTTCTTTGGCCTAACGACCTACTCGGTCATGCCTGCCATTTCTGGCTTACTAGACTTATTGATACCACGTAGTTGGATAGTCAGTCCTCACTACGGGGGAACGGTCCAGATGGGATTTGAACCCCGGTCCTGCCGTATGAGACCGGCGCCGCTTATCTCCTCGGCCACCGGACCGCCCGCAACAATTATATATATAAACTGCAATTAAATTCATCAAGCTTTTCAGTACAGTCTAGAGATCAGTAAATGTTAAAGTTTGAATAAAAAAAAACAGGCATACGTAATCTAGGCGTTTAAAAAGCGCTTTTTTTAAATTCCATCCGCTTACACGATCATTATTTGGTACCATTCATATCACGTTCTGTATATCATCCCTTTTAGTGAGTTTGTTGTTGAATTTGGCATAAAAGCGTGATTGATGGACGTGATACTGTTGTAGATTTTACAGCCACCAAGCATGGTGCACAGAGGCGACACATTAAACCAACCATTGGTCGAAAACCCGATTCTATAGTGGTTTAAAGCACTTTGTTCGAGAGCGATACTTTGCATATTCCATATTATACACACGTATACAATTTTCGTAACAGACCATTGTTCTTTACAAAATCAATATCTCAGTGTCTCGCATATCGTCCGTACTCTGAATGAAAACGAATTGTTTCGTGCAGTACATCTAATGCACCTCGAGGGTAACAGGAGCTATTACCACGATTTGGAACTTTACCCCAATAAAGAAGCTCATACGATATGATCGGTTGAGTAAGGACATATCACCTTGTAATATTGTGCTAGCATTTGGTTGGAATCAAAATGTACCCGTTATGCATTCACTGACTGTAAGGAGTCGGCACACAAATATCAAACAGCCATCAACACCAAAAACGCGGCGGCGAAAAGCCTAACCGCGAAGGTAATTATAATGATAGTAACATAAGTCGCAGAAACGATGAGAACAATGTCTACCGTCATCATTCGATGCTGTTCAAGGCGATATGTTACGAAACGACATAATGGCAGCACGGCCGTCGGGTGCGAAGAAAACTTGGACGACAACCCGCTTATTACATTAGTTTCTATGAGTAGGTTTTGTATCGTACAACAAATAGAGGCCTTCAAATCGGGGTCAAACGCGCTGATGAAAACCTCGAATGAACCAATTGTCCACTTTGGTTATTTCTTGCGTACAGTCCGGACATTTCTGTGCAGTACGAGCTGTAACGCAACCGGAGGTTAGATGTCGATGATAGCAAATCATTACAAGTGCAACGTAAGTTTTAGAAACATTATTGGGACATGGTTAGAGATTAAATCAAGCAGATTAGGTATGGCCCAATACCATGGGATGAAATCTCTTCTGGACCAATGCTCTTACTGCTAGGATTTGGCTGCTTGGAGGAATTGCACGGAGCTCATCCAAATTTGATCGTTTCGCCGAGAAGCGGATTTCAAGCAGAATTGTAAACCATTTACTTTAGTTAATGTCAAGTTTAGTAACGCTAACCTTAAACGAAATACCTCCGAAGACGTAACAGTGATCAGACAATCAATATCGGAGGTTTAAAATGCCATTACTGTACGTCTAGTCATTATGTCATGCAAAACACGCTCTTCGACTCGATCAACAGTGAAAAAAAAGCACGTGAAAGATGAAACACACAATGTGAAAGTTTTTTCGGTGTCTGAGTGTAATCGCCATATTATTTACGTGCTGTTGAGCTGTTGTTCAAGATTGCCCGTGCGGATGAGCTTGGGACTTCAGTTTTCTTTTTTTTCGCATGCGACTCCACGCGAGTCGACGTTTGTGTCTGGCCCTGGTGAGTGCGTTCCGAAGCATTTCGATCTGTTGATGTGGACCGACCGTTACAGCAGAGCCGGAAATTTAAAAAAACGCACACACATAGCTATCTATACAATCGCAAATCATGCCATCTTTTGACGAAGGGTCCTTAATGTATTCCGTTTCTCGTGGCTTTCCCTTGTTCTGCTCTCCGACCCGTACTTGTGGCGGGCGGTTGGACGCAGGACGGAAATTTCCCGTTTGCGCGTCATTTGTTGACTCACCGTTGCACTACCCATTACGAACTTCACTATATCAATAATTGAGTCTGTTTTGCTTGGAGTACATCTTTCAGAGGAAAACGATTCGTTGCTTCTGTTAAGTTCCCCAATAGTTCCTTTCAACGACTTTCGTTCGGAAAAGGGTCACTGTGGAAAATATTTGCAGCAAAAAAACAAAAACATAAACGAACCACAACATTAACCATACGGATGGCACAGTTTCCCTTGACCACACGCACATACACACATTGTATCGATCTTTAGTGCAATGGAAGTTTCTACCACCCGCCGAGGCTAGCGAGAGTGTCGTGCAGGTTCATGCTGACGTGCACGTGATTACATGTAATCGCGGTTCCCAACCGGCTACTTATCATCGACCTGGTCTTTAGTATCATTCGTACTCGTTCCCACGACCAGATACCTGTTTCGGCAGCACGTGTAAAAATAATAATTTACCTACGATGATATTGTTTTGTTGAATGGTTAGACGAACCTGAATACCTACGTACGTCTTAGATTGCTTCTACTATTCTTTCCTTTTGTTCTGTAATCTTACTTCTACTGCACTTCTAGATCAATTATTGTAAAGAATTCCTAACAGCAGAATAGCACTGCAATTGAAATACAATCACGGAGGAGAAGCGACATGTTTTGGAGCCACATACAATTCTTCTCCTAGCATTTGTCTATACGATCTAAAGATGACAACTTTACGATAACTTACCTGTTTTACGGTGTACTAATCGTTTTTGCGAAATCAACCGGTTGCTGTTGGAGGTTGTTTGCTGTTTCGCCGTGCTGACACCGTTGCAATTGAATGCAGACTAAGAATTGTGAAAGATGTGGCCAAAGGTGGTGTACGCTGCTTAAATGCTTATCATCCTCTTTTGGGTCAGTTTCGGAATTGACGGTAGGTGTATTCGGAAAAAAACTAACACACAGTTTTGACACCTTTCACCTAGTGCCTAGCTAAAACCGGCCCAGAAACGAGTTGTGGATAAATCTCGGCTCTCTGATAGCTGTTGATGTGAGTAGATCTGTGGCTATCTCAATGTTGGCTGTGTTTTCCGATTAAAAACTAATCGTTATTTTACACTGATGTCTACACTAGTTCCGTTCTGCACCACGATCGAATCACATTTGCTTAACACAGTGCGCAAATTGCAATAAATCGATGTTTGGCTCGTTCAAAATAACTGCGCGCGAAACACTAACTGACGGATCTGGTCCAACTGATACAACAACAGACAGCGAACCTGCTGAAAGGAACGTGTGAGCGTGTCTCAGTCACTCGACGCGGTTCGGACAAAAGCTACGATGCGACTGAGAGCTCTTCGTAGCGGGACGCCACTGCTACGGCCAGACATTGTGACTCGTTACTTCCCTGCTCCTCACAACCTGGCATAAAAATGAGGTGTACCAGCTACCCTGGCCGTGCTCGGAGTGAAATGAGACGTTACGCAGCGCTAAGCCAGACGAGAGCGGTGTTGTTTGTGTGTATATTTGCTTTGATTTTATAGTAAGGGTGGAGTGAAAGGAGCCATCGGATGGCTCAGCATTAGTGCAGCATAACGAAACCATTGGCTACTCCGTAGGAACGATGGAAAACAGTAGGAGGTGAGAAATAATGGGAACCAGGGATCTGAATAGTGGGTTTAAAATAAAATTAATGATGTATGTAGTGATAACCAAAGTTTGTATGTACATTCTAATGGTCCGTTAAGAAGATCCTTTCCGCAGCATAGATCTTGGTTTGGTGCCCGTCTAAATTTAAAATCACAAGTCAATGAAGTGTTAGATCTAGCACTTACTAAAAAATTTAAAAAAAAACAGTAGCTAACATATTATGAGCTTGGAAATTCATATGACCATTCTTCCGTAAATAAAACATTCTTCTGTAAGATAAACCTTCTTACATAATTCGATATGGGATAACAACGTAGTTCATTCACCAATCCGTTATAACCAGGAGATGTATAAAGCAAAAGATCGTAAACTAAATCGTTCAAATTTATGGAGAAACAATGTCAAGTTGAAAAGTTGCTCAGCCCTGATAAACTTCTCTTCCGTTATCATCACGAAATGAACAGCATACATGAATCTTCTTCTTTGGCGTTTCGACCAACTCGGTCATGCCTGCCATTGCTGGCTTACGAGATTTTTTATTGCCATGTAGTTGGATAGTCAGTCCTCACTACGGGGGAAGGGTTCGAATGGGATTTGAACCCCGGTCTTGCAGTGTGAGACCAGCGCCGTTATCGCCTCGGCCACCGGACCGCCCAAGCATACATGAATACATTCACCATTAAACTCTTGCACGCCGTTACACTCTCCCAACTCCTTGAGGCAGTTGCTTAAGTTAAAAATGGTTTCGAGTATTCAGTTCAATAGTGCATGTACCATGCGATTAGATCTCACGGCTTGAGATGGCTTGGTAATTCAACAAGGTTAAAGGATCTTACCAATCAACAAGAACCATACCAAAACTTGTAAGAAATAACCTTGACACTGAATGGTTCATTAAAAGTGCGTGTGCTATATGCCTTAGTACAACAGACTCTCTTAAGCACAAGCGTCACACGAAACTCATGGTCACAACAACTCGGAAGAATTTTTTATGGGTGTACTAAATATAAATAGTTTTCTTATGACTTTTTATGATGCCTAACAGTTTTTATATTTCCATAATCTCAAAAACGTTTTAAAGAAGACTGAAAGAACTACCCTTAAGTCTAAAATGTATGTAAAATGAAATGCAAACTTAAAAGCGCTCTTAAAATTCTATTAAAACTATCCATAAAACCAGTTAAAGACTTTTTGTTTTAAAATCAACTAGTCTTTACTTTACTTATATTAAGCGCATATGTTTTTATCCTTTAAGACCAAGAAGCCACTCATTACACATATTAAGACCATTAGGACTGAATTAAGGCATATAAGGGTACCATTAAGATTATCTGAAAAAATGTCATCACAAATGCTATGTTGTTGTGTATGTTTATAAACATCATGTGAGATAAGTGGAAAAAAAATTAAATTAAGTGGTAATTTTGAGCAAAAAAAGATAAAAAAAATTACCTACAAATAATGAATTAGCATCAGCTCTGTCCATCAATTTGTTTACATTGCTGCAGGATTTTGACAGTTCATGTCAACGTGTTTATCTTCTTAAGATTTTGTAGTCTTCATCAGTGCTCCCATAAAACTTCAAAGGTTTTGCGTGGTACCACGTATTGCGCTTTAAAAATAGTTACATTTAACGCAGTATTTTACCATTTTATAAAGTTTTATCAGTTTTAAAAGGGGTTCCCTCATACTATTTTAAGCGGAAACGATCTTAAGGAGACATCCATCAAGATCTTGCGAACTTAATGCTACGGTATCCATTACAATTGCATAATTATTAAAGCTGATTTTAAACTTTTGGTCAGCCATATTGAAATTTAGATCAAGCTTGTTATAATTTTACATATAAAATTGAGTACAATGAAGTTGTGGCAACTTTTTTGCATGATGGAAAATGCAATAAAGACCTTAAACACATTTTAATCGAATTTGCGGCATTTAATCAATATATATTTTTTTTCCAAAAATAATTTTGTGGAATTAAGTTTAATATTAATGTAGCGCTTTATTAAATTTCGAGGTATGATGTTGCATTTCATCAATAAAATTTTCATGGCAGAAGTTTTTACTCCTGCGTAAGTGAATAAATAGAATACAATCCAAAATCAAAATACACCGCATCGAAAGCTGAAAAATGTCCATCAAAGACATTTTAAAGTAAATGAATGAGAGAGTAAAATACAGTTAATTTTTCTCTCTCCCGCTTTATCTAAAGTATCAACGTCTTGAAATGGTTTTAAGAAACGATCTAAACAGCATTCTGTATACTGGGTCCTTTTACACCACAAGTAACAATCGACAGCTTGCTTGTGGACAAAAGGGGGGTGAAAAGAGTAGAAACCTGAAGGCGGAGGAAAATGGTGGTTTGAAATCACCAAACTTAAAGGTTGTCCCGTAGAGTGAGAGAGATAGAACATAAAAAGAATGAGACAGTATGAGCAATGATGCGATGACATACCGGGATTGCTCACTCCCAGTAGCAACATCGTCAAGTCTTCTCACTTTGGAAGTTTGATCGTATGTGAGGCAGAGGGAGAAAGCATGACGATCGCACTGCTTGGGACATAAACAAACCGGCAGCATCGAGCGGTAAACAAAATGTTACCGTGTTTATATTATTGTACATTTGATCATATTGTTTTGTGAATCACTTGATCTGTTCGGTGCTTCCTCCACTTCTTTGTTGTTACGAAACGACCGGTGACAAGCGGTGACGATGCTGACCGCGACTGAACTCCTTGATGAGCGAAAGCAGCACCGGATCCGTCCAGCCTGTGAAATCTGTTTCCGTTACCGCCCGGATCGCTTTCGCCGTGCTGAGACGTACGTGTGATCGCCTTGACAGTTCGGCATGAACCATCGT
>KB663855.1:299858-323480 GCA_000349025.1 Anopheles minimus | reverse complement strand
GTGATGAAGATAACAACATACCGCCACAGCAGGACAGAGGAAGCGTGTAAAAAGAGATGACAAACCAAATATATAGAAAACCAGGTTGTTTCACGATTGCTTTTCATATTTGAACGCCATGACAGTTTTTTTGTTCGTTGTTTTCAATTTTGACATCTGGTCTGTAAACATGTACAAAATGATCCAACCGTCCCTGTAAAAACTTCCCCACAGGGGTTTTTGGTGAATTGGGGATGGTGAATTGTTACTTGTGTATGTCAGCTTACTCGATGTGCCAAAATTTTTCCACGCGCGCACAGTGGGCGCCCCCTTTTTCAATTTAAAAAAAATTAATAAAATTAAAAATTCTTAATAAATTAGTTGAAAAATTTACTCATTTTAAAAAATTTATTGTTAGAAAATTACAGAAATCGATCTTATTACACTCGTATTCTAAAGATTACATTCGTATTTCATAAATTATAACGATATCATTCCGCAATCACAATTTCACAGCGACATCAACCTCAGCAGCGTTCAATAGAGTTCAGCATCATTTTCCTACAAATTTAAAGATTATAAAAGTTAATTTTGGTGTATTAAAAAAACAGTTACAATTATAATAATTATGTTCTGGAGCGGCCCGGTGGGGTAGTGCTATCGGCGCTGCTCTCTCACACGACAGACCGGGTCCAAAATCCCATCCGGACCGCTCCCCCGTAGCAGTGATTGACTATCCTGCTACGTGGTAAACTAAGTCTAATACGGCCTGGCCGTCATACAACATAAAAAAAAATTATGTTCTGAACAATTTGTAGCCACATCATGTTTTCGCCGGCAAAACAATCCCATTTGGAAACGGTCCCGCAATGCGAAGCAACAATAAGCTTAGGTGGGCGGATGTTTAGCTTACCTGAATGCTTCTCGATCAATGGCATCAAGTGCTGATTCGCGATTTGTAGCACCAGCCGATGTTTCGGTGCCCGTAACTACACAACCGCCAGGCATCTTAGTTCGGCAGCAAGCGTCAAATGGAGCAGCACCGGCAGGTACCTGCTCACGTGTTCCTGCCGCTTCCGTGCCTCGGTCTGATACACAGTGAATGTCGGTTCAGTATCATATAGTGTTACTGCTGCTGCTCTACTGGTCCAGGTTAGGCTCCGCGAATCTGGTACCGCTGTACGGGCTGCTGCACAGCAAGTGTCGATTGGTGCCGTATCAACTAGTGCCCGTGCTGTTCCTGTGCCGGCTTTAGCTGTATCCCGTAAACCTGGCGCCGCTACTCGGACTGCTGCACAGCAAGTGTCGGTTGGTGCTGCAGCAACTACTGTCTTTTCCGTGTTCTATCCGGATAGAGAAAGTCATCATGTCATCATCCCTAAAACATACATACAGAATTAATGATGCTGTAGGCAAAATAATGCATCTTTTAATGTTCTTCGCGTCCGAAGCTGCTGGAGAGCTGAAAAGCAGAAAAACATTTTCACAACACTACACAAAGCGGGAAAAATTAGCAGATTGAAACATTCACAACACTTCCATGTTTTCACGGCTTTTTGCGCCGAAGCAAACAGTTTTCATTTTGTACGTACGCACTTGGCTAAACACTATCTTTATTTGTTTACAAAAATATCTTTGACGCTGCTTGGTTCGCTGACGACTCACACACACATTCATGCAAGCACATCGATTTAGCCCGTTCTTACTCGATGGAAGCCATTTTTCCCAGGTTTCTACATGCCCCTCGCCAGAAGTTTGACAGATTTTGCGCGCCGGGATGGGACTTGTATGGCACGTGTATTCTGCGCTTTACCGGTCCAGCACATTCAACTTGTTGAAGAACAAGTTTGTGTATTGAAACCGTTCGTGAGAATGCATGTGACATCAAGAATCACTATTTGTTACATTGAGAAAGCATAGAAAATTGATAAATAAATGCTACGTAACAATAGGAAACTAACCCAATTCATTTATGTTGATTGTTGTCGTGATTGTGAACTCAATGCTAGCAAATGTAAAACTGGAACAACACATTGTTAATTTAAAAGAAATGAGAAATCCTTGACAATCAAAAATGTAAACAGTTCATAGTTTCGTCCATAGCACAGTAAATTTCCGACTTACGCGGTTCTCGACATACGCGGATTCGGAGATACGCGGATTTTAAAATTTGACAGTTCTTGCTTTTTTGTATGGACTTCAATTTGGAATTTAGAATTTTCCAAACAATTCGTGAAAGCCGTTAATTGTTTTCATTTTAAAAATTACTTTTCGTAAAGTTTTGTTAAGTTATTGCATTCCATTACTTCAGTTTAATAGAAATATTGATAATTTGTATTAGAATTGTCAAACTAAACATAATATATTCATAGTTCACCCTTTATTTCGCGGAATAAACATTGTGTCAAACGATATTCGACTTAGGGTGCTAACAGTGCTCGGTCGTATACGACTAGTCGGACGGGATTTGTATGGGATTTGACAGATAAAGTCGTACGACCAAATCTGTCGTCCGACTTTATCTGTCAAATCCCATACAAATCCCGTCCGACTAGTCGTATACGACCGAGCACTGACACCAGCCTTACGCGGAAATTCGAGATACGCGGATTTGTCCGGTCCCTATTATCCGCGTATGTCGGAAACCGACTGTATCTCTTTCAGACGCTGCGTGTACCAGAAGAGAAGAGAAAACTATCGAACGTGTTGAAAAAAAAAATCGCCGCATGGGGCAACGCACTTATATCGAGCATGTTGGAATGAAAGGGTCACAACATGGTTTGGAGAAAGATAGCAAAAGAAGAGTAGAGCATAAACTTACCAGACCTATGGTGACGAAGAAACAAGAAAGATGAAACCATTGCAGAAGTGTAGCATAGGAAGAAAAAGGAGCTATAGTGCAGGTGCGTGCCAAAGCGAGCCAGCTGGATCCTTAGAGCAGCTGTCAAAATGGCCGTCTAGGTTTGCTGCTGTGCTGTGTGGTATCGTTGAATGGTGCACACTGCACACGGAATGTGTCGCTACAAGTAACAGATCGAAAAACTATCTGCTCTTGCGTCTAACTGCGTTGGACAAACATAGAACGCAGGCATCACGCACGAAAGAATGATAGTTATCCGCACAGTGCACATCATCACAATTCCGACGGCATGTAGTGCACGGAAGCAAGCACACGGTGAAGAAAGGCGACGGGGGAACGAAAGTGTAACAAGTGGAAGATAAGTATAAAACAAAAGCCCCGAAGAAGTAGAACCTGTGTAAGCGAATGAAAGTGCTTCTTCAATTCACTATTTATTTCTGCATTGCCAATTCATCGTTGAAGAGTGCATCGAACAAGGAGCAAAGAAATAAACACGCACCCATACACACAAACACACCCCCTAAGGCCATCGGGGCGCCAAGTGCAATAAACCTCTTGCAAACAAAAGCAGGAAAGAAACGGCAAACGGCAAAAAGGCGACGGTAGCTGCTACACACAGCTGCTGAAAGAAGTAACCAAAAGTGTTTATGGTGTTTCCTGATCGTCCATGTATGTGTATTCGTAAACGCTAGTAGTGGTGTGTGTTTTTTTAAGGGCTACACTCTCAGGATACGTTACTATTCGGTTTGCCTTTGTGGAAAGCCTCGCTTTGACTCCATGAAGCGAAGACCTTATTGGGTCGTTTAGTGAAAGAAAGGACGCCATAACTACAAAATGGTGCGCCCCCGGATTCACGTAGAAAAATGTGCCCAACAACGCCAGACCAGTCCGTTTGCCGGTTCCCGATTTCTGCACCGACTGTGATCTGAACGGGATCCGGGAATTCAAGATCCACAATCAAAAGAAAAAGGTCCCAACACCCCAACCCGGAGCACGCACAAAACGGACAGAATATGTGAAGGGGAAAGAGAGAGAAAGCGAAAGAAGAACTTGACCGAACATGTGGGACGGAAAGAGAAGAGCAAAGTGACAGACCGTTTCAATCAAACTACCACCACCACCCTACGTTGTGTGGTCATCACCCTTTTACATGGTGCCGATGCGTTTTTGGGCTCTCGATGTTTGGTGTGTAGCGTACGTGTGCGTACGTAGTGGGTAGGAATGTTGACTGTGCTGCGACCACACGGTAACAACAACAAAAGACCGCAGCTGGAAGAAGGCATTATTTGTGCTGCTGCCGCGCGTTGGCACTCCAGAACCATCCCACCTTCCCCGCCTTGCCCGTGTATTCGTGATAGCCCACAATGGGTGTATTTGTAACCAAAAACACAAGTTAAGTGTGAATGCGCTGGGGTGTTTTTTCTATTATCACGCCACCTGCCACTCCCCTGTTTCGTGCGTGTAGTTGTGTTTCTGTTTCGTATCCTGCGTGTCCTGGTGCGTATAACTTCCTGCGGCAAAAAAGTGTACCCATATATCGGTCATATAGCGTGCTTCCATACAAATGCACCATCTCGGCTGTAGATCAATGTTAGCAGTGCGTGTTTATTGTGTGGTGTGTCAAGCATGACCCATTTTAAGCCATAAAGGAAGATCCACCATATCCGTCCCATTACATAGCGCTGGCGCATCTGTACGTGTGTATTCGTGAGTGTTTTTAAATGTGTGAATGTGCAGCCACCGAAGAAGCAAAAGCAGAAGACGCGCAGCATCGAGTTCAACCAGTCAAAACCAGTGTTTGTTTATTTATATACGTGCGTATTTGTGTGTGTGTTTCTGTACGTGCGCGTGTGTGGGACGTGCGTGCATGGCTGCTAAGAAAGGCATTTCATTGTCAACAACTGCATAAACAGGGAAGAAACCTGACGGAACAGTGAATCGGTTTTTATCGGCAATGAGCAACATCAACGTGTTCCCACTATCAACACAACGAACAATGTGGTTTCACAATCAATCCAATCGAAAGTAAACACGGGCCAAGGATCGAACCATCGTTTGCAGCGTCCCTTTTCCACCTCTGTTGAAGAGAAGGCACCTAGTTTGAAGATCTCTTCATGCTCCTACGTCAGTTGTTACTAACTGTAGCAATATTTATGTATTGAAATATATACCGTTCGCGCGCGTGTGTGTGTATATGTGTGTGCGTTCGACGACACGCGAGCGCAAATGGTCCTTATGGCATTGGTCACAAGTCATCAGCACCCCGCAATCAGCAATCAGGACGGTTCCAATCCGGTAGGTAGAACATGTTCGGGGATATACGTTTCACTTATAGCACACATATCCACTTTTTATGGAATCCCTGGTATGGATCTCTGTACTCTCACCTTGATGATCTCATGTATCCTTGGTGGATGCATATTAAGGCATGTGGACATTAACAGGGTCCATCTACGTACTTGGCGAAACATGCAGGAGAAATCGGTTTGTTTTCTTGTTGTGTTCATTTTAATTCCGGTTTCGAGTGCCACTTTGGACCAATTGTGTCTCTTGGATTTTGTTCTTGTTCAGTTTGTGTCTGACTTTAAACCCACGGCAAAAAAACAATCGTTCATGTGCATTGGATTATCATCTGTCCATGTGGACAGCCTTAAAGGACTTTACGAGCTGGATCGTCCGGTGGCATTCTCAGGACAAGACCAGCCCACCGGAGCTTGGCGAGCCTAATTTGTTATATGACAGTTAGGTCATCATACAATTAATAGATCTCGACATTAGAGCAGTTCCGCCATATTGTATTGTATTGTATTTATTAAATTCAACGGACCTTATGTGGCCCCCTTGAAGCGTGGTCTTACATTCCGACCAATTATTAAACTCAAGCGGAACTTTCCCAAGCAAACCTTGCCAAGACAAACGGAAATCAAATTGGCATTGCGAAGGTTTGTTTGAGTCGTCAAGTTTCATGCTTCGTTGACTTGCCACAAAACTTCACAAACTTTAAGTTCAAAAGCTCAAAAAAAGCTTAACTTTCAAAATATGACCGTTGTTCAAACATTTAGAACAGCAAATGTCGTGTATTTTATAAAATTACAATATATTGTGAAGTTATTTGAAGATTCTCTAAAATATATTATCAAGGGTGTCAAACGCAAAATATACCAGGGGCAAAAATAAAAAAAAGATTCATCAAGTGATCCTGAACAGTCTGAACTGTATGGCAGATTGCATAACTTCAAAACATATTTTTCGTGATTAATTTGTTTTGCATGTAATGATTTAAAATATGTCAACGTACTATCATTTTTTTATTGGTTACTCTTATTTTAATACAACCGCAGACATTGTTAAGCATTTTTTTTGCATAACTTTTCTTAATACTTTGCCGTTGTACAACTGATTGGATTTGCCCGACCGATTATTTTACACCCAAGTGCTATAGCGGTGTGAAATATGTACATGTTAATCAGACATTGAACTTGCCTGTAAAATGTATAATAAATGTATACTTGGAAATGTATAAAAGTGACCAGGAAAAAGAAAGCACTTTGACTGTTCCTTCTGCTCCATGAACATTGATGAATCAAAGTTTGATTGATTTATATTAAATATAATTATTTTTAAAACCAAGCCACCCAATCTTATTTAATTCAAACCTTCGTAAAAGTTCTCTTGGTTTACTTTAAATTAACATTTATAAAAAAATACATTATTCATTCCTTTTTAATAAAATTTATTATTTTCAAAATTATATTATATAATTATAATTAATTTTATTAAATTATTATTTTTATTAAAATTATAATTATATTATAATAAAATGTTTTCCGTAGCCTCGAGCTGACGGAAGGGTTTTTGTCAAACTTGAGTATCCGTTTGGCTTTCGCAATACAAATGTTTGAGAAAAAGCTTTCGTTAAACTTGAGTATTCAAACGGATAGCCAAACGGGAAGGCAAAAACGCTTCGCAATGCCGATTTGTCAAACTGGAAGCTTTTTCTCAAGTACTTGTGTTAAGCAATAGCTTGGATAGTCTTACACTCAACAAGTAATTGGGCGCGCTGCACGTATACAACAATTAAGGAACGCGGAACGCGACAATTCCGGTTCAAAACGATCACAAAAAGCATTGAATTCATGGCACATAACAAAAAACGGATCATACGCACCAAAACGCGTACGCGCAAAGGAGTGATCTGACCGTGGCGTATACATAGTCTATCCACACATACGAGCTAAAAATTCTGAGAATTTTCCTCTCGAACGCGGCTAAGATGATTTCAACAGCTTTGGACAAAGTGCAAGTCTTAGAGGCGTATGTAAGTACTGGAACTGTAAAAGTTCCGTACAATCCCAGCTTCGACCGTCGCGACAGTGGCTCATACTGCAGAAAGATCGGTTGGCATTTGATCCCTAATATCATCGATGCTAATGTCGGTGCTGACCTTTGACTCAAGATAGGTGATTTTTTGGACGACTTCAAAAGTGCGATCACTTACTCGTTCGTCACCTCTGCGTAGGTCAGAATTTGTTAGCAGGGTTGCTGCGGATGCCACCATCATTTTTGGTCTTGCCTAGTTTTGGGAATCTAAACCAAGCACAGCTCCTTTGTGGAGGCAGGTTTTAGTCGATAACCGGAAACGGAACGAATCTTCTTATCAAAAGAACAGAAAAGATGAATAACACCAATGATCCAAGATAATACATCAAAGATCAAATATCAAAGATCAAACATCAAAGATCAAATATAAAATATCTTAGATCAAAGATCTAAGATCAAGCATCAAAATATAAATGAAGAATATGACAAGCTGCAAAGCACCCGTCGAAGGTAAGATTCATTGAAGACGAAATAACAGAAAATACTCCTTCAAGAATACCTTCGGAGAACCAAAAAAGCTAAATCTCATGTTTTCTCGAGAGGTTACTGTAAGTAGGCCAAGTTCCGCAGTAAAAAAAAACGATCATGATCGATTGTTAGATTGTCTGAATGGAATGGTTGTGCTAGGGTGGAGAGGGAGTACCGGGCAAATGATGAAGACAGGCAAAAACCGTCCCGTAAACCAGGGTAAAATGATATCTTTAAAATGGTCTTTAAAAGCGAATGCGAACTAAAAAAACCGACCCAAAAACTGGTTTGAAACGCTCGCTGCATATCCTGGCACCAGTTTTTCTGCAAGATCTGGTTACGTTAGTATTTCCTGTTTGTCTGTATTCCAGGTCGCTACACAGAGCTGTCGTTGACAGTAGCGAGACCGCCTGGAACTTTCATTTGCCGGCCGTGCGATCTCGTCTTCTGACAAAAAGGAGGACGCGCAACTTTTGTGCACATTTTAAGTTATTGCAATGCCATCAATGTAACAAATAGCTAACATCTGATCAACTTGCAATCGATTCCATTGCCTGGTGCTAACTGTGACATTTAAAACAAATGTCATTGACTGTTATGGTACATTATGATTTCTTGAAGAATTTTTTAGGTCAAGAAGTTTTCGACTCAATTAAATGGGTAGATAATTATAGACATATCTCTCGCAAGCTCCCCAATGTTGAGGCATTTGAGGCTGTTCAGGAATTAATTCGATTGACAGATTCTAACCACATCATCAATAAGACACATCTCCCTTTATATATTCGGTAGAATTGCAGAGTTGTAGTTGTTGAATGCACATTCGGTAGCAGAGTATTAAAACTCGTTATATCGTACGCGTTGGTCTAGCCAACAAGGAAGCAGCGTTGTAGGACGATCGTGCTGCCGTGTCGACCTAAAATTAGAATTTGTCTGCCCTAAGCAGCATCGCCGCGATGCGTGATGCTTTCCGCTCTTTATTAGGGCAACTCTCGCCAACGGATAGATCATAAACATGTTCGCAAACGTGCATCGTGTGGAGAGTGCGGAAAACTGTTGTCAAACCGTGCCATGTGTTGAACGTTACAATACGATGCCAATGGTAAGGGCGATGGTAACGATGGTAAGGGCCTAACGTTATGTTGTAACTCGATCATAAAGCAGAAATGCGAATCCTTTACTCGTGTAGTAAAAAAATGGTTATGCAAAGATCTGTAAGGTTGAGAAAGAGAATACAGTAAATGCGTAATAATTTCTCGAAGATGTCACTGTTGTCCCAGGTTGTTAAACATAAAATGTTGAGCAATAAAATTTGCAAAAAATAAAACCATTAACGATACAATCATCAATGCACCTATGAACCCAAATGGACAGGTATTAATACCTAAAGGGTTAAAAACATGAATTTCACGATGGGCCCAGTGCAATTATTTATAGCGCCAGTAGTAAATATGTGTGTTTTTTTTTCATTTCGCTAAGCGAACGTCCAAGCGCATTTATCTCTTTAAGTACACGTGGCGCGTGTGTGTCTGTGCGTAGTGAGAATGTACCGGACAATGCATTTTTTTTATTAGAAACTAAGATTTACTGCACATTGGCAGGTTGCGTTTGTTGGAGCGTTGGTCTGCACACGATCCCAAGTGTGGAGAATGAACTTGCTTCACTTTAAAATGATCGTTGCGTCGCGTTTTGCCGTGCGCAAAACCCGCTGAAACAATATTTCGATTAATGTCCACATGGCTGATATTTGATGAACACGACAGACGAAGGACAGTGGTACCCAATGTATCCGGATTGCAATAAAATTTTACAAATACTCCACCTATTGCTCACAGTATATACAGTTTTTTACACTACTGTTTTGTCAAGAATTCCTTGCTCTATCGTTTGTATTTGGTTTGCGACCTTAGTTTTTGGGGCAATTAAAAAATAAAAGTACCCAGTTGGTAAATTTTCAGTTAATAGATGAAATTTTAAAAACAAAACAATTTATAAACAAAAAAACAAACAAGAACACATTCGTAACATATGGCCTCACGCAGGACGCATTCGAGTGAATATACGGTCGAAACGTTCCACTGTTGATGCAACACATTCGTGAGCCTCGCTTTCCGTTTCTTTCCGATGGCCTTCACGGTGCACGGTGTTCCGAAAGTGACTCGGCTTCATCGACGGCCACGAGTTGGTGCGTAGGAGTAGCAATGACTCTGTGTGTGTAACGCAGTTGGATGGTGCGTGTATGTCGCTAGCGTGTCAATATATTTCCCCATGCACTGGTGTGTTGTCTGGGGTTGTAAAACCCCAGCCCCTTAAGGTACCACAAGATCTTGATGTGGATGAACGTCAAAACACGACAACAGTACATTTGGCAGTTCCAGCAATTCCCGAATCAATCACGTTGCTATAGCTTTAACCACACGAGTTTTGCATTCAATGGATCATCTCGCTCCTAATCAGAAACTCCATTAGAGCATCCGCCCAGCTGCATCAGCTTTTGATTATTTTTTTTCGAGTAGCACGGTTAGAATGTGTGTTTACTGTTGATAATGCACACTCGCATATCAACAGTTGTAACGCAGATCCACAAAACTAAAGATATTCGTTCTCTTTACATAACCGGCTACTTTGTTGAGTGCAGTACTGCATTCTATAACATCTGATTTTATTATCTGGTCTAGAAGTCATTTATCTCGTTGCTAATACATATCCTGGTTTTATATCCATTTTTTTTGCAATTTCCCCGTGGACGACATGGCGATGATCAATAAGCAGAACTTGAATTCGGCAGACGATGAAGAGACTTCAAAAGTACACAAAAGGTAAATTGATCGACGATTCCCAAGGAAGAGTTAAAAACCATCAGCTCTAAAACAATGTTCTTCATGCTTTGTTACATTAACCGTAGCGAATGCCAGAAGTTCAGAACCAGCCAAAGGACCGTAGCCTTGATGCTTGGGTCAAACGAGCATCTTCGTACCTCGTGCGAGGATCAAGTTAGAGCGACGAACAACACGGCTGCCTGTATAACTGTCAGCGTCAGTGATTCCAGCAGCGCCGATAGTGTTTTAAATGATGAAACAGCGAATAGATATGCCGCCGGTGCAGTGGAAAGCGGCGAGAGTAAGGTTGAGGGCAGAACCGCCAGTCGACCGACATCCTCTTGTAGCAGCGGCAGCAGTTCTTCCTCCACTGATATTCAACAGCATTTGCAGTCGATGTTTTGTTTACTGCGGCCGGAAGAAACGCTTAAGATGGTACGTACCAGTACGATCCAGTACAGCAGCACGCTAACGTATTTATGGAGAGCTTTGTTACACGACATAATTTGTACTAAATTCTTCGTTTCCATGCCATCCCACACAGGCTGTAAAACTGGAATCTTTACGGACGGGTCGTACGAGGTATTTGGTCGTGGTATCGCGCACAGTTACAAGCAAACGCCATAACACCGGCACGCTCTACCTTTCCGGGAACGGTAGTGTCAGCTCCTCCAACGGTAACATCTCATCGTGGCCATTGTCAGCGACGCCGGTAACGACTACCACCACCACGGCCCCAACCACGGCTCAACACTTTGGACGAACTTGCTCGGCACTGTCCAGCACAGTGACGGCGGTAAACATGCGCCACGGTAGTTGCACCAGCGAAACCTTCGCCGGCATTGATACGTTCTTGCCTAGCATGGACAACTGTGTGCTCAATGTTGGTACCATCAATAGCGGCCGACTGCCCGATGGACACGTTCCGTGCAGGAGTGATCAATGTGATAGTAAAACTAATAGTAGGTTAATTAATAGCACCACAACCGGTGAGATGGCACCATCGTCGGCCAACATTGTCGGCGAACCTTCAGCTACACCCGGCCGGGAGGAGTCGACGCTCAGCGATAAAGGAGACTGCCCACACGAATCCGTAAGCGCCTTCATCCAAGGAGAACTTCACCCCCAACAGTACCAGAACCAGCATTCGAACAGCAACAGTGCCATCACCGTGGAAGGAGGAAAAAAGATTGAAGAGTCCTGTCTTCTTGGCATTGATTGCAACGAACGTACGACGGTTGGATTGGTGCTGAAAGTACTCGCCGACACGTCCATACGGTTAGATGGTGATGGGTATGTATTTCACCGTTACATATTACAGGCAAACAAGTAGTGTTTGGTGCAAATACGAATGTAACGATCGTGTTTTTTTAGTTTTTTTAGACTTCAAACTGAGGTTGAGTCTAGTTTGAAAAATATTATGCTGTCGTGCGGTTTCCTGGTGTGTTATACTAAGACATTTCCGTATCCTTTTTTTGTATATGCACCATATCCGGGTGGACTCGAATGTATATATTATTACACGCATCGGAACATTCATGCAACAGTGTTTTCGATGGATGACAATTGGTCAACTTTGTGTTTCGCCAAGTTTTCTGCGGCTCTGCTTTGATCCTTCTGCGCGTTTCTCATGCTGCTTTATGGTTTTCATCACCTTATACCTTTAGCTTGGTGGTTTTCAACACCACGCAGAAATTTCGTCTCGGTGATGATATTCTGTGCTACCAGTTTCGACCATTGACTGCCGCAGACCCTAGGTGTACAGGTGTAAGAACATAGACTAAACAAAAAACAAAAACTATCTACATTAGTATTCTACAGATCTTCAATTCTTCGACATGAATTCAATGAAGATTCAGAATCTTCATTTAACCCTTAATGAATAATTGAGAAGTAACGATCCTAGGAATGATATATGATTTAATGCATATTTTTAATTTTGAAACTCTTCTGTTTTTGCTATGGTTCTGTTATTAGTATGGTTGGAAGCATTGTGAAGAAAACACAATGCTTTCAACCATATTAATAAAAATGTCTAACATATGATGCGACAATCCTTTGTGTTGTCAGTTAGTTTAGGGAGAAGATGCTATCCACCACTAATTATAAGATAGTTGTAAGAAAACTTTGTTAGGCCGTAAGGCAATCAATTTAAATAATTTTCATAAATATTATATTATGAAATCTTGCCATCACTTAGGACATTGGTCACCTAAGTATAGCTCCAACACGCCTTTTACACATTACGCTTTGTACCCCTTTTACTCTGTGAATGTGTCTCTCTGTACAAAGGGTTTTTTCTGTCTCTGAGTTAGAAGAATTCTGTAAAATATTTAAACTACATCATACTGACTCCCAAATTTATTAAACGTTTTGTACAATTCCCGTAATTGGCTATGGTTATTCTTCATATTTTTATGAAACATAATAGGATCCTGAATACGTGATCTTAACGGTGATCTCTATCAATATCGAATTTGTTAATTCACCCTCTGACGAACATAAACTTTATGCCGATGCTCTTGAAAAATCTTTTCCTTAAACACTTCTTCATATCTATTCTTCTAATTCTTTCCTTTTTTACTTCTTCATCTTTCTTTCGTTTTTTCTTTTGATTATATGTACATCATTAACTTTTGCGTCTTGTAGAGGGTTTAGTGTGAGTTCGTGCGGCAAGCAGCACATCTTCAAGCCGGTCTCGGTGCAGGCAATGTGGTCTGCCCTGCAAACTCTACACAAGGCATCGTTCAAGGCGCGCGAGCACAATTTTTTCGCCGGCGGTCCATCACATGACTGGGTGTCTTACTATGAGGCGCATATTGATTCGGATCGTTCCTGTCTCAACGAATGGAATGCTATGGACTCGCTGGAAAGTCGACGGCCACCATCACCGGGCTCGATTCGTAGCAAGTAGGTGTTGCGTTAGATGCGTGTTTGAGTGAAGGGGACTTTGCTGAAACTCACAACCATTCATACCTAATTTACTCATTCAGACCAACCGAGCGCGAGGAAACGGAAAGTGTAATACGTTCCAAGCTGAAAGAGGTGATGATGTCGGTGGATTTGGACGATGTAACGTCCAAGTTCATTCGCGGACGGCTGGAGGAGCTGCTCGATATGGATCTGGGCGAGTACAAACCGTTCATCGATGCGGAAATGCTTGTCATACTGGGACAGATGGATGCACCGACGGAGATTTTCGACCACGTGTATCTGGGTTCGGAATGGAATGCAAGCAATTTGGAAGAATTGCAGCGCAACGGGTAAATGCTTTGTAAAACATCACCATTAGAACTGTTTCATACTAACCACTTATGTATTCCTCAATAACTGCAACAGCGTCCATCACATACTGAACGTAACCCGCGAAATTGACAATTTCTTTCCCGGGCTCTTTCATTACTGCAACGTTCGTGTGTATGACGACGAAAAAACGGATCTTCTTCGGCACTGGGACAACACGTTCAAGTTTATCTCGCGCGCTAAGATGGAAGGATCGAAGGTGCTGGTACACTGTAAAATGGGAATCAGCCGTTCGGCATCGGTCGTGATCGCGTATGCGATGAAAGCGAACGGTTGGAACTTTGAGCATGCGCTACGCCACGTCAAGGAGAAGCGAAATTGCATCAAGCCCAACAAGAACTTTCTGATGCAGCTCGAAACGTACCAGGGTATGCTGGATGCGATGAAGAACAAAGAAAAGCTCCAGCGCAGCAAGAGCGAAACGAACCTGAAGTTGGCTGGTGCAAAGGAGGGCCGCTCATTACCGGGTAGTGAACCGACACCGCTGATACAGGCATTAAACGGTGCCGGTGGTAAGAAGCAACCAGCTAATGGCGTACTAGTGTCCACGGTAGGGAAAGCAAGCCATAACGTGGAAGCTGAGGTCGATGCCACGAGTGCAAGTGGTGCCGAGATAATTGAATTTACGGGCGTTCCGGAAGGTAGTGATGAGGGAGATGCGGGCCCTGGTCGGGGACGGGCACGCACACGTCTAGCAAAGCTCCAAACCACTCATCCGCATAACGTGAAGCAGCATGAACTATCGGTAGGCAGTCAGCAAGTGCAACCAGAGCAACAAATGTCACTTTCCGCAAATCCCAGCGTGCATTCGAGGCACAGCAAAATTATGACAAATCTCTTTCTTCCGGCGGCAGCCAACAAAATGTTCAACCCTTGCGAAGGGAAAATATGCACACGCGGTTCTGGAGCGCTAAAGCGCCACAAAAGTCTTTCCCCCGATTCGCTTAATACGCGCTGGTCCGGCAACTATGATTTCGACGCATCGTTGCTTGCGTACGCGGAACAGTCATTTACGGCAACTGCTAGAGCATCCCGTACCCGTACCATGCTCGAATTGGACAATCAAGCCGAGCCGTACGTTGTGGCGGGGCCTGTCGGTGGTGGGCGCCGGAAGCAACAGAGCTACTCACTGGAACATCTGCACGGTGGTGCACTGGAGATGCGTTCGCCCTGCACGGAAACGAAAACGATTCGCATGCCATGCGGCAATGGACAGAATTATAGCGTATCCCCGAACCAGATAGTGCACCTGCAGGACAAGCTGTCAGCGAATGAAGTACGTCCAACGGTTTCCTCCAGTCTGGCCACTACCGCTACCGCTTCGAGCCCGACAACAACGCGAACAGAAAGGTTCCCGAAAAAACTGTTCTCCAGCAGCAGCAGCTGCAGCAGCGGCGGAACCAACGAGCAGGGTTCCTCCGGTGCCTCATTTCAGTCACTTACCGCAATAGTGCCATCCACAGTACCGTCGTCTTCATCCACATTGGGGGGATCCACGGTGAAAACAATTGTTAACGAGCTGGAGTGTAATAGCAGTAGCAACATCCCGGTCGCACCGCCTCCACTGCTAACGGATCCAGGTACAATACTGTCCACAGTTGTTCCGATACCAATTGCTTCCGTCGCGGCTGAAGCAGCGGCAGTTGCGGTTGCCTCAGCAATTCGTGAAGCGACGCGAAAGGAATTTCCCGAATCGAAGGACGTGAATGCAACATCGTTACAGGTGTCGTTGGATGCTAAAGGCGACAATCGTACGAACAATCCGGAACAGTGGGATCCAGGAGAGACCGACGACAGAGGCGAACCCATCTGTTGGACGTCTTCCGCGCAAATTATTCAACAGTGTCCCACTACTGGTTTAACGGAACCAACTCCGGTCGAGGGGGCAAACAATAGTGGGGAGCATTGTGAAGGTCCAGTCGAAACGGAAAGCGGAAGTTGTGCCGCGAGCAAGAGTACGCGCGAGGGCATAATGCGCCAATGTTCATGGAGTAGTTGTGATTCAGGCTGTACCGGTACGGATGAAGTGCGAACTGGTTCCTATATCCAGCGGCGCCTGACCGCACCAGGCCAACCCTGTGTGGTGAACAGCAGCAGCAGTTCGGCACCAGTCATTGAAGAAAGGGATGAAATACCGTGGCATCCAGGAACGGTGAAGCGCACTAAGAAACGCATAGAGCAGCGGAGCACGAATGTCGTTGGTGGAACGATGAAATGGTCCACTCCTTTAACCGCCTCAACGTTGTCGACAACGTCGGCATCGGTGGAAAAACTTGCAGCCGTTACTGAAGATATTGCACCAGCAGGTTCGTCTAATGCTCAGCCAACCGATCAACAACAGTCGCAAAAAAATCCTCAAGAAGAGATGGGACTCGTGCAAGTCCGTGAACGGCAGGGAATGGTTTCGTCGAGTTACGCTCGTTTATCTGCATCCGCTCCGGATTCATACAACCTGTACGCAGAATCTGCTAATCGGCTAGAATCCATTGGAACGAATGTAATATCCGACACGCTACCAGCAAAACGTCAATTCAAGCTAAACCATCAGCATTCGTTTGCTGGTACTACTGGGGATACTCTGTCCCAGACAGGTGAACCCTCGTCATATTGTTTGCGGGTGTGCTTTAGGGGTGGTACCGCGGATCGCCATCACCAACAAGAATTGGGAGACGGGGTTGAGGAAGATACGTTCAATGCAGGGAAGGTGAGAAATTTAAAGATGAGCTTTGAAGCTAAATCCAACGATCGTCGACAAGGGCCGAAAAAGGTACGATCGCTTCCATCGTCACCGGTTGCTGTGCACGTATCGATGGGGGGTAGTCAAACGAAACAAACCTCTGCACAACCGATCGGCCCTACCATTGCTGCAACCACCTCCGCTTTTGCGACACCGTCGTCTTCTGCAATATCAACTTCATCATCACTGCTGCCCGGGACAGTGTCGGAACCGGGAACTACGAAGCACGTTAACCAGATCATCACTCCACCGGAGGATGTGACGGTGCGTGATCTTGTCGATCGGTACGAAGAGCAAGGTCCTCGCATACGTGCTGCCGGTAGCAATTCACTGTCCCGAACGCAGCGACCTCGATCGGTTTTCGAACCGCTGAAACAGAGCGCCGGTGGTAAACCGTTCGCTCCAGCCGCTAGCCTAATGTCTCACTCCACTACTCAGTGGCGTGTCGATGAGTCCATGCGACCGCCAGTACCTCCGCTGATGCGGGCACAAGTGATACCGCAACATAGTGGGAGTGGAGGGGGATGCACTGTACCCTACAACAACAACAGCACCGGTCCGAACGGTGCCAACTACACCGTTCAAGCTAGCCGTGTACAATCTTCCGGACCGGGCGGTCATACGAACAGCAATAATGTCAGAAACAATAACACGCGCCTAACACTACAGTCGGGCGGTGCAGGAGATGGAGGGCTTCCTATGGGGACGGTCGGCGGCAAACGGCCACAGCAGCACGGTAGAACGCATCCGCTGGCGAAAATCAATCCCAGTGCGAAACATCACCACCATCACCTGCATGTGCACCATCATCATCATCTGGTACATCATCAGTACAACGTTGGACAGTTGCAGCAGCATCGTCACATCGGAACGGCGCCGGGGTCGGGCGTATCCAGTACGACAGGCCCATCTGCCACCGTCACAGCCAATGCGTACAACACGATGTGAACCATCTTGTTACACAAACACATCTTTACATTGTTGTCCCGCCCATTCAATACGTCGCTTGACAATAGTCAGTAACCACCGTTGCTTTCCAGCTTGGTTACAGTATTTCCTTCATTTGCTTTTTATTTGTAGCTTTGTTCATTGTGGCAGACCGGTTAGGAGATTCTTCTACATAGTTTCTTGCGCGCACCGTCTTAAAGGATAATGACATTTAGCATAGCACAAACACTCGATATATTTTTTTCGATGTTACTTGTTTTTTTTTTTTGCAACGAAATGTATGTTGTTTTTCTTTTGTCAAGATGTTCTTTTTTATACGATTTTTTATATATATTTATTATTTCGGTGTATACAAACAGCTCTATTTGTTACTGGGCAGTTTTTTTCTTTTGCCACAAATTCCATGTTTAGTGAAATTAGTTAAGTACAATATCATTGGTGCAATAACGAAAAAGCTAAATCAAGGAAAGCAGCTTTTGGGACTAACAGTGATTCATCGCTTACATACATACGACGCCCCAACGGAACCAACGAACACAAGCAAACAATAGTAGCGATTACTTCCGATTGCGATATTTACGATTCTGTGCATGCATTTCAATAAATTGCATTCTGTTTTTATGCTACCTTTTTATGTTGCTCAATACCAGCCTTATGTGTCTGTTGCAAAATTGACATTCCTCGTTTGGAAAGTTTTTTTTAAATTCTTTTTTGTGTTGTTGTTTGTTTGTTTTTTATTTTAATTTTTTTCAACATATTGATCGTGATGATACAGCGCAAACAGTTTCCCTGCAAATGTGAATAACATCTGCTCTCAAGCGCATCAAAACATGCTTCTCGTGTTTCTCAATTAGCATACTGGCGGAACCCCTCTCCATCTTCCCCTGTTTTAGTCAACCTAGTCAAACCATTAACTAAACAATCATGTTCGCATTTTTTTTGTTACATGTTTTACCATTCCAATTGCAGCATCATGCTTTTTAAATTTGTTATCATTATGTCCGGCACTAGTGAAACGATTGTCTCTATTAATTTCGGCAGATTTTATTGGCTCATCGTAATGTGCATCTGTAAAAAAGGTGACATTCCCGCCTGCCCGTTGTAATGGATCCCGCGAAAATTAGCGTCAAATTCGAACTAACAACTAGCAAAGCCTTAGTTTAAGAGCGATTTCATTTTAAGAACCATTTACAATGCTGAACACACAGTTTTGCAAAGATGCGATCATTTTCATTTTCAGTTATTCGTAACGAAGTAGTCAAACCAAGGTGTGTGTGAGCCGCTTTGAAAGTTTTTTGATATCCTTGCTTCCTGTTTCTATCCAGTAATCTATTACATTCATTATCAAACTCCTTTGCTTGCAGGATCTTTTTATATTCGTTTGATCTCTTGCTTTATATTAATTTGCCCATTTTCAAATATTGCAATGCTTCATACTGTTATGATCTCACCAACTGATGGGTTTCGACGCATCAAGTCACACAAAATTACAAAAACAATACATAATGAAGTACACGTGGGCTCGCAAATATGTGAGTAGTCATATTGAGGATGTTTAGGGACAACAAATGCGGATTATAGTTGTTTTTCGTTCTTCTCTTGCGTTTGTTTAAAACAGTAGGAATATGCTAAGAAGCTGAACTGCATTTTCCAATGACTCCTCCCCCCTCCTCCCCCCCTGCCGACTTCCCATTTAATGTTAGTCTTAATTTAATAATAAATGTTAAACGATTGTGCGTGTGTTTTTGTGTGCGTATTGTGTGCATATATGCACGTGCATGTATATAAGCTAGGCAGATGGAAAGGAACGTTAACGAATAGACGCAAGAATAACCAAGCCACTTGATGTGCAAAAGAATCCAGCAAACGCAAAAAATATAAAGTAAGATCATCCGCTGTGTACAGTTAGTTACTCATTCAATTTCATCGAAAAAAGGGATACGCTAAACGTTAAATCAATAAATGCAGAAAAAATATGCGCCTCAAAAGTGTGTGAATTTAATTCGGTCGCTTTAATTTTTTTTTGTATGATTACCGTTTTAGAATTTCCTTCGCTTTATCGATCCGTAAAATAACTGACATTCGAACGTAGCGATTTGGGCTTTACGAAAGTAATTGGTTAATTCATTTAATTTCATTTATTTAGAAAAGGCTCCATCCCCATCGGCTTATCCTACCTACCTTAATGTTATCTTGAACCGAACTTAAATATATACAAACAAATATCTGTACGGCGAGTGGTCAGGAACAGGTTCGCAGGCACGAAGATTGGGGAAAGGGATAAAAAATGTGGATCAGAATCATCGGTCTGACCCGATAGGAGACCTGCAAAAAATAGAGCCTGGGCTTCCATGAGTCTACCTTCCAGTGTGTCCAAGCCCAGGAGCTGAAATCTGGATGAATATGATTGAAGTGGAGCGTTTCATCGATGTCGGTCATCGATCGAACAATTCTTGCGAAAATCCTCTGAAATTTCTCGATACGATCATTCAACAGGTCGAAGAGGTACAGGAGTATTCCAACACACAACGGACATGACCACAATACAATGATTTAAGACACAGAGGATCTTAAAGTAAGACCTGAAGTTTTCATCGCTTTCGCACATTAGTGTCTATATAAATCCCAAGATCACGAACTAAAGACACACTATTAAGGACAAGCATATTTTGGGAGTAATCAAAGAGAACTGCGGTGTCGGTGGATGAGTTTTAAAGTTGGATAGGATAATGACGTGATGGATTCGTTCAAACGCTGCTTTGAAGCTGTGCCGACTACGTCGACCTGCCCACCCCTTGCTGAAGTCAACTTGTACACGAAGAAACGAATTAAATGATATTGGTTACGGTCGAACGGTCGGGCAAGAAACCGTGTTGCCAAGGACTAATATGGGAGAGAAAAGGCAGAAGGCGTACCCAAACACTTTGCTCGATAATCAAGATAGTTCCGTGATTATCAGAAACATTACCACGTTTTTTTTAATAATTTTTACTAGCTACTATGAAAAACACGGAGGGGAAAAGGGAAAAGTTTTTTTTTGTATGACGACCTGGCCGTATTACATTAGAAGGTAAAAGTTGAATATAAAACAAAGAAGAAGGGTCAATATCTTTTAGCACCTTCTTCTTCTTCTATGGCACTACATCTTCGAGAGGGGTCTTGGCCTGCCATGTCTGGCTTCTTGAATTTATTCGCAACAGAATAGTCAGTACCGCGTACGAGGGAACGGACCAGATGAGATTCGATCCTCGGTCCTGCCATATGAGTCCGGCGCTGCAATCTCCTCGATAACCGAACCACTCAAATCTCCATCACCATCTCTCTGCACCGTAGCATCGGGACCAAGGGATTAGGACATCTTGAAATTTGTTAGTACCCGTGTCATCATCTGAACCGATGCACTGTACCGAACCGACTCTCTGGAGTGAATGAACGGCCAGGCTCTAAAGCTACCTGATTGAATCAACTTCTGAAAAATGAATATCGGTAATTTTAAATTAGAAAGAGACTGCTGCAGCGATTGATTTACTCAAATACAAAACCGATCATCCAGTACCAGGAAGGATCGCTGCTAGCCTACGGTAATCCGTAGGGACCTGCAGGGACAGCCTAAGATGCAGGAACAGATTCAAGATCTGAAAGCAATCTGAAACCGTTGCTGGGTACACTTTATCTGGAAGGGTGAGTGGATCCTGCCCAATTGTTTTAATCATCATTATACCCAGAAATCAAGCTTCTTAAAATATGTTTTCGTAAGGTTTCGTTAGGAGTTCTTATTCTGATAAACAGTCACAGTGAGAAAAAAAACTAATAAGTTTTGTTATTGCGTTATTCACTCTTCTAACGCACACGCTTTATTCTGACTAAATTGTACAGTATCTCACCGAACTAGCGTAACACCTTTGAAACACTTAGCAACCATACATGGAAACGATAAAAATGGTAAAATATATGTATGAAGGATTAGTTTCAGTAGGTAATCGACCTTTTCTGCGTAAGAAAAAATATTCATGAAAAAAAACAAACAAATTTTTTTTTCTGTTTGGGGTTTGTCACGTGAATTACGCTAAGCCAATGTGAAACATTTTCCCTTTTGCAAGCAATCCAACATCAGATGCAATCTTGGTAGACCAGATGTGAGTTGTGATTAAAGGAAACATTAAATTAAACACTTTCGTAACGAATGCACAGCGTATTTTCTAGATATTGGTTTCGACTGATTTTTCTACCATGTCGCTGCGTTCTGCAACTACATGTGGTGCTGCACTTTGCACTGACGCAACGCTTCATTAAATCCCTCGCACAGTGTCAAATCGGATTGATTTTGGGCACAGGATAGAAACTGTTTCATCTCCCAAGTGCACGGACCCGTCTCACCGGCCTGATGTACTGGTGCGGGTGAGTACTGCTGTGGGGCGGCCGCAACCGGTGCAGCTTCCTTAGAATCCGAACCACTAAACATTCCTGTCAGAGCGTGACCCACAGTATGACCCTGAAAACAACGAAAGGAGATAAAGATTAGAATAACAGCTTTCTGGTAAACTGCAGTTGAGAAATCAATATTTACCACAGCGGAACCGATGGCAACACCGCCCGCTGTTGCGGCCATTTGGGCCATCAAACCAGGACCCTGGGATGGTGCAGCCATTGGTGCGGGAACGGCGGCTGGTGGAGCTTGCTGAACAACAGGTTGTTTAGGGGCAGGAGCTGATGCTGCTGCCATAGGAGCCCTTGAGGGAAAAAATGCAAACTGGTTAAAATAACATCTATTTGATTTTATAGCGCATGTTTGTTTCTGTTTGTTTGCACGAAGATGTGCAACGTTGGAAACGGTCCAGTTCCAAAGGTCAATCGTACGACAATAACAAAGCCTAAATATGCGCTTTAAAACATGTGTGTCATCATTCATCCAATGCTCTTGAAGACACACCGGAAACTTCGAGATGTTTCGTCATAGGTTTCTCGTTTTATCGACTGATGAGACTGCTTAAAAACAACACATGATTAATGTGTGTTTCACCTTCAAATCTATTTCACCGTAATTTGAAATGTGGTGCAATAAACACTGATGTATGACGAAATAAAAAAGCATGCGCTTTACAAAATGATTAGATGACAGTTGTAATTTTTTTTAGTAAATGCTAATTCATATGCACAAAAATACTGACGCAACACAGCTGTCACGCAACAATATCACAC
Organism: Anopheles minimus; assembly: GCA_000349025.1. Taxonomy (NCBI): domain Eukaryota; kingdom Metazoa; phylum Arthropoda; class Insecta; order Diptera; family Culicidae; genus Anopheles; species Anopheles minimus. The sequence goes on along the minus strand of KB663855.1, from coordinate 300,787 downwards.
CACCTTTACTTCTAGTCTTCACTATTGAAAATTAAACTATCTTTCAGCTAGATTTACATACTGTGTTCAGATGTCGGTAAGAGATTTCTGCTACAGAATGAGGGCTATTTTAGCGATAAGTTCTTGCAACAATTATTCAGAACATACGGATCATGAGATTATGTAACGATGTATGCTTTTTCCAGGTGTTCACCACGCTGAACCCGACTAGGCTCTGCATATAGAAAACATCAGCAAACTAACCTAACCTCAATATAGGAAACAAATCATTTCTACCTGCGAGCTGCTGGTGGAGGTGATGCTGTACGTCCTCGTCGTGGCATTTTGATTTGTTTGTAAGCTCAGTGAAGAATACTTTTTGATTGAAGTTGTTGAATATCACGATATTAGCACGAGTTAAAGTCTCTGGTTTGACCACTTCACGTTTCACTTGCTTTCGATGGAACTAGCTTTCAGTTCGTAATCACACAGTGTTATGACGGAAAGCGAGATGAACAGAAAATGGCAGGCTGCTCAAATACACATTTCAATCGGGATCAAGGTATGTAGATATAGGAGGTTGTTTAGAGCAAATTGACATTTCTCAACCTGACAAAGCAATTCCCAGCCCTACAAGCAATGAAAGCCAGTTTGTCGGTATCTCGGGTGTGGAAGAACCGTGAGACGGAGTGACAACTTGCCCTACAAGCAATGAAAGCCATTATGTGGGTATCTCAGGTGTGGAAGAACCGTGAGACGGGGTGACAACTTGTGTTTTACACGGGCTCATCACCAACACTACTGTAAAACGTCGTGTCGAAGCTCGCTCGCTCTGAATGTGTGCGGGTCGATCTGTGATGACGCGCAGTTTGTAAACAAAGTGGCTTTTCGGACTTAGAAAAATTTCGGCTGGTGGCTGATGGTTCTGCGTGGGTAAATCAAAACTATAC
>KB663855.1:209049-279059 GCA_000349025.1 Anopheles minimus | reverse complement strand
TATGCGGTGGAACAGGTTACCACTCTGCACGACAGGGACGTGACGGAATGGGAGTTGAGTAGGAGAGCCTATGTAACCCTTTACAGGGTCTCGGATCCTACCCCATTAGCAGAGCAAGGCGTGCAGGTGGCGTTCGGAGTACATAAATGGACTGCATATTTGCTATCTGCTCCAAACATTAGTTAAGGAACGGGCAAATGGTTATGTTGAAGGAGGAAGATAAGGTTTGCGGCGAGTGGGTCATGGGAAGGATTTTAGAAGTGCATTCTAGCAAGGATGTTGAAGTTAGGGTTGCGACAGTTAGAACGAAGCGAGGAAGTTACAAACGACCTGTTGTTTGAGCTTGCTACCGTTTGAAAGAGAGCTTTTACAAGACAATAAAACAGGAAAATTGGATCAATTTTGATTGCCGTTATGTTTGGGCCACCACTAGTGCTAGGGTCACCACTATTATAGAGGGCAGTCCATAGGCCTCTTCGGTTATACTTATTTCCTTTATTTATATAAAGGTTATAAAATAAGGATATACCATTTGGTATATTATATAAGGTTATACTTTATATAAAAGGTTATACCTCTTAGGTATTTGTATATGTGAGCAGCATTTGAATGTATTGCATTTTAGCGCCTATTTAAGGATATTCTTATTTTCAACCGTTCTCTTTTTGTTATCTGCCTGTGGAGAGTGAACTAAGTAAAGTAAGGATGTTTCTTAATGAGATAATCTCCCTAAAATCAACTTTAGGTTTGTAAAATTGTTAAATGTGAAGCGAGGTGAAATTGTAACTAGCTTATCGGTGAATATCAATGTTGATAAGCAGCACACGCATTGGGTGAAGAACTAAAATGGCGTAGAAATATAGAAATTAAGCAGCGTCGCTAACGCGTATCTGCTAACGAATAATGCAAAACCATGTCGAAAATGAGCACAAAGATTTATTGTGAGAACTAAGACTAGTCCATTTTGCGCATGGATAAAACCAGCTTGTGTAGCTTAAAGTTTAATTTCATTCAGAAATCAATCCCCTGGTAGCTTTTACGTAAAAATTTTATTTCAGTATAAAAGGACACTTAAAAATATCCTGAATGATTTGTTTATTTTTTTCGTTTTGCATCCCTCAATTTTCACTTGCTTCCGTGTTTTTGTTGTTGTTTGTTTTCCAGTTATTCTACTATGCTTGGCTGGATGTGCTTACCCGTTTTCGCTACACGTCCTAGCCCGTATTTATTTCGAAAAAACCACCTCGCGCTGCTATTTACTGTGTAGATTCGTGGTTACCATGCGTTTTCAGTTCAGCGCATGCCATCGGTAATCTGTCCTACGCTGCTGGGGTAAGTTGAATGTTTTCCCGGAATGTGCCTCACTTGAAGAACGCCCATCAGTTTACCAAGTAATAATAAGAATTAAAAACTATTTTCCTACTTATAGGTTACTGCCTACTATTCGCTTAATGTATTCGCGAATATGGTGTCAGCAGATGAACCCGAGCAAGATCGCCCTCGGTCGCCGGCTGCATACACCCCTGAGCAGCTGGGTCGAGCTGTTTTTCCTCTACCTTCGGTTGAGCAGAGCCCGTAAGTTCAACAATGAGTTATAGAAAAAGCATAACCCTTCGGTAATTTGACTTCAAGCAAAGGATCTCCACTTCATCAAGGATACGATTAGCACTTGATACTTCATCGTACATTTTGCGAGGGAAAAACAGCTCGGGCGAGCGTACGCGTTGTCACTCTGGTTCAGTTCGCACCCGTTGTGCTTCGTATGTCAGGAAAAGATAATGTTGGATGTTTTTCCCTTTCCTTTCCTTTTCTTCAAAGTGTTTCACGAGAAAAAAAAACAAAAAAATCCACCTATCTTTTTCTTTGTTGTGTGCCCGTTTCAGCGCCTGATAAATGCTTCTGATTGGTTTGTATCATCCATTGACGTTCGTTTCCGATTGCTGGTCCTGCCGTTAGTAGTGTTCCGAGCATTAATTGTACGGCTTCCGTTGACTCTGTTCGTTTGTTGGTTCTGGTCGTGTACGCGTAGAGGATGCGTTTGATATTTGCCGCTAGGTTCGCCCTCGGTTAAACCTGCGTCGTCTGTGTTCTGTTGTTCTGCATGTCTATATGTTGCGTAAGCATTTATCTGCGATAGTTGCATACTAAAGGTGTTGTATCGGAACTATCTGCGAGAAGTCGGGGCACAACGAGTTTAGTACCAATGCCAGTGCAAATCTTCTAAGCTTTCCGGTATATTGCCTAAGTAGTACTGCCCCCACTCAAATCGCCTGATTGGACGTATTGCAACTGGGTTCAACCGCATGTTGACCATATATCTGTCATTCGCTTGTTTCACCGAGCTTCAATAAGTGGTTGTTTTGTAGTGATAGCGTTTTTAATGCTACACCCTTTTATGCACGCTTCCTGTTGCTTTCCCTTTTTTTTTGCAGATCGTTCTGATTCGTTCCGTAGCATGTACATGTAAAATGTTACCTCTTGTGCTGTTGTTTCATTTTCGCACCTTTTCATTTCCACTGTATCGCTTCTAGACCAGTATTATTTCTTTTGTGTATGAGTATATCTTACAAACAAAAACAAAACTTGCACCACGCTGCTTTTTGTTGCCTGGTTTGTGTCATTTTTTCGAGCGTTTCTTACTTAGAAATTCCCATCAGTTTAATGGGAAAAATGTGATGGATGTTTTGACATTAAATTTGAGGTTTGCATTCGAGGTTCCAAAGTGAACCCGAATGCGCGTGTGCAGTGTATGGTTGTCGTTAAAATTATGGCAAAATATACAGAGATAAAAGGGATAAACGTAAAAATAAAAATAAATTTAATGATAATATTAAAAATAGTTACTCAATTCTGTGTATCAATAGCCAACGCAAAATAATGCATAGCTTGTTCTTCGTCGACATGATGTAACGTCGCAAAGCTTGGCTATGGGTGTTCAGCACTTGAGCATTGTCAGAGCGTCTGATTTAGAGCAAAACATAGCAAAAGAACGATCCCACTATTTGGAAGAGCGTGTGGTAGTTACTATATGCTACTAAAAATTAACTTAGCGTCCCTACAGCGATAGTGATAAGAGAGAAATCTATTGTGAGAAGATATAGCGGCATCGAATATGTTTTTTCCTTAATTGATTCGAAGCTTAACAAAAAACACTCCTCCACGATGTGCGGAGACATGTCGGTTTAGTTGTCGTCACTCAGATCGTCACTTTCAGCATTTCTTCCATAGCATCTACCGATAAGACTTAGTGAAACAACAAGTTTTATAGTGGATACTATAGGGCATCAGTCAAAGGAGCGATCAAGTGCATTAGAGCCCGACACTACTCTGGCCATTATTACGGTCAGGTGTATGCGAAACTGCATTCCAGTCCTCCAACTTAGAAACAAAACAAAACAAAAAAAACTTATCGGGTTCAGCATTGCCAAATGTTCAAGCGATCGAATGAGCCTTTTCGAAATTGGGGAGGTGTCGGATGCAATAAACCCACTGACTACTACCGATCGTAGACATCGGTAGTCGTCAGCCCGAAAAGAAGGCAGACAACCGAGGGAGTGCATATACCATCGGGTTGTCGGCGCTTGCTCCGACCGGTCAATCATCGGGCGTCTGAACGCATGATCAGGCGACAAGAAAACTTGTTCTGCGCGGAGTAATGCAAGAAAATCCGCTATTTCTCTGCCGTGCAGTGCATGAAGGTGTAGATGTCTGATGGTCGACGTTTGCACTTCTGGTAACATTTGAGCTTTCGAGAGACTGTGTCAATCGCCTACAAGCCGTCACACAAACTGACAGAGGAGCACATTTAAATTTTACTGCATACGAATTCTAGCCCTTAGTGAGAACTTTTGATTTTTAGTTGTCGTTGACAAGTGTTGTGTGGCAAACAGATACAACCAGCAGATCCAAATAGACTGTGTATGGAAGGGGCCCGCTATGCGGACACTTATACAGCTAGTCCCTAACAACCGCTGTTGATCATGAGCGGAGAGTCGTTCATGGTTAATGAATTAGCATACTAAACAAGCTTGTGAGCGGCGGGTGAACGAAAGAAATAGCACGATTTGCTAAATCCTCCGAGTCATCTCTTAACTCTGCCAATAGAAATATCGTTCTGCAGTATTTGCTGTAAAACGCATGCAAGAGCGGCCAGAACTAGCGTTTGATTAGGTTTCGTTTAGAAAATGTTAAAAAAAAGTATGCAAACCTAAAACATTAACCACATCGGAAAACGGAAGCGATGGACGTACATACTGACCGCCTAAACGTGTATGGCGCTGTACCGGTATCGGTTTGTGTCAATCTGGTGTGTGTGTGTGTGTGTGTGTGTGTGTGTGTGTGTGTGTGTGTGTGTGTGTGTGCTAATTCTTCGTTTAGCCGTGCTAATCTATCAACATCTTCGTGTGATGTCCCACTATCGCTAGCGTACATTGTCGTCCGTTCGTCGCCCTCAGTCCTTTCTTAAGCATACTTAGTTCTAATATCGTTCGTCCCGGTCGCCGTTTTTGACGTTGACGCCAATTCTGCCTACCAACCATCGTGTCTACACATTCATTTGCTGGCGATGGACGTGTAGCGACGGGCGTACTGTTTCAGCTCTAACCCGGTCCCATTTCTCCGTTCGATCCGCTCATCTTCTTCTGGCCGCCGCCACGGCAATCATCTGTTGCAGCATCGGCTCAGGACTGCACGCCTTCGGTTCACACTGCATCTGACCGTCTCCGCCACACCTAACAGAGAAGATTTTTTTTTTTCGTTTGAGTATAGTAAGAACAGGTAGTTCATACATTTGCTGCTAGTTATATGGTGCAGCATCGATGATACTTACGTGCATCTCATGCAAGGCCCGGAAGCGGAAGCAACAGTTTCACCGACGTTGTACGGCTTGCCCTGAATCTGGCAGCCGCGCTTTTGCACATGTCCCTTGTACGCGTGCGACAGGAAATGTGGCGGCAACGTGGTCGTTGTTGTGGTCGTACTGGTCGTCACGTTCAAAACAGTTGCCATCGATACTGGACACTCGTATCGTGGACAGCAGAAACCGGCTATCGGCTCTTCGTTGCATCCACTAATTGGCGGTGGGCAAGACTGTTGCAGGCAGATAATATCACTGCGGAAGCAGAAGCAGAAATCGCACGGATCATCACGCGGGATCTGTTGCGCAGAAACGTACAGCTTGCCACCGTATCGGCAAGTGCCGGGTCCAAATGCTGCCGGATCTTCCTCTTCGGCGTAGTCATCCTCGTACGAGGACGGTGGATAGTGTGGTGGCATGTGACCGTAACCGGTGTCGTAATGCTGACCAGGCGATCCGTACGATGGTCCAACTGTTTCCGGTTGTTGTGTCGGTTTCGCGAGATCACTGGTGTCATCGTGCTCTCCCGTGACCTCTGGTTCTTGAACCTTTTGCTGCTCGTCATCTTCTTCTTCGGTAAAGGTTGGTTTTATGGCTGCTTGTTGTTCGTCATTGCCATCACTTACCGGCTGTGGTTTCTGAGCGAGTTCTTGATCCTGCACAGGTGCTGATGGCTTTTCATCCAGCTTGTCGTCCAGCTTTTCTTCCAGCTTTTCATCCAGCTTGTCATCCAGCTTTTCATCTAGCTTGTCGTCCAGCTTATCGTCAAGTTTTTCATCCAGCTTGTCATCTTGTACGAAGACTGGGGCAACCGTGGATTGCGAAAGATAATCTTGTGTAGGGTTTGATGTCGATACCTCCCTTACAGGCTCTTCTGTTTTGGGATCCGTCGGTAGCGTTGTGGTAATAGCCGGGGGCGTACTAGTAACCGTTACTGCATCCTGCGAAACGTTGGGTGCCTCGGAGTGTTCTTTTTCCTCATCCTGATTCAAAACATGAGTACTAGTTGTTTGGCTAACCTCTTCCGCTGGCTGAGTGATGGCGGTGACGTTGCTGTAAGGTAATGGATCTTCAGATGATACCGGTTCGTCTTCATGCCGCACGGTGGTTTGCTGTTCGGTCACCTGCGAGTCTGATGCTGGTGCAACCGTAGTGTATGCATCCGCCTTGGGAGTAACATCCTCCGTGGCTACATCTTTCGTCGGTGTACTAGATACATCCGATGACGTGGTAGCTTTTACTGGAGTGGATGATGTATTCAATGCAATCGGTGAATCGTCCTCTTCCGATGAGTCATCATCCGCGTTCAAATCGTCAGTTTGTGGTTGTTCCACTTCGTCCTGTTCTTCTTCTGAGGTAGTTGCTGTCTCCACTGCATCGTGAGCAGTTGGTTTGTCGGTGGTCGCTACATGTAACTGTACTTTATCATCGCTTTCTGGTACATTAGCAACTACGGTTTCGCTAGTTTGTTCCGGTTCTTGAGTATCAATCGGACGGAATACATCGCTAGTTTCATCAAGCTCAGGTTGCTGCTGTACTGAATTAACCGTAGTTGATGCCGGACTTTCCTCTTCATGGATTGGTTTCGGTCGCATGGTCGTTAATTGGCCATCATCATTTTCTTCCTGTGAATCCTCATCATCCACGGAAACACTTGTAGTTACCGGAATGCTCGATGGTTCGTCCTTATCATGTACTTCTGCGTCTGGTTTTGCTTTCTCATCGAATGGTGCGTGCAATGTTTCATCTGTAGACACGCTCTCATCGGATTCTGGCTCGGAAGGTTTTCTATCTGGTGCATCGTATGTTTCACTTGATTGTTCTGGCGTAGCAAAAGTGGTTGAGTGCGCAATTTCGTCTCGTGCGTCATCATCATTTGCAGGCTCCAATAGCGGATGATCCTGATTTGTGTCGATAGTATTAAAATCGAATTCAGTATCACGAACCGTAGTGACCTGGACTTGCTCGGTAGATACACCAATCTTTTCAACTTCTGTATTCAAAGACTCGGGTAGTTTGTCTTTGTCGTGCGGCAAAGCTACAGTGGTCTGTTTGTCTTTTTCTTCAGTAGCTTGCGGTGGGGTAGTGCTGGCAATCGTCTGCTGTTCTTGCTCAAAATCTACGTCATCTTCCATTGGAGCGAACTCATTTGAACCCGTTGGCTTGGTGGTAACGTTTGCATCGGACTCAGGTTGCTGTTTCTTATCTTGACTCTCGTACGGAGCCGAAGTCGTGTGCATCGGCTCATCCAGATTGTTATCCTCGAGCTTTTGGTCTTCTTCTTTCACAGTTGCTTCGGTAATGTAACTGCTATCATCGGCAGCGTTAGTAAAAGGTTCTGTTGGAGAGATCAATTCTTCTGATGTATCAGCTGCTGGTTTAGCCACCGGTACTTTCGTTACCGTTTCCTGTGGCTTATCAGTATCTTCTAGTTCATCGTCTTCTTCGCTATCGGTATGAGCAGCAACACTGTCGAAGTCTGGCTCATGCGTATTTTCATCTTCTATTGCAAAGTCCTGAGCCGGTGCGAGCGTAGTAGACTGTTCTGTTACGATTGAAGGAAGTGTCTGATTAACGTCCACTGTGGTGGTTTGCACTTCATCATAGGACACAGGACCTTTCGTTGTAGCGGCATCAACGTTAGCCTCGTCTTGATCGTCGGACTGCGATACCGGTTCTTCCTCCGTTTCGCTTTCATCCTGGCTTTCCGCTACACGCGGTGTTGTGGCTGCAGGCACTTCTTCGTCATTGTCATCCAGATGGGTCTTCTTGTTTTCCTCTTCGGATTGTATATCATCATGGATTGGAATTGATGGAGTAGTGTGTTTTTCCTGTTCTTGTTCAACGTGGCCACTGGTTGTTGGAACAGTGGTGACGCTCTGTTCTTCGTCCTGTGCACTGTCTGTCGCCGACTCGCCGATCGTCGTTGAATGAGCGTCTCCCATACCTGGTAGTGTATCAACTGTGTCATCATCTTCTTTGTCGTCCTGTTCGTAGTGCTGTTCGAATGCTGGTTTTGCGGTGGTTGGTTGTTGCTGTTCATCATCAATCTTTTCGTGAGCTTCCGTGGAAACATCATATTTCTCTGTTGTAGGTAGAGATTCGCTGTCCTGTTTATGTCCTACAGTTGTCAATCCCGGCCCTTGTTTGGAAGGTGCGACCGTTTGCTGTTCATTTTCTTCAATTTCGTCGTACATTGGCGTTTGTTCGGGTTTTTTTACCGGTGTAGCGATCTGATGAACATCATCCTCGATTTCGTTACTTTCTTTTGCATCGTCGTGCGTTATCTGTTCTCGATCCTGCTCCGGCTTCATTGGTTCAACGGTGCTTGGGGTAATTGTTACATCCTCACTGCGCATAGTGGTGCTCTGTCCAGCATCGTCGTGTTCCTTTATTTGATCGACCGGTTCAAGAGGTACGGTTTCCTGAGGAATTTCCACTGGGAAAGGCATTGCTACGTGCTCCGAATCGTCTAGAGATGGCTTATAGATAGGCTCCTCCGCCTCGTCGTCTTCCTCTTGCGGGTAATGGAATCCACCGTTTTGTTCCGGACTGATGAGGTTGTCATCGTCTGTTTCTTCTCTATCTACTGGGTGTGGTTTAGCTGTATCCTGAGTTGGCTTCACTGCGTCAAGCGTCGGTTTTACGATCGGTTCATCTTCTTCATCGTCAACGCGGAAGATAATAGAATCATCCATAATAGGTGACACAGTTGTCAGTTTTTGCGTACCAGTAACATCCGTCGTTTTGCGATTATCGTCACGCTCTTCATCCATTGCGTTCTGGAAAGTTACTGGAGCAGGAACGTCTGGTACCTTCTCACTAACAACAGTCGGGACAGTTGTGAAAGTTTGTACTTCGTCTGAAACTGTAGTTAATTTCTGTCCTGCTTCGGCCTCTAGCACGTACGGTGTCGTTTGTTCGGTTTCTATTGTCGGTTTTGAAGTACTTGGTGCAGTCGACTCCGAAATTTCATCATTAGTTAGTTCTATTTCGTCTTTTTGTTTTTCTCCAGCTTGTTCTTCAGTGTCGAGCTCATTGAGTGCGGTAGTTGGCGTGGTTGTTGCTTGATGCATCTGATCTTCTTCTTCTTCTGCATTGAAGATTGGTGCACTCGTCGAATCGATCTCTCTCTGTTGAGTTTCGGTCACCGTCACCTGTTCCTCATCCATTTCAACGGCCCGAGTTGTAATTGCTTCCTGCGCAGGAATGACGTTATCGTCCGCCACTGGCGATGATTTGTCGTCGTCTTCAACAGTGCTATAAATGTCATCACTTTCTATGTCGTTGATATGTTGCTCTGCTGGTTCTTGTTCCGTTGCGGTTGGCACCGTTGGCTCTACAGACCGAATTGTCGTTTGTACTGGACGATCTTGTTCATTATCTCGCTCTACGTCTTCTGATGCCGTGGGGCGCGAAGTTGTTGAATCTTGTACCTGTGTTGTCATTTTCTGCTCATCATCTACATTAGGGGCGCCTTTAGTTGTATCCTGGAACTGGTCCTTGTCATCTTCCACTTCGTCAGCAGTAGGAGAAGTAACACGTTGTTCATCATCTACTTCCAGACCGCTAGTAGTAACTTCAACATCCATTATATCATTTTGCACCGAGCTGCTTTCGACTCTTGTGGGCACAGATGTGGTTTCTCTGTCAGCTGTGTAAGTTTTCGATGTTGTTGGTTGCACTTCTTCATCCTGCTCGTGATCTGCTATTTCATTCTCATCCTTCTCTGCTTCTGGACTTCTTTCTGCAACAGCACCCAACGTGGTGGTCTCTTGTTTTTCCTCGGTGGTGGACACGTCGAAAGCTGATGGAGTTGCATCAGTCGGAATATGCTGCTCTGGTGTCTGCGGTATGGCTGAGTGGTTCGTAACGATCGCAATTATTGAGTCTACCGTTGCAGGCAAGCTTGTCGGTGCGGTCGTGCTCGTGATGATATCTTCTTCATAATTCGCCGTCGTTGGTCGATTGCCGGCAAAATAATTGATATTCATATCCAGTGATGGTTCCTGTGGGCGCAATGGTTTAAACACCTCATCATCTAGATCAAACCCGGCGCTATCGCTTTCTGCTTCAGATGGCTGGCTGGACTCATCATCCTCTTCGTTTGTGGAGGTGGACTGTGAATCGGACACGGGGGCCTTCGTTGGAGATTCGGATGATTCAACACTTACATCAGCCGACTGTTGTTCTTCGTCGCTTTCTGTATCACTTTCCGTCGACGCTTCAGTCGATTCTACCGATACGGAACTTGCCGTTGAGGTAGATTCCTTCGGACAGACGTAGGTCGGACAGCACTCACCGGATATTGTCGATTTTGGCGTACAGTCGTCGTTTGGAGCCGCCTTGCAACGTATCATTTCGCAGTGTACGATGCTGTTGGAGCAATGGCATGCGACTTGACATTTGCCACTGGGCGGTACGCTGGCACCGTTCTCGTATGTAACACCATCTATCAGACAATCGCCTTCACCTGGAATTGATTCCGGGAAAAGCTTGTCGGGACGCACCACATGTTGGTCATCCTCAACATTTTCTTCTACTGGCGTTGCGATTGTTTGTACTTCGTCATGTTCAGGTGCAACATGATCCTGCTCTACACCACTTTGTTCATCTTTCTCGATGTCTTGGTCGTGCTCAACGTCATGCTCCTGTTCCTTGTCATGCTCCTCGTCCAACGGCTTCTCAACCTTTTGTTCGTCCGTTTCGAGCGGAATGATGGTATTCATTTCAACTGGCTCTTCCATGTCTGCAGTAGGCTGTACGTGAGTTTGTTCTGGTTCCTGCGCATCGTCCTCTTTGCGGTCACCGAAAGTAGGTGCGTGTTCGGTCGTCATCGAGTCGGACAATACGTGCGAGTCTGCCTCTAAAGGCATGTTTGGTAGGATCTCATCCTTGGGCAGTTCGGGTGTTTGTTCCATCAGGGACGGTCCATCCGACGTGGTCGGTATTGGTGGCAGCTCTGTTACAACGACTGCCGGTGGAAGCTCTACGAAATCTTGCTCCACAGGTAACGGAGACTGATCGTCGGCCTTTTGTGTAGCCTCCTTCTTCTCGGTGCTTACCTCCGGTACATCTTGCTCTGGCATCACAGTATTGCTCGATGGCACGTGCGCGGGTGTTTCCGGTTTACTAGATGTTTCATTACGCTCCGGAAGGGCTGTCGTTGTGCTGAATCCTTCATTATCGTCCAGTTTCTCCTGTCCATCGTGTTCCTTCTGTTCTTCGTCTTCATAAGACGTTACATCGTCATCGCGCTCTGGTTGATGTTGCTCCGGAGTTGCCTCTGTTTTTTTGTCATGATGTTCATTTATTTCGTTCTCCTTTTCATCTGCATTCGCCAGTGGTATCATCTGTGGTGGAAGTGATGTCGTTACCGCAGATTCGGAAATATCCTCGTCATTCCGAACTGTTGTCGGTTCGCTCGACGATACAATCTCGTCCACCGTTGGTTCTGTCGTACTTGATGCCTTGTCATCATCGAACTCAGATGGTACCTGGTCAACGTCTGATTCCTGTTCATCTCTTGAAGGTGCAAGTGTTGTTGCAGCAATGTCGCTTGGCACTTCGTCATCGTCGTGAATCTCCGTTGACGTTTCATCTTGCACTGTCACATCCGCAGGCGATTGTCTGTCTGGTCGTAGTGTAGTCTGTGCAGCAGCATCCGAGACAACCACGGTAGTGGTTTCATGTGGTTGGTTTTCCTCCCTCTCATACGATACTTCATGTCCAGGGATGTGATCCCTCTCAATATCTGGCTCTCCGCTAACGGAAGCATGTGTCGTCGTCATTCGCTGTTCATCATCGAACTTCTCCGGAGCCTGATCGTCGTTGTCGTCTTCCTCATGGCTATCGTCTGTCTGCACGTCCTCGAAATGTGGTGCAACATGTTCCTGCTTTTGCTGATCGTTGTCATCATCAGCTTCATCCTTCTCCAATGGTTCTTGCGCCTTCTGGTCTATGGTTGCCATAGTTGTGCTGCTTTCCACGCTAGCCTGTGTTGTCTCAGTCGGTACCGATTCCTGTTCCGCCTTTGTTGTCTGATCTTCTTCCTGCACCTTTGTATCATCAACGGCAGACGTTGGAATACTTGGATGGGTGGTCGTCATAATAGCGGCTGCGCTACCATCGCAGATATACTTGTCCGGACAACACTGTCCCACGGCCGGAGGCAATGCGGTACAGTTCTTGCCTTCATTCTCCAGCGGAGTGCCACACTCTTGTACTGCACAAACGATATCTCCCCGCATACAGTAGCAGTGCTCACACGGTTTGTCCGTCATAATCAATGCGCCATCCGCGTACGTTTCACCGTTGTGCACGCAATCAGTTGACACCGATGGCGTTACCGTGGTGGTGAGGATGAAACCTGGTGTTGGTCGCACTGTAGTAGTGCTTTCGTCTTCCAGCATCGGGGTCGAATCTTTATCGTGATCTATAATATGGAGTTTAAGGAGAAGGAAGAATTTGACTTTGCTTTATTCATCATACTATCGCGAAATGAGCTTACCACAATCGTATTTCACTGGACAGCAGACACCCTTGTTGTAAATTGGTTGGCAACCGTCGATATGCAGTGTACACTCCTGCATCACGCAGGTCGTCATGTTGCGAATACAGTAACACAGCTCACAAGGTTTTTGTGGATTTGATGGCACCTGCAGAAAACGGTACAAGAAAAGTCGTAAATGTTCGCTTTCTTTTTGAACAGTCCAGACTATTATAACTTGCTGCTGAACTTACTTGAGCTCCTTCCGGGTAGAAGCGTCCATTGATCGAGCAACCGTACTGATCGGGCGCACCAACCTCGCTAGATGAGGTGGCACCGAGGGCGTTCGATGGATTTGCCGTCGTCTGATGGTCGAGCAGCTGTACTTCCACCTCTGGACAGGTGATGACCGGACAACACTGGTCTTTTCGCTTCTCTATCGTGCAGTCCTGCCCGATCGCCTTCGTGAACGGGCAGACGCGCAGATAGCACATCAGCATACGATCGTGACATGTGCAGTTCAAGCATGGTTCATTCGTCATTATACGATCGCCCTCACCGTAATGATTGTAATTGTAGTAGCATCCAGTTGATTCGCCATAGTTTTCCAGTTCTGTTTGATCACTTTCATACATCGGGGCTGTAGCGAGAACAAGTTGATTGCTTTATGTCTTGCTCAGTGATTAAACAGTCCGTATCACACATTCTAAATTCTATAAATCTGTCCCCCAGTAACTACACAAATGTAGTTCAAAACTAAATCACTCCGTCAAATGGTGTTCCGGAAGTGGGAATGATCATTTGTTGTTTTCACATCATCCGCTGTTCACAACTCGGAAAACAATAGCGAAATTAACTTAATCATAAGCATGAAGAGATTTATTGTCAGCTGTGACTGAGCTGTTCATTTTTGAACTTCTTCCTCCGAAAAGAAGAAACTCAACAAGTTTTTTTATCATAGAAGTCTGGGGAACATGACCAGTACCTTCAATCAGTCTCACGCTAAGACGACTAAAATAACCTCTGAATTATATACCACGGTTTATGTTCGACCTACAGGCAGGTAGCCTTGCAGTGGGTGTTGAATTAAATGATTTTTGTTGTTGTGTAAAGTCGCTCTGCGCTGTTGAATATACCATTATATTGCCTTTTTTGTGGCTGTTTTCTATGGATACAGTGCCAACATGCCACACAATGCATCGCTTTTCCGCTGTCGTCCAGATGAAGATATGGCTTGCCGTATCATTTCACGCAGAATCGGTACTCGGCCGGAAGTTACTAGAAGGTAAATGCTAACTGCAAAATATTTCCATACACTTTACGATTGTAACGTATAATGTGATTCTTAGACTGACACCTTCATCTGTTCACACTCGTTTAGGAGTGGCTTCGTATGTACATATATATTTTAAGTACTTTAACGAGATCACTATGTTTGCAATCAATCAAACATTGAGCGACTGTATTTGGTGCATGGTTTCCAACGATCAGATTGTCCCTGGGGCTGATGTAGCCTCCCCAATCAAGTTTGCTTTCCGCAATAGTTCAAGGGAAAACTCTTAATTATATTTCCGATGCTCGACCTTCTTTGACCCCGTGTACGATTGCTGATGACAGATAGGTACGTGTACGTGATATCTTTGTTCCGAAATCGGATTGACGGTTGTTTATACACTTTCTTCCCTGATTTCTGCAAAGCTTTGTGTACACAGTCTGCACGTTAAATATACCGTACCAAACAACCGCAATCCTCCAACCGAACTGTACATTCCATAAATATTAATACACAATCATGTGATGTGGTCGACAAGGAAAAATACGCTCCCTATTATTATTTTGCACGTTTCGCTCCATCTGAGCGCTGGCATCACATTAGAACAGCTAAGTTTTGTGTGTTGTCAACTGTCAAGTGATTGCGTGAACGCATAAGTTAGGGTACGATGGTAGTCTTGATAGGGTTGGTAAAGAAAATAGGTCATTATATATGGGGCAAACCTATCCAGAGTTTATTTGAGAGCCTTACCAGAATGTTTAATTTCATTTATTATCTTATGGAGTAATAATGAAATTTGCCCAACAAAGTAAAATTTGTTGTTAAGGTATAAGTTACAGATACTTGTTGGGCTAAGAGAGGGTAAGTTTTATGTCACAACATTCTATAATTATAATTTTTAAGTAGGTTAATCTGTTCTCAACCAGCACAGCAAATATTGCTGGTAGTATTATGAAGCTCGACCGTTTCTATTATATCTGACATATGGTCTAGCAAACACCCTCACTTGCTAAATAGTACACCGTCTATTGCCAGTTCCTATCGCTGTCTGAATAATGAAGAAACTGAGATTCTGATTTCGAAATCTGCTCCATGAAGATTTGGTGAACATGATTTATTTCTATAATTAACTTGCATGTCCTTTTGCCTTTTTGCGCATCTGTCACATAATTTAATCTGGAATTATGCAATGGAATAAAAATCGATTGTCGGATTGTTAAAAAATACCATTCATTATATTGGACACTGCCAGGATAGAGCTTGGCTTTTTTCTTTTTTATATTGCTGAATATTTAAGCGGATCACTTATTTCAATATAAGCCTGATTTTATACTCTCTATTTGTTTGCCATTTGTCTTCATGGGCAAACAGAAATGAAGAATTGGGAATTGGAACAGAAATGGGAATTTTACTCAATACACTTGAAGCAATTTTAAATATAACTATTTTTATAGTTTTCAAGTTTCCAGAAACACAATCAAACATGTACGATATATAAGGAATCGAACACGAAAGAATGACACATTAAAGAACGGTTGATAGCTTGCTGCTTCCAGTTCGTGACCAAACACTTCCGTCACGTGCCCAACTGGGGACGTATTTTCAACGCTTGTTCTAGATTCTGTGTGTTGTTTTGATGAGCTAATCTATATGTACGTTTATGTGAAATTTCAGACTTGGAAGGGCCAGATTCATTAAGAAATCAGGAAAGCTATAGAGACCGAGCGCAGAAAACAGATTCGTCGTATTAGAACCGTGATGCTTTAGGGGAGTTGAGCAAATTCTGAGATTGAGAAGCTCAACACCCGTTAAGGAAGAGGGTTCACGCCTTGTATTGCGTTTGGTTAGCACCTACAGATAAAAGTGCAGAAAACATGCAACACAAAATGTTGCTATGAGCATTCGCAAATCGCCTACACGTATACCGATATGGATTTGAGATCGTATTTGGAAGTGTCGCGTGTCGAGATGAAGTTTCGATAATTATAATGGACTGTGAGATTCTGCTAAAACACTCAGATACTTGACCGGAGGATGCATTATTCGGGGACCCATTTAACATTATGCCGATTTTATCGCATTGACACGTGGTACAGAACCATTGTCTGGGTTTATAATTGAGTTGGATCTGGCAAATCCCATCTGCAGTTAGGGAACAAATTACACAACGGTGGTTATGATGCTACGGTGACTACATTTCACATTCTTGCTTTTTCTTTTTATGTTGTTTGCGATGACCTGATCTGCCTGGTACCGTTATGAAAATATTCGATTCCGCTCATATGCACCCTCTCCTGTTCATATTCTCATCTTCTTGCAGCGATTGTCATAGGCTGGCTCATTACGGCTGGTAAATACATACGCACACGACCATGGAAAGGGTGAATAGCAATCAAGCGAAAATAGGAAACACACGTCCAGAGAATGTTTTGGGAAGAGGATAGCCGTAAGTCGTGTGTTTTCCTGTTTGCGTACACTGTCTACCTTTGCCCTTCCAAGCCAGCAAATGGAGGAAAGAAAAATAGACAAGAAATTGAACAACATGTCTAGCTAATTGCACACGGCCACAAGACGGTTTTCCAAAAATAATTCACGAGTAGGGGATTACTCATGAGCTCATAGAAAAAAAAAAAACAAATGACGAGCGACACATTCATTACACTTAGTGTCATTTGTCATCGAATGCTGTGTGAGCGATTTTGCATGGTGAGGGGAATGTTAGAACGATATGTTGTGATTGCTGCCATACCAATTGGCGTTAAACATATACAATTCATCCCATTGCAAAAGTAAACGATATTCTCATAAGGTTGCTCCTCTGAAGCTAGTAATCGAACGATTTGTTTCGTGATTCATATGATTAAAAGCAAAATATCCTTAGTCATTTAAAAGGTTATCCTTTGTATTTGTTCTTATGCTCTAGAGTTGCTAGAGGAAAAATAGCTGTTTGTTTGTTTGTTTGGTTATATACGAGTGCAGAATTATTTTGCCCCAAAGATGTAAATGGTTGGAGCGGCAGTACAACATTAAAAAACACACACACATGGTGTTTTCATTCAGCCTACACAAAAAACAGCTGAATTGTGAAAATTGGTTCTAGAACTCAAATCGTGTGTTGGAAATCCCGAGTATGTTGATGTGCTGACGTGTGAAATGTCCTCGAAACGTCCCCGTGTGTGTTGAATGTGTTTGCGTAATTACAGAATTGATGCCTTTTTAGTGCATGTTCTATATTTTGATCCTTTGCCTTGTTTTCGTTCTGTTTGATATATTTATTTTATACTTCCGTTTGATCACGATGTATAACTGTGTAACACTCTAGCTTATTGGTGAAAACCTGATAGCACCCAGTTACGAAACACTGATGTAAGAGTTACGAGACTCTTTTAGTTAGATCTCGTATTACTTCTTGCAATATGTTACCAAACACATAGTATAGCAAAGGTCTTAGCCAAACGATCCAAACGGATATTGGAGGATCCGAAGGTCGCTAGAAAAACAGTAACAATGAGGCGAATTTATTTGGCTCTTCTCAAGAACCAGCCATTGCTATTCCTTTGAATGCAATTACAATTTTAGGCGTTTTCAACAAAAAGGCACATTCACATTTTAAAACAGCTATATGATACTGGCAAACTTTACATTGTGTCGAATAGGTCGTTATAAAAAAAATTATTAGAACTAGTGTTCGCATAATATGCAACTTACCGCTGTTAGACGTTGGTACCAGAATTAATGCTATTGCTATTATTAAATATACCATCACGTGGTGGTCGAGCCCGAACAGGCTCGAACTCCTGATAATCATCCTGAGCGTTGAACTTTGTTTTTTCTTGCCGCCGTATACGATGCTCGTTGATACCTGGTGAAGAAGAAGAATATATACTTGTTAGTTGTGTGCGAAATCTGCATAAATCTTAATGTATATGTTTTGTTTCATAATTGAAATCCATTTTTATATTACATGAACATCAACATAAAACAAATATTAAGCTTTTTTTTTTATTTTCCAGGAAAACAACAGCGTGTTTTTGTTTTGCAAAATCATTGTCGCGACTGTGAGAGTGAAAAAGTGGTACACCGTTTATTTTCAAGTAAGCTCCTAATCGCGGGACCGAATGATTCCGCTTTCTCTGTAATGATGCCGAGTTGGAGGTAAGTAAAGGTAAACCAACATACACACCGATAAACTAAGCATTAAAAGAACATCCTTCTTAGCTTAAAAAAATCATACATATTGCAGGAATCAACAGTACGTGAAGGTACGGAAATTGAGAAGAGCGTGTCACGTAACTTTAAGTTTGCTTTGCTTTCTTCGTTTTTTTCTTTTCGTTAAATGATTTTATTCGTCATGTTAACTTCCGTGCTCAGTTAATGCATAAACTGTCCCAGCGTCTTACGAGGAATCCATGTCACTGAAGTAGAAAGGCTCTATATAGTACGCAGCACGAAAAGAGACGGTGACCGGAATAAGCTTACGGTAAAAACTGGTTCGCATGACGAAGGCTCTTTTCGCCGTTGCTACGTTGCCAACCGCTCCCGGGTTGCGTAGAAAAACTTTACGTCGGACGCAAATTCCGAGCGGCACGAACATTCCGGTGAAAGTCGTTTGCCAAATGTATCGTGTCAAAGACCGTCGGCGGTGCAGTGTGAGAAGTACAGTGGCTTCACGGTCAAGTTTATACGAACGGTAGCGGTACAGAAAGTAGATCGGTTAAGAGATGCAGTGCTTGGCAAGTCCATGAACCTTATGGAGTAGGTCAAGTCTTTACGTTGAACAATAATATTTTTATTTTCGCAGGTAATAGCAGTTTCTTCATAATGTGCAGATTGCGTTTTGTATGTTCTTTTAGGGTTCAGCAACCCGTAACAAAAAGTCCAGTTGACCATTGCGAAGGTATTTCTTCTCCAGCACAAATTGCGCATAGCAACACAGTTGGGATAAACCAGTGTAAACGAATAGTTCAACTATAAAACCGCTCTCTAATCATTATGATACGACCGTAGGTGTTTCAGTGCAGTCATGCAACAAGCTACGAACACATGCGAATTTAAAAAAAATGTAGTCAGTTCAGAATGTGAATATAGCTGTGGATGTCTGTTGACTTCTGTTGACCGTTAGAACTGATGGTGGATTGAGTGTTAAGCACCACATACGAATCATCCCCCATAGCGTGTCTACACGGTTACAGCAGCTCGGCCTCATGCCAGAGTCCGGTCTGCACCGGTAACTAAATACTAACATTTAACGGCACTTTCTGGAGTCCGTTGTCCGAATACCTCGCACAGATCGGCACATCGGGCATATGAGAGCAAAACCGTAAGAAGCACCCGCCTTGCGCTGGCCTTGGTGCGTGCGATTTCTAGATTGCAAACACAGACGCAGACGAGATGTTTTTCAGCATTTTCCTGCCCAGTTCTTTCGATCGTAACGAATGCGGCGGTCTATGTGCGTGTTATCTGTTACGCCTGGGAAAGAACACCACAGCGGTTGGCTTATTGGATTGGCGATTGAACGCCACTTTTTCTATTCTCTTCGTACTGCTGTTGGATGTTTACGGAAGGTGGTGTTTAGCAGCGAATTATCAAAAAATCCAAAATTGGGAGAAGTCGTGAGGGTAGGGATAGGGAGCAACATGCTCACATGCTGTAGCCGTAATTGCCAGAGTCTACTCTACTACATTTGCGCTACTTAAGATAGATGATTTGTCAAGTATTTCGATCATGACTGCTTGTGTACACTTTCGTCATATTATTCTTATGAACAAACATACGAATACAATCGATTTATCATGTAAAGTGTTAAAGATCTCTTGATAAACTAGTTAACTCTGTGTGTTTCTGATTTAACTAAGAACATAAAGGTACTAATAATGAGGCGGCCCGGTGTGTTAGTGGTATCGGCTGCTCTCTCACACGACAGACCGGGACCAAAATCCCATCCGGATCGCTCCCCCGTAGCAGTGATTGACTATCCTGCTACGTGGTAAAATTAGTCTTATACGGCCTGGCCGTCATACCAAAAAAATAAATAAATAAATAAAGTTACTAATGCATCGTGAGCTCCATCATGTTCGTCATCTATTCAAATTGTTGATTTCTGAGTCCGCTGCTAGATAACTACTTTGGCAAATTAAACATCTCATAATTGAATTTCGGTTAAGTGTTCGACATCCGGTATGTCATTTTGTTCGATGCGCCTGTTGTTCGTACTTGGGGAGGCCACACGAGTCCATGAGATCTTTGAGGGACAAACAAAAAATCGCCAGCTAGATATTGATTCGCGTCAACACACCGAGTGGTGGTAATAAATGTTTGGTTTGTTGCGCTAGACGCACAAAACAGAGAAACACTAGCAGGTTAATTGATCCTCAGCCACTGTTTTGCGCTGTGAGAATTGTGTACGGTTCAGTTCTTTTCTTGTTTTGTTGTTTCATCTGTTTTGGTTTTTGCTTTTACAGATCTGCTATTGTAGTCGAGCAAATACTAAGGGTCGTTCATAACTTCTGCTGAATTAACCATCCTAACAAACTAATTGCAGGCCAGTAATTTTGAAAGATGGGTCAATTTCTTTACGATCATCATAGACGTTCGGTAACTTAGCTCCTAAATTAGTGTTGTTGGCATCGATTACTATGCGGTTGTGTAGATCTCGTCGGTGTAACCAGTTTTCTTCACCTATGTAAACATATTATGCTTATTCATGAAATTAGAATAAAAGTTTTGAGGTTATTTTAGAAAAAATCTATTGTCCGCTGGCATTGCTATAAAATCAATCCATAATCTTTCCAATCTTGTGCATTAACATATGTGTTGAATTTATTTTTATCCAATATCTTTAGACGAACGTAAAGCTACTTCACCGCAACTGGCAACCTTTGTACACGACGGTGATGCTGATGAATGCAGATTTTTAACACTTACAATGCTGGAGCACCGCGTGAAGGTCGCGAATTTTCGTGCCTGATCATGCCATCGCAAGGAGACGAATATGTCGTCTACTAGTCGTATCTGACAGCGTTTCTAACGTCAACGAAGGAACCAACTTGTTCCTGTTCTCGCGTTGTCTTTTCTGCAGGAGTTGAACATCATGACTCTCTAAAAACACTTGAGATGCCTGTTCGGAAATGCGATAGCGGTGAGAGATTATGTCAGAATCCTCCTGCCGTCTGCTTTAGTTGCATTGGTTAAGGCTGCGTTAGAAATGGTTTGGCTCCCATTGTTAGGAGAAAGTGTATCATTCATTAAATTTTTAATGATTTAAATTCTTAAGTAAAAGCCTTAAGTGAAATTCAAATCTGTAATGAAACTGCAGAAAAGTATACTTGGAGAGAAGGACTTTGTATTTTAAAAGTAATTTTTTAGGTTGATTATGATGATTATAAGCATGCCAGAACAGATTGTAAAATCTGTGAAGGACATTATTTCATCCTGTTTTTATGTGCTTTAAATGTTATTCAGTGTATTTTGTGTTATTTTTCCAAATAGCATCCCGAATGATATGCTTTTAGTATCTCGATCCGGAGTGTTCATTACCGGCTCCATAAGCATTGCCGCGTTGCGAGAAGTAGGATGGTACTTTGACCGACTCGGTACGTGATGTAGCCGTGCTAATGCTATGCAGAATTCTCTTGAATCTCGTAGGTTCAAGTAGATACATGAAATCACTTGGGGGGGGGCTTGGTTGGTAAAAACACAAAGTTGTTCGGTCTACTTGGACGATCGCTAATGGTTGTCGGCTCCTGTCAATTCAGCACGTAGGCCTTCCAATCTTGGCTCCCTAACCGACCCCCCAACACCCTCTTATTTAAAAAAAAGTGAATCGCGTCATTGGGAAAAATAGGAATAATGTAGCCGATGCTGTCCTGGACTTCTGCTCCCACTTTCTCTCGGGAAAGGGGAAGGGCACATGCATATCCGAGCGTGCGCACATGAACATACGCACGCACACACGGTTAGGTTATATTTTTCGGGGTTAATGTTTTTTGGTTTGCACTCTCCCACTCTCTTTGTGCATTTTTAACGCGTTTCTCCGATCAAAGTTCTTGTATCAGAGTTGACATTAAACCCATGTCCCTAGAATTGTGTGTGAGTGCTTCGCATAGCTTTCGTGATGTTCGTTAGGCATTCAGTGCACATGCGAGTCGGCTTCATGGAGTGTATAGGAAAGGCCTTTTGTAACTCAAAATTGTAACTCAAATTTCGTTTCATATACCTCGGTCAGCACATAACCACGAGATTTTGAACGTGTGATCTCGCGGTAGGAAATCATCATTCTACAAACGCGTAGTACGATCCGCTGATATTTTTCGCGATGTTTTGTGGTAGCTATCTCATTGAGGGTGGTCTACAATATTTTCGTAAATGGTTATACTATTATCCTAACTTATTGTAGCCAAACTTCTTCTATATGCTTGTGAACAGCAGAAACATATCGATTTGTTTGCGAAATCAAATGTTTGTAAAACATACTAAATAGAAAGCACATGGGCTGTTCTCAAGTGATTGAAATGAATTGGAGAGAAAACAATAAAGTAATGTTGTCCATCAGACTGGCTGATCGAGAAACAATCGCTATTCTAGGTTGGCCTCGGGGGAAAAAAATGTCTAGCAATACGCTACACGCGCTCAACAGGCAGTAAAAAATCTATTTATCCCGAGCATGTACACCGACAATCATCTAATCACCGTTATTGCTTCCGTGCTTGCAGCTGTTTGAGACAAAAGACAGCAACGCAGCTCAGTGTACGGTGAACTTGGAGTCTGGTTGCTGGACATCTAGACACTGTTATGAAAGGTAATAAAATTTTACCGGTCGCATCGCACGGCACCCGATATCTCGAATCTGCCAGCGCAAGGGTATCAGCTAGTCGTAGTGCTCTGAAAATTTTGGAAACAAATTGACAATTTTCAATTGAAGCCCCGGTGCTTGGTGTGGAATATACGGAGAAGGATGGCCGAAATACACGTCTCTCGGCCTAGTTTGACTTTCCTCGCTTGCGGACCGGAACTAACAACCTTTGACGCGAACGTGATTGGCGTGTGGGCAGTGCTCGGAAATACTCGTACGCGTGTCCGGCTGCGATGATGTCTGCACTGGATGCAAAAGTATTGCGCCATGATTTGTTCCCTCTTCGAACAACTGCGACAGTTTATATGTTTTATGTGAAACTGCCTTGCTCGAGGTCAACTTTATCGCCTATCCGCATACCTTGTAATGTTCAAGAATTTCGCTCGCCAAGAATTTCGCTCGCAGTTCGCTTTAACCAATTGAAAAACGCTCCTAGCATGTATTTAACACATCTAAGGTACTGCTGCCTATCTATCCATGGTAATACCTTTTAACCCAATAGGTTCGGTGTAATTTACAAATCATTCCCCATACCACAATGGTGCATGAAATGCTAGAAAAGAGTGGTTTCGCTGATTTTGGCTAAGCAGCCGCTTGCGGTTGTGGTTGGTAGGGTTATTGATTTTCCATAGCATAACCAAAAGCAGCCGTTTAAAATAATTAAAATGCTCCTCCCTCTGTCGTTTTCAAATACTCGAAGGAAACGGGTAACATTAGGAGCGGGGTGTCTCGCCTAATGGTAACAATTTTGGAGGTAATTTGATCTAATTAACTTGTTATCATATCGCCTGGCCGTAATTTATGAATAAAAAAAAACTTGTTATCATATGCTGCCTAGAATTGCTAGCAATTCGTTCTAAAGAAGACTTAATGGTATTTATAATTTTCCCGTCCCCTGTACTCGTCGCACCGGCTTGCCAGCGTTAGAATAATGTTCCGCACTAGTTTAGCTAGCTGCGGAATGAGTTGTACACCGTACGCATCATGATGTAGCGTATCTCGAGACTCGGGTACCGGCACACAGGCAACGATCGCATGATTGAAATTGTTTGTAAATTTTGCGGCTATTTTGGGGCTTCTTTAAGTGGTGGTTTTCGTTTGTATGCGTTTGTTTACACGAGTACAGGTAGTTGGATTGTAATGCTTTTACAAAGCGCCGGGCTTTGAGGGGCTTCATCTGCTCCTCTGACAGGCGGCAAAATACGAAGCGCTTCCGGAACTTGTGAAGTTAGCGCTGAAAAGTTCTGCGGTTAGTGAGTGAATATTTAAGAATCAGATCCGCTGGCCGCATTGTCGTTAACCGTGTGCCTTACGAACGCCACGGTTACCATGCTTAGGTGACGCTTCCGCCCTTGCGGAACGAACTGAGCGATGAGGTAAAATGGGCATTACAAGTGGTAAGGTTAAACAATAATAAAAAACAACACAAATCCATAAATACACACACACACAAAGACATTCACAAACAAAAAAATATACAAACCTCCATTGGGAGGAAATATAATGCAAGGCCAGCATCATGGTTTGAGAGCAACCTGACAAGCGCCACATGTACGAAGCGTCTCTAAATAAACCTGAAAGAGCAGATCACGATGATGAGCTACCATGCTCTTCTCACAAACAACCCGGAAAGTCCAAATAACTATCGAACATTATCATTATCATCATTTTCCTCTTACGTTTTCGTCCTTTTCCCCCATCTGATCATCTGAGCACTGAGTTATGGTATTAAAGGTGGGAGCATCGCCGTCATTAGGCGGGAGCATCACATCACAAGCAATCACCATCTACTTTAGGCGGATTTCGCTGCAATTTAAAGATTAGTTGAAGAAGGTTCATCATTCGCATTTAACATTTCGGGATCACGATTTGCAATTCATGCCTGGCGACCTCATAATGGAGCTTGGAGATGATTTCGCATGTCCCGGAAGACTTGCATAAATTAATTATTCCATTTGCCTGAAGTTGAGCCCACACGAAGGGGAACTCTGGAACTGCTTGAAACTGTTCGGCATTCTCACGTTTTAGATTTCACTATAGCGTGTAGCGTTAGCAAGATCTTTCACGTGATGCTCCGCTTTACCTTTTTTGTCGCATATAACCGCTAACTGACGAATCATTTAGTCAGAATCATTAATCAATTAAAATAATGCCGGAACAGCTGCATTTTACCCCGGCACGATGTCAGTCAGGAATGTAAATTAATGGATTGCGTAGTACCCGTTCCAAATTACAACCAATACACCAGTTGTCCCGTACAGAGATGTCGAAAAAAAGAGACAAAAACACTATAGTGTAAATTTATATCTCATGCGATGGGGCGGGATATCTTGCATTCTGACGCACTCTTATCAGGCACCGTCGGTTCGGTGAGGATATTCGGAATGGAGGAAAGAAAACTCGAATAAGATTATTTCCATGCCTCGTGCATCTATGGTGGTGTGTAAGTGTATCTATTTGGAATAGAAATTTCTGCAACTACCCGGTGTTAAACCAGATGTTGTTCTGCTTTAATTCCATTCAATCCACACCCGCCGTTTACGGCATGAGCCCAATTTCTCAATTTCCCCATCCTGCTAGAGGTCTACGAAAAAAGTGCTAATCTTCCGGCGAGTGCATGTGTGTGAGTGTGCCGTTCGCTGTAAACAATCGGATTGAGAAATGGTCGGTAGTAATAGCACTACTGACGCATCATTACAACCACTTGAGCCGATCGGTTTACAATTCTCTAGTAGTTCGATCGGCGTGGTCTCGTGTTTTTGGGGCAACAAAATTTAAAAGAAGGCAGCGTGCGTATAATGCTCTTTCTAGGTAAGTTGAACTGTCTGGTTTGAAGCATAAAGGAGATGCGCTAAACTGTAGAGAAATATGGTTACGATGAATGAGATGTTATCCAGTAGTAATCACTTTTGTGGGGGATCTTGTCTAAAGTGTTTTTATGTTCCAGGTTTCCTTCTAGAGGACCAATTGACGAACCATACGTCTTGTAAGATATTGCTCAATCATATCCACTGATATGTGCCGATTATCATCGAAGAAATGAAGTAACGCGCAGCCTACACCATCACCTTTTTCTGGGACGAATTCCTGTGGGCGGAATACTTCATAACAGACTACCAATATTTCTACCTTGATCGTCCGTTTATTAACGCGTTTACTGAGGCTAATGAAAACTTCAAACATATTTTTATTTTTTTGTATGACGGTCTGGTCGTATTAGATTTAGTTTACCACGTAGCAGGATAGTCAATCACTGCTACGGGGGACCGGACCGGATGGGATTTTGGCCCCGGTCTGTCGTGTGACAGGGCAGCGCCGATACCACTACTCCACCGGGCCGCCCCTTATTGCAAACCTCTATCCAATCTCCCAGTATATGATTCAGTAGTAGAATACAACGGTTCTATTTCAAAAGCCATGGATGGCACCAACATAGTTACACCGATAAATTTTAATTTAGATTGTTATTTTGGTGGTGGCACGAACATTAACAACATATCGTTATAATGACTGCAAAATTGTAGTACGGACTAATGAAGGAACCGAACCTCAATAACGACTTAGCCTGATGACCGATGATGAGTTTTATAACCTACTTCTCACTGTTGAGGTCAGATCACCTTCTATCCCTCGCTACTTTCCCAATCAGGGACGCGCATACGACTAGAAAGAAGAAAATTGCAGCAACACTACATGCTAGTGAGAAGCAAACTTAAAACTATTAAAGATAGATATAAAAACCTTCCCCTTTTGTCGCGACCCCCAAGCGATGTTTCGGTTGCCTGACGTCTCGATAATTGGAAAAGATTACTCGTGGCGTAGCGGTACAATAGGGAAGGAATTTCAGTGACAAATATGAAGCGAGATGCCAATAAGACTACAAGCGGCAAGGAACTGGTGTAGCTGCAGCACGTCATCACGTATATATTGGCGTGAGTGACCTCAAGTTCCAGATTTTCTGTAACCCCATAACGTAACACAGCTAGTGAATTAGGTTTTCCTAATCATAAAATATCAGTGTCTTCAACGAATAAAAGAGAATAAAAGCACACGTGGACGTAGATCTCACGATCTTTGGATCTTTTGCTACCACAACAAATCACACCGTTTACTTACCAATCAAGCTAGGGCGATGGATCGATATTGTTGCTAAATTTACCAAGCTCCAGGGTTATCCCGAAAGGCTGAACGTACGCTTTCTCCGAGCGTCCCTTCAAACCGTCTTGCCCCGAAATGGAACAGCATGGGAATGTTATATCGCGCGTCTGCCGTACGGAAATCCGTTGGTGGTGCGCTATTTCCGGGACATCTTAGCCATTGTCAGACGGCAGGCTGTACAGTTGACGAGCACGCGGGTATCTTGGAGGATGCATTCCTAACCTTATGGCCTGCTGGGGGTGCTGTTCTAGCACAAGCTTTCTGCGCCGCTACCTGTCACACAGTCATCTGCGTCCCCTAAGACTAAGATATGTTCGATCGGGCTGACTCCTGTTTGAGCGTTCCCGTACTCCGTCCAAAAACACGAGTCGACTTTGCGCCTTCTACAGAATGACCCACGGCCGTCGACCATTTATTTCCTGACATGTTTGCTGCCCCGCAACAAGCGGAAAAAGAGGTCAGCAAGCAAGCCAAGACCCTGGTGAACCATAGACGACCGAACGCTAGGTCTTGATGGCAATCGGTTTCTCCGCCACCATCTCACTTGCGGTCGTGACTGTCCCATGAGCTCCAACACATCCTACTTCGACGGGATCTTTGGGAACTGGCGCGAGCTTCACCGTCCGCTCAGCAGCTATTTACTTTCTTATTGTTGGGGCTTGTTTTCGTTGCTCTTGCCGCTCGTCGTTTCTTCGAATGGTCGAAGGATTTCCAAACGAGGCAGGGAAAACGGGCTTTTAATGGCACGAAGTGGAGGCATACATGCAGCATCGATAAATCTGCGATAGAGGTAACAGAAATTCGAAAAGAAGACACTCCATGCATCAATCGTACGCAACGTATAGCATGAGGGATCCGTATAGCGTACCGATGCAAAAGTGGGAAGAGAAAATAGCCGGAAGGTAGTGCCGTGGATGGACCCTGGGACTATCGAGAAATGATACATAATGAAGCACATCTTGGAAGAAGCAACGTGTTGTAGGAGAGAGATGAAGATGGGGAGGGGATGAGGACATTGAGGTGAAGTAGCCGGGGAAAGATCAGCATGACCATCCTCGTTTGGCGTTGGTATTTTGTCTACCTTTTTTAATATTGCGATCTTATGTGTTCGTCCTCTAATTTATTACTAGCCGCACCACCGTGCCCGCACATCGACCCGGAAGGCAGAAAGATTCGATTTACTGCATAACCTTATTTTCGGCTGTCCGCCTGTCCATTTCCATTTGGAATGCGGGAATGGCCACCATTTCGCGTGAACCACTCAGGTCGGTGGTTGTGAGACGGTGGTAAAGCCGATATAATTATCATGCACCGTAAAGATGTACGATTTTCTTACGACTGCCAAAGCAATTCTCAATAAAACGCCGTCTGTTGTTCAGAAGCTGCGAGTGGAAACGTGCGAAATTACCCTGAACTGTCTCATTTTGCGTAATGGTTACTGGATTACCGGCCCAAACCTGCTACAATAGCATCCAAAGATCGGCCAGCTCCAATGTAAATTGGTTCCGATCTAGCATGTGCGTTCCGTACCGAATGTTCTGACGAATCTGATGCATAGATGCTTGTATGTACTTTCTACGGCCAGCCCAAGTCATAACGGTATCGATGGTTTGGTCGCAACAACCGGACCGGATGGATGATGACAACCGTAGAAGGCGTACGGATAGAGAGCCCGATTGCCCCGTAGTGTACATTACTCAAAGCGATTGTAGGGTATAGTACGGTAAAAAAAAAACGATAGATTCCGTACAGCACCATTGTACCGCCTCCTGTCAACTGTCCGTGTTGACCACAACTTAAGCAACCTAGATTGCGCTCCCACCCAGGAGAAAATGCTGTCAAGCTTCCTGCGTCGCCTGGATGGGTGCAACCGACTAATATTGATCTGGCCGGCTAGTCGATAGAAATACATTTCACCATCGGTTGGAGAAAAGCAAATATTACATCAGCTCCGCAAGTGGGAAGACAGTAGGATCGGTAATGCTGGCTGGATGTACCGTACAGCATACGGTGAATGATATGTTACCGAAGCCTAATGCACTGTTTGACGGTTTCCACAATGTCATGTTGGTGCTTTTTCTTTCGCTTTTTGTTCAATAGGTTTTTTTTCTTGGTGTACAATCAACAGTACTGAGTACCGGATAGGGCAAAAGAATGCAGGAAATATGACAAACTGTGTCTCTCCGGGGGGCGAAGAGAGTCACTATATCGTCTTCCATCCTGTGCATCGGTAGAATGTGTATCGCAAATGTATGTCAAAACCTGAAATGCCGTAAGAAAACTGATTAGTACGATCGGTCGGTAAGAGGTTTTTGTTGGGTGGATGTGTGCCGTGTTCACTTGCACATATATTTGTGCAGGGATGTTTGTAGATGCCAAGTCAAGTTGGCAGTCACAACGGCATGCACACAAACGTACCCCTCTGTGGCAATCGTTTGCCCGCAGGAATTCAATAGGTCACCGGCAAAGCATAGCCGGCCCAACCTGATTAGAAAGCGAGATGATCGTAACATTGGTTCTATCGTCGCAGCAGCTCGAAGAGAGATGCAAAGAATTAGTGCTCATGGTGCATGTATCCGTAATCTGTCCATTTCCAGTTTTCGAATCTTTACCAATAGCTGTGCACCGATCGGAAACGATTGCTGTGGTTTTGTACATAAATTCCTTCCCCGTGAAGCTAGCCCTCAATTTGGAGTCTGGGGCGAAGGGATGATAGGATGAAGTGATGGGACGTAGTGTAAACTGACACGCTACCTTTCTCCTCAAGGAGGGATGCTGTATGAAGGATTTTAGCGGTCGTTAGGTTGGTTGGTTCCTTCAAGCATAACGTTTTACGAACGACTTAGTTATGATTATTTTTTGGGTCATACGTACTCATATGAAATGAGGGACTAGAATGAATTTTAGTATAGATAAGTTTAAGGTTCTTTTTTCAGTGTTGTTATTTAAGTTAGCTTTTTTGAGCAAACGTTTCCTGCAATTCTTACCAATCCTGACTTTAACTAAAAATATTAAATTTTTGAAGAATTCCAGCTTTCAGATAAGCGAATATTTATTTTTATTTTAGTATGATGCATGTATTTGCCTAGTTCAATCTGCGTGAGAAAAAATAAATAAATATGAAAACAGAGATAAAGAGATAAAAGAGTGTGACTTCTGTGAACCTAAATCGATTTAAGCATCATCTAATGCGATTAGATCAATGATTTGGGTCAACCAAACTAGAAAACCTGGAAACGGTGCCAACACCACAACAAGTGAACACGATGATTTGTGTGTGTACATTCTACCAATCCAAAAAAGTAAGGAAAAAAGACACATAAGTTCACCCACCTATGTGTAAAAGTGTAGTTTTCATTCAAACGTTTTGATGCAAAAAAAAAGCTTTGAACGTGTGGAGTCACCTTGTAGTGAAACAAGCAAACGAAAAAAATTAGTCGATCAATATTCGTGAAAGTGATTGAATTGATTGGTTTTGTGTTCGAACCAGTGCGTGCATCGGTTTTCATCTTCTCCATCTATTTTCGGCGTCCGATGGCTTGCTTGAAAGCGGGTCATCGCTTCCGGATAACCCATTTTTCTGGGTAGAGTAACCATTTCCTATTTCCTTGTTTCTTCTTCGAATGTTCAAGTGGAGCTTAAATTTCGCCCTGTGCGTTACACTTATCAAAAATCGGTCTTAGTTGACTTAATTTCTAAAACTGAAAATTTCAGGACTTCAAGGTTTTAAAGTTATTTTACGCCTACGTATGTGAAGTTGTAAATTAATGTTTCTGATTTTTACTATTTATATAACGTGCTTTTCTATAAAGTTGTTTCGAAATGTTTGAACAACACACTAACATTTTTTTCACGATTTCGGTTAAATATACTGCCGAAATTCTTCGATTCTTTCATGTTTAGCTGATATGCCAGTTGAAAATTTGATTTTACCATAAATAAGTACAATTGGGGCGGCCCGGTGGGGTAGTGGTATCGGCGCTGCTCTCTCACACGACAGATCGGGATCAAAATCCCATCCGGACCGCTCCCCCGTAGCAGTGATTGACTATCCTGCTACGTGGTAAACTAAGTCTAATACGGCCAGGCCGTCATACAATAACAAAAAAAAAAATAAGTACAATTAAATACTGAAATATCAGTTAAATATATATTTTAAGCGAAACTCGAAGAACATTGCATGCCGAGCACGTACGTTAACACAGTTGTGATAGAAAAAAAAAATCACCGCGATATCGGCTTTACAATTGTGTTAGCCAAAGCTCGGTTTGCTATCTGTCATTACCATTTTATGTTGTTTACTTTGTTAGTGAAATGAACAAATATCGGAGTGGGTTTTTTGTGAAGAAAAACAAATAGTGTGAAAAACTAGTGAAAATGGATGATCTCCTGAATATACTCCAGCAAGAAGATGTAAGAACATACGACCTTTTTAGTAAATATGTTTGAATAACAAATATTTTCCATTTAGGTTTACCTTAAATTACCGATTAGGAACCCGGTCTAGTTTGCTTCCTGTGCCGGGAAAAAGTGTGTGGTTATGTCAAAGAGCTACAGGTACATACAAATGCACAAATAACTGGCAACAACACTTTGATCCGGATAGAGTGTTGATTGTATAGCACCAAAATGTCGATCGACATATAACCGTTTCAAATCATTGAAAAGACACGTAATACAGCAGCGCCCAATTTCGATGGAAACTCTCAATGAGTTCCCGGAAGAACAACAATCAAATCTGATTGAAAAGAAAACTGTTTTAGTCACCAATTTCGACAAATGAACAACAACTCCTATTTATATTATCAATTTTTATTTTTTATGTAAATAAAAGCACTGAAATACAAAAATGATAGTTTTTATTTTTTGCCGAAATCTCAGTTTAATCCAACCGAAATCTCGTCTAAACGTAAACGTCAAAACAAACTGTCATTTAAAATTTTTCAACCGAAATTTCGGCATCAAAAAATTAACTGAGATCGTTGCCGAGATCTCAGTTGTTTGGATCTCGGCAATAATTAACCGAGATACGGCTAAATTTTTAAGAGTGTAAGTTTAAAAATAATCGATGAATCAATTTAAATTAATCTCATCATTTTAGCAAACTTCAGATCATCTTCATTTCATGATTTCATTGAAGTTTATAAATTTTGTTATATGCTCTTTTTTGCCAAATTTTACCATAGATGCTATGTTTTGTTCAGCTCACGACCTCCACCAAGAACTCTAGACCACGGTGTGTCAATTTACTATCAAACACCCCGGGGCCTTGGCAGTCCGATGTCTAGGGTAATGTTCGCACAAACGTTCCCAATCTTGGCGACGGCGATGAAAATGATGAGAACGGTCATTTATGCGAAATTGTCGAGACCTTGGCAAACAACTTGCATCCGATCTTATCTGCCAGCTCGAGAAGTCTTCTCCCCTCCCTGCTGTCCCCCCCCTCCTCATCCCTTTGGTTTCCTGCGGGGGAGGATCTGCCATCGTAGGATCACGTACGATTATGAGATGTGCGATCATCATCGCCGGTAAACGATCATCTCATCATTCTTAACGGTACGAAGCGAAGAACTGGCCCTGTCTAGGCCATCGGTGTGTCTTGTTTGCACTATTTTCTAGTGCAGACTCCTCTCCACGGTTGTCGCTGCCAGCCGCAAACAAACAAACGTGAATGGTTTAATAAATAAATTGCTACCGGTATCCCGGTGTGAAGCTGCGCCATACTCTTATTGCACTGTCTTGGAGTTAGGGCTTAGGCACTTTTGTTTCACGGCTCTGCTCGTCGAGTGTTTCAGCGCCAACGCCATACACACTTTAACAATACTTCCCGCATGCTAAAATCGTTTAGATGATCGGCTCTACCACAAGTACATTGGAAGCGGGTGGGCGTTGAGAATGAATGATCCCGTGTGGAATGAATGAAATCCACGCACAAAAAAAAACAGAGCGCGTACGAATAGCAGGAAAGTAAATGATATGCATACGACACAAATTTTGTAGAATTCGTCGCCGCTGTGCGATTGACCTAAATAGCCTATTCCGATGCTACCTGATATACCAAAGAAAAAAAAAACAAAGACATCTCTAAAGAGTACCTTTCAATGTAGGTGAAATCGAATCGTATCCGATACATAAACGAAACATGATGGAAGGAAAGACCCCAATGTAAAACTGAAGGAAGGGTTTTTTTTTAATTTTCGGAGAAGATTAGATAGATATGTATGCTCGCAAAAATTCCGATGAGATACGATCTCCCGTGAAATGTTTCAAAGCGTCGACATGGTTGAAGAAGAGTTTTCTACTGGGAGCTAAACAACTAACATAGCAAAACCGTCCAAGGAATCTTTGTCTCGCTGTAAATATGTGAAAACGAAGATAAAGCAAACTAATGAGCGAGGGGGTGGAGATGGGAGTTAGGGTCGGGATAGACGAAACTAACGGTGACAAGCAGACTAACGTTTTGGGATCATCGTTCGTACGCTGGACGCCTGTCATAAACGTTTGGTCTATGCCTTTCGTTCGGTTTCCATTTGCTTTCGTACGGTGCTCAGGAATGTACACGGGTTACTGACGGAGTTCGGGTTTACCGATGACGTAGAGGACGAGACAGTCTGTGTAACATACGCGTGCCCGATCAACAAGCTAGGGCACTAACGCAAGATACAGGTTTCCGGTTGGTAGTAAAGTCAATGGATGGAGTCAAATATGCGAGGACCACCTCCGAATCGCAGAGATCTATTTTCATCTTTCTTTGTTCATCAGCCGGTGAAAAAAGTTTTGTCGAAACTCATCAGTATGCAGCGCAGAATTCATTGATTGCGGTCTGAGCGCTAGCGTAGTACACGGGTGACACCTGTTCCCTCATAATCACCTGTCATTTTTGTTGATGAAGGTGCATGTCGTAAGTTCACCCACCATCTGTTTCTGTTTAGATTATTTTCGATCGTCGTCCCCTTTTTTACTCTCGCTCTCTCTCTCTCTCTCTCTCTCTCTCTCTCTCTCTCTCTCTCTCTCTCTGTCTCTCTCTCTCCATATTTTGATCTTTTGGTCGCTGCTTCCATATTTTTGCACTGGCAGCCTAATTGGCGCCTAACGGTGTCACCGGGTTTTATTTCAATATCTGGTTCTGCCCCACCGCTATGGCTCACAATATCCTCACCACAATAATTTCTCACGACATCCCCCCACCATTCGCACCAAGGCCCCACAACCTTACGCAGGCGAACCCGGAGACATGGGCAAAAAACGCAATAAGGCGAACCGACGAACTGGATGAATGGAAATTCATTTGTGCGTCTATTTTTGGTTTCTTCATTTTACCATAACCTTCCATCTGGTTAAGCAGAGGTTTGCCATTCTTCGCTTTACCGATTCGCTCGGCAAAATCAGTCAATGTGAAAACGGAAGCACGAAAGAACAAAAAGTTGTGATAGAAAGACAACTCATCATGTTGAATGATTGGTATGCCACGAACGTTGGGTGAGATGTTAGTTTGCAATTAGGTTGTTTTCTTTATGGTGCAGGTGTTGATTCAACCATCAGTCATATACGTCAATGCGCCACTAAAACTGCCCCCGGGTTGGTGCTTTTTGTATTCCACCATATTTTGATAATAATCTGATGGAGCGAAATATATAATATGTTTTGTATTTCTTTGTACAGCGTTTAGTTTTTCGCCAAACGGAGCCAATTGTTGGGGTGTTTCCTTCACCTCTCTTTTCCATCCCCACCACCCGTTCATCATATTCGTTAGGTAGGGGCGGGCAATAAAAGTTTTCCGATTCATCAACGATATCAGTATCCGGACCTTGTCACTACTGTTTCCAGCAACAAAATCTTAAGATCATATTTTTTATCCAGACATTAGCGAAACCGCCGTCCTTGCCGTGGGGTGCCCGAAACAACGCGCTCCAGCGTCACTCAGCAGTTAGATTGCTGGTTGCTTTTGTTTGTAAATATTTCCCGCTAACTTCATCCGGCCATTCTAGGCACCGGGCCCGGCTGAACAACAACAGCACCAAAAAATAAATATTAATGGAAAACCTCTAGCGACTGGCGAGACTTGTGCCTTGACCGCGGCATTCGACGTTGACCGTGGCTCGTGTCGCGATCTCGCTTTTAGGATGGTTTGCTGATGATACATTAAGCGGAATGCAGGCAAGTCGCTGTGCTTTTTCCCCTGCTGTAAGGGAAGGCACGCAATCGCGGCACACCTTCGAAAGACGTACAATGGAAAAAACGTACAATGACGAGATCACGATACAGCTTAATGAGCGTGCCTTTAAAGTATTGGTTGGTACGATTTTAATTTTTAATGCAAGAAGAAAAAACGGCGCAATAGCTTCACGCATGTATCTTCGCCTAACTTGCGGTAGTGTGGTGGGAGTGTGATTTTAAACATTTTATTTGAATTAGCGTGTCCGATTGCAATTTTTACTCGGTAGTATAGCGAGCGTAGAAGTTTATTTTCCCATAGGTTGACCTTTCCATTGAGCCGAAGCCATGAACATAGCATTCTGAAGCAAGCTATAGCTTAACACTGAGCAATAGGGCCATTAGAAAGATGAAGCCTTTGGTTGCTTGGTAGGACGAAAAGAATCACGCCAGTATCTAACCGGGGAGAGAAAGCAATTTATAGTTAACCTCATTTATGTCACCGTAATAATCTTTACGGTTTTATGATACCTGCGACGCACAGCGCACATAAAAGAGCGAAAAAATTCAAATATCGATTAACATTGAAAGTGCATTTTGCAAAGCTTCCAACACTACTGATGCGGAAACTGCATCGCAACCGGTTCGTATCCGGTGGAAGCGATGAAGTCTTTCGTAGCGGGTTTACGCAAGCAGTACCGATCGAAAACCGTAACCCTCCCATGAGTTGGGGAAGAAACTCTAACAACCAGAATACGAAAAGAAACCGAAGAATAACCTCCACAATTCTCCATCCGTCCTTTCTTTTCCGTACGCCACCACCACCAAGCAGGTGATAGAAATAAAAAATCCCCGATGGAGAAAGAGTCCGCTAGGGCATATCCAGAAAATCCAGGTGAATGATCCGTTAAAACCACTTCACACATTTGATTAGCAAGTTTCCGCCAGCGTATAATGGTCCCGCGTGCGCGTGAGTGACCAGTCGTTCGAGATACAGTCAGTAGCAGTCGGTGGTAAGGCATCAGAGCGAGAAGTAAACAAGAAGCTAAACATAAAAAATGCTACAAAACGAAACCGGGAGTAAAACAGAGCCCTATGAAACAAGCAGTACACAAAAACAAATTCCCCCAAACCCTGAATTACCCCACAGCAATAGCTGAAAACAACAGTATTAGATGAGGCGAGTGGCTAACAAAGCCTTTTCAATACAACGTATAAGACTAACTAAGAGAAGTAACAACGAAAAGAAAAAAAAAATGCTTCAAAATGTGAGAAAAACCAGAACGGCGAAAGAAGCAAATTTGATGAAGCAAAAGAAAATAAGCATCACACATAAACACATGGAAAATAACAAGGCAGCGGGCAAAAAAAGAAAAACGATGAATGAAAAAAAGGCAAAAACGAAATAAGAGCAAGGAAGCAAGACGGTGACGAAAAGCACGTAGTCCAAAAGAAAACCGTTCGCTCTTAACGCGCGGTGCTCGGGCTCGCATTTGGAGGAAAATGAACCCGATCGCATCGCAGATTCGATCCGCACGTCTTGCCTGTAGCACATGGGGAGAAGTTTGGCGAAGGGATGGAACGGCCAAAGACGTAGAAGACTAGGCGACTGCGGAAGAAAGACTAGGTAGAGGAGGGGGGGGGGGGGAGTGTCTTAAAGAGGAAGCGGGTTGCATGGCTCCAGAGCGCCATGTCTGTACCACCGATGGGCAGGGCTGAGGAGAGAAGCAATTGGAAGTCGGTTTTGGCTGCGCTTCTTTCAGAGATTTAATTTTTTTTAAGAAGATTTTTTCCCACCGACTGTAAGACAACGGCCCCCAGCGCGATGGAAGCGAGAACCACACGGCAGAAACAGTATGAGCGAGATGAGACGATGGACAATTGATTTGGTAGAAGGTGCGGATATTGAATGTTCGCAGAGGCAGATCTCAAGGTTTACGAAGTCGACCGATTGAAACATTACATTGAAAATGGACGCAGTTGATGATTGTGGATGTTCATCAGTACAAGTTATTGCTTTCAAAAAAAAAAAAGTTTGGAAGCATACCACCCGGTTTCCGCGAAGCAAGTAACATTCTCTGGCCCCCTTTCGTCAGAATATTATTCTCTCCGCCTCGGAAGGACAGACATATGCCCACTGTGTACCTTTTTTCTGCTGCTGAGTATCTGCTTCCTTCGATGTGAATGAATTGATGGCAGAATTGCTGATACCGCGTGCACCACCCAGACCCAGGTTAGTATCCGAATATATGCGTGCAAACCTCCGATGGATTTCGTTTTGGTTGAAAGGATAAACTCACCTTTGAATAGTAGTGTGGTCGTATGTTTGGTCTCCTAGCGTTGAACGGTTCGTCCTTCCAAATGGCCGGAATTGATCGCTGACTCACACCTTTGCCTGTGCAGATTATTGCTGGCCCCACCACCTTCTGGAACTCTTTGGTTCCTTACCAAATCTGCTGGTAATGGACCGCGCCGCTACTTTCGTACGCGAGGACCGTGGGTTGATTGTGTGTGTGTATGTGTGTTTTTTTTTCGCTCGTGGTACAGTAAGAACCCTTCGTGGAGAGGAGTGGAGCTACTGCTTCCTGTAATCCGTTACTGGAGATGTTGTTAGCACGTACGGGCTATCGTACGGCTGCAAGATTCACACGCCGCATACCACGGTCACCAAGGAATTGAGACACACATTCACATTAACACATACGTACACACCCACACACGTACAAACACACACGCAAGCAGACCATGCGCATATATCATGGTGAGTAGGGTATCGGAAGTAGTGAAGGGTTGATGAATGAAAGATGTGGAAGAAAAAGAAAGATGAAAAAAAAATTAAATTAAAATTTGACAAGGCTACATAAGGGCATCGTGGTCGAATATGTAAAATGCGAAACAAAAAGCAAAAACTCCGCTAAGTCGATCAGGCATTAGCGGAGAACTTATTTAGTCACATAAGCTTGGTGCTAGCACATCAGGATATGCAGTTTTGTTTTAATCGGCCGCAGTACATGGTTGGTAGTAGAGTGCAACGTTTTCATGCCATTTCCCAAAGACCTCCTGTCCTCGACACTCTTAGCACAAAAAAACACGGGGTGTTTGCTCTATCGCTCTCTACAATTAAATTGGTCCGTTTGATTGAAGACGTGATCTGCGGGGCGATCTGATGCATCGCTTGCTTTGCAAGCCAAACGTTCTGCCGAAAACGCGAAAGGAATGTCTGTACCGCACACTTGTTGGTTGAAGAAGTTCAGTGGGCATCGCACGCACGCATTATTCACTTGCTCTTAACTGCTGGTCGTTAAAATCTAGAAAACTACCCGTTTGCTGTATAACACGCACGCACTTATTATTTAGTTACAAAACCAAAAAAATCACTTTTCAAAGATACAAACAGGCCGAAAGATTTGAAGAAACGCATACAGGATGAAAACGGGATGAACACTCGAGAAAACTTCAGATGGTACCAAATTATCAGATATAGTAGCACACAAAAATTAAACCATTGCCAAAACGAAGAACTGATCAGTGACTGAGTGAAGGTGTATAAGCCCAGTCTTTTGAACAGCATCCACAGAATCACAAAAAATTGAACCAAAAAACACCAGAAAACTAGAAACCTTCTGAATTCCTGGCTTACTGAGTTTTGTCGGGACAGCAACCCACTTATCGCTATGGGTAGTTGCAGCTAGATGGTGGCCTCGACTGGCCACACCGACCACACAAAACAGACTGAACTTGGTTGGCCGCTTGCTGGTGCCACGGAGGACACCTGAACCGAAACTGGTCCCAATGATTCTGCCTGCCTGCTTCTAATGGTAATGCCGTTTTCTTTTGCACCATCAAACTCCCCTCGGCAACCCCAAACCCCTCCTCCACCCTTCACGCCCCTCTCTACACATTCCCCATGCTTCTCAAAGACTCAAACCTGCCCCCCCTCTCAGGCTCCGTCTTTAACAGCATCCCCCTTACCTCTAACACCTCACTTATTCTTTTTTCTTTCTACCCCTTTCCGCACACTAGTCGGCCGAACACGATGAAAGTCCAACCGTTCGTTGTGGCGTTCACGTTCAAACTAAGCAGACATCAACGCATCACCGACACAAAAAGCCTAACCCGACGTATAAACCTTCAGAGATTCTGAATTCCTCCCGCGGTTCCCTCTCAGTCGGCATAAACCTCCTCTCCCTTCTCCATCACCACCCTCCCTACCCAGCCGATCGCCCTCCCCGCTACCTGTCCAAATCCTCCCAAGCTCTTCGTGTGCCTCCCAGTTTCTCTTGTTCTCATTTTCTCTCGCTTCTAGCCGCACTCTCATTGTGTTTTCTTTATCTCCAGTGCCACTCAGTGCACATTCGCATCTCAACGCTTTTCCTGATTTTCCGGAAATCTTCGCTCTCGCTTCTGTATACTCGCCAGACCGGAAAAGGAATCTTCTCCATTACGGTGAGAACAGTGACCTCTGGAGCGGGTTCAGTTCAACTTCAACTGCTCTTCGGCTGAGTGGCATGCAAAATCTTTAGCGCTAATGTCGAGTGTGATGCTACCCTGTTTTAATTCGGTGTTATGTTCCTATGCATCAAACTGCACGAACAGTTAACAACCCAACAGCAAAATTAACCGGCTACCCAATGCATTACTAGCTGTTAGCTTCCGTGAATGTGGTATGTGGGGAAGGCTCCATCGGTTTTTTTTAAAACTTTGATCGCTCTTGCAAGTGTCGTCTCTCATCTGAAGTTCGTAAACAACTCATCTGCCATTCATCTTCTCATCTCATCATTCGAAGGTAGTACCATCCCAACTCCCCGACCCTTGCGTTCTAGGTGTCTCTTGTTTTTTGCTCATTTTCATCTGGACATCCTATCCCTGCCCATATTTCAAATTTATCTCCTTGGCGTAATTTTTCCCTGTCTCTGTCTTATTACTCTCTCGCTTTCTCTCTCTCTCTCTCTCTCTCTCTCTCTCTCTTGTATTCGTTTTTTATCACTCTCTCCATCCCACTCTATTATTATTATTATTATCTCACACTCTTTTATTTCACGTGCAGAATCCCGATCTATGCACAGTTCAGTAGTGAACATGTTCTAATCTGTTTCCTGTGAGCGACGAACTTTATGAAAACTTTTTTTTTGTTTTACATCAGACAAGCCTCGGATGTGAAACAAAAGTCTTCCACAACCAGAGGAAGCTGTGTTTGATATTGATACGTGTTTCACTATTCCGCCCGTTTCGAAATTAACGCTTGATCACGGCCATGCGCTCTGCAGCGACTCTACTCAATCTCTGGCTGCGAATTGGCTTCTGTTTCATTCTGCCGCACGGTTGATTTATGGCCTGCGTGACCAACACGCAGCGGAATTACGGATAACACGTGTGACACGTGTCTACACCTGCTACTGTCGTTTGGCCGGCGCACTCTATCTCTCCCTAGTGTTGTTCCGTTGCCAGGACGACGTCGGCTTCCCTTCGTTGTGTTTTATCCTTGTATTTGCTGA
Source organism: Anopheles minimus (assembly GCA_000349025.1). Taxonomy (NCBI): domain Eukaryota; kingdom Metazoa; phylum Arthropoda; class Insecta; order Diptera; family Culicidae; genus Anopheles; species Anopheles minimus. Next base: position 238,784 of record KB663855.1, on the reverse strand, counting down.
GCGCCCCTTCTGCGTGCCGTGCGTACATTACAAATTTACACAGATGCTGGATAACCAAAGCCGGCCCTGCTCGCTAATTTACTGAATATGCGAAAGGCGAACATGTACTGGCAAAAATTGTCGGCCTAGAATGCCGGATTTGTCAAAACAAAGAGTATCGCAACAGCTTCCTAACGCAGAAGGGGAAAGGGACAGAAAGTGCGATAGAGAGAAAGAGAGTTTGCGTTTGTGGGAAGTCTGAACACGAGAGCTATGTACGGCGATCTCTGTAATAGAATTTTTCACGGTTCCGCTCCTTGTTTCAATGAAGAGCGTCTGTGACCCACACACAGATGTATTGCCAGGAGCCGGAAAATCTTCAAGGAGCGCAGGAGTGCAGGAGGCATTTGGAAGGCGTCACTGGTAACAATGCGAAACCCGGCATTTTGGTTTCTTTTTCTAAAACGGCCTGACAACTCCAGAGCTGAAGAACAAAAAGCGCGATAAAGATAGGTGCTACTGTTTCGCTACATTCTAAACTTCCGGATCCTGTTATATGTGCGTTGAATTTTTAAAATTTTTGCAACAAAAAAAAAAAGAAGCAAGTATAATTCTAGTGATCTCAGTTGGGAAATCGACTATTCAGTGTCACACAAATAACGGGAACGCTGCGTTAAATCTTTCCATATCAATAAATCTTTTTTTGGTATGTAAAAGGGATGGATATTCTGGAATCACAGTAAGCACATCACGACACTTCGGTGTACGGCTGCAGGACGACACAGAAGAAGTTTGATCGTCGAGTTGGTGAGCGGCTGCAGAACCAATATCGGACTGTCGGAAGGAATGTTGAGAGGTGAAAATGGTACGCATTTGGTTTTGGGAAATATTCCAGCACAAGTTCACATTATTTGAAAGTTTCGTTGCAACAAACCGAAGCACCGATTCACCACTGCATGGCCAAGGATGGAAAGAAGTTCGTAAGCCAATATCTACAGCAAACTCAGGTAAATACTTTGTAACACCTTTTGGGGCGAAACGTTCCTTTTGCAAGTAAAATGAGGAACTAGAACAATAAAACCACACATTCTTAAATGCGCCCACTACTAGATCATGCAAAGGGTCAATCTAGATATTAGTTAGGACCGACGCATACACACACAAAACAAACACGTATACACAGGTACCACGCACGCACTAAAATGCACGCACTCCGAAGGAATGCTGCGGGTTGTTGTTGTTGTTTTGCCAGGACACACGGCACGGTTTTTGTTTTTTTTTCTCTGTTTCAAGTTGCCACTGTGATTTAATTGCGAGCACAACCGAAGACCAACGGTTTTGTCTAAGAACCCCCGTTTGCGTAAATGCACTATTTTCGACGCGACCGCCTATATTGGAGATATTTGGTTGTGGAGGATGATGATGGTCTACCTTCATAGGATGCAACAGAGTTCCAAGTTCCCGCACTTGTCCGGGACGGGTCACCGTATTGGCTACACGCACTTTTTGCACGCACGCACGGGCAAACACTGGCACAACGCACGCGTACAGACACAACCACATTCACGCTGTGAACGGTGTGGTGTGAGTTGCCTTCCGATTCGTCAACTACAGTCGTCTGTTCGAGGTCTCTTCTGGAAGCTCCTGCCTCGTCGATGTATTCTCTTGCACTAATGCCATCTGCGCTGGTTGCGTCCTCTTAAAAGAGCTGAAACTTAACAGCGCCAACGGCCGCTGCTAGCGAAAGATGCTACACACGCACTCCACTCCAGCTGCTCACCGCACACGCCGCTCCAGCGCTGGGAATCTACACCTCACCCCCCTCCCCCTCCACCACTACCACCACCACCGGTCCAACACAAATTCACATTTCCTCCCTTCCTCACATTTCTCACTAACCCTCAACTCTCCCCCTTCCACTCCCCTCTTCACTACCTCCTCCCACCCTCCATCACCGCTCGCCGCTCTGCTCCCGCGTACACTATCTTTCTCATCAACCGATTCTTGCTTCTTTCTCCATTTCCACCGGTTTGTCTTGTGGGGTCTCGTCCTCGCCGTTTAGCGTGAGTGACGCGCTCGCTCAGCACAGGTGACGACGAGTAACTTTGTGTGCACAAAAAGGGCAAAATCGCACTGATTCTCCATTATGCTGTATCTCTTTTCCGGCGGAGGCACGAGCCGCGAGATATTCTCAGTGTTGCGGCCACCTTTTTCAGTCTTTCCTAATGTTTAGCTTTTTCTCTTGCTCCCTACGGATTTATGCTGTTCTTTCATCTCATCGCGTGTCGTCAGATTAGCTGCATCTCTTTTTCCAACGTGAGTGGAATAGGGGGAGGTGTGCTTGATAGAAGAGGAGGAGGAGGAGGAGGAGGAGGAGGAGCGGGGGTCCGGGAAGACGATACCTATACACACTGGACAGCATAGCCACTGGTTCGTGAGTGAAACGAAGCTGCGAAGAGAATTCGCATCGGGAAGAATGAGAAGGCTGATGGCGTTGCGCTGCACTAAGTTGCGTACTGAATGGAATTCTTATGAGCATATATGTACGTTTCTGGCGGAAAGAGATTGAGAGAGAGAGAGCGAACGCGCGAGAGGGAGATAGAGATGTCCAAAGCACTGTCGCGTTAGAGAGAAGAAAAGGGCGCTTTTCTATAAAGGGGAGCCGGTTAATCCTTAATGCTTAGTTTTTTTTCAACGTTTATTTTAACGTAATTTGTCGCGTATCGTATCATTATTCCAATGCAATATTCCCCAGAGCAATAAGTACATGTGACATGTAATCCCTTGCGATCCCTGTCAGGAGATCGTTCTATCTAAATGGTCATACCACTGATTTTGCGAAATACATTCATCTTCACTGGATGCAAGGCGATACCCAAGCTATCCCCCCACCAGGGTCTTGATAATGATCTTGACCGCAATCATCATACGGATTCTGAGCAGGCCTTCTCGTAACCAATATGACTGATGCAGTATCAGGAATGTCAATTTTCAATTCCATCAATTTCAGATTGTTGTGGAAAGGGAGGGAGGAGGAAGTTGTTAGTTATAATCCTGCTGTGGGTATTTATTTGGATTAATTTGCATATCTCAGGCGGTCTAGGGCAGTTGTTTTTTTTTTGTTTATTCAACCAAATCCTTACTGTTTGTTTTAAGAACCGGTGTGCTGGTACTGGGAAACAATAGTTGAAAGCTCGCAAATGAGTATGACTGCAGAATCTCATTATCCTAAAAAGGTGTGTCAATATGTCTGAAGAACCAATAGAACGTGTTTAGAGCGTCGGGATACAGGGCATCTAAACGAATTATATTCTTGGACAGATGTTCCTTGTTACAAGAAATATCTAACATAACATTCATATACTATTACCATGATTTAATTCTTTTCGCTAAATATTCTTAATCTGTTAAGTATTTATTGTATTACCTGAATATTCTGACATATTTTTCTGTGCGACAAGATTCCCGAAATCGTTTAACACCCGAAAAGACAGAAGTAAGGCAAAATAACATAACGGAGACATGGACAGACCGCGCATTAAACAAAGGCCAACAAATTAGGAGGTGTAGTGATGCCGAAGATGAGGTCGGGAAGGCTTAATATTCAGATCAGGTCGCAAGAAAGGCTTTCGGTCTTACTAACGGGAGTGTCCCGAAGCCAAGGTGACAATACGTCAGATCCACTTCATTTTGCGTTTGCAATTTCAAAGAAAGCTTGTTGTCCTTCCCATTCTTGCCCTTTTTAATGCATCTCGGCTGCTTTGGCAACCTTATATCCACAACTAACCAACCAAGAAGATCGTTTATGCGGAACATGTCCAAGATTCACAAACTTGGCCTCGTCACTCCACGCTCAGATCGGTCTGTGCGTTGATTTTCCGGGAATGCGCTTGTCTTGGGTTTTTTTCCTTTTCAGTTCTTTATGCCACGAAGGCCGATACAACACCGCACTTACCTCTTTCCAGGCTCAATTCAAGTTGCGTAATGTTCCGTTCCTGCTTTCTTTAGGTTTCTTATTTCTGTTACTAATCGGCATTGGAATTTTATCGAAGGGTTGCACACGGTTGTTTGTCTATCAATCGGATAGGAATGATGTTAGAATGTTTACGATTCATGTGATTGTTTCCTTTATTTATTTTCAAGTCTGGTTTTCATCTCTATTTGTGGATTGTATTCGGATATAATTAATTTAATATTTTCGAACGTTCTATAAGTATTGGTTTATTAGGTATTATTCTATCTGCAAATGTTAAGATGAAATGTATTACTAAATGGTGGGCATAACGGATGTATCACAAAAAATGTATATGATAGACATTGTATAGACATAGACAGTTGTATAGCAACTGACGACATTATAAAAAAAGAACCTTAATGCGATAATGATAATATTCACTCGGTGGTCTAAGTAAGAATTCTATTGAGAGATAATGTTAGATGCGTTAGGAACTATGTGCAGTGCCGCACGTGACTATTCGGCTGAAAAATACATTAGTATCACGCATCTTTCCATCGCTGGAAGCGACATGCTTAAATGTGATGTGTAATAGCGATGATGGAAAAAGTCATAGGGTAGCGAATTTAATCTATCTAATACTTAAATCGAAGATGCGGGCCATGTAAAAGGCCCGTAGTAATTACTGTAGTAATTAGGTCCTGTAGATTCTCCATAGAAATTCTAGAATTCTAAATCACTCTACTCTAAACTGTATGTTTTAAGTGAGATATACTACTGTGTCCGAAAAGTAATGTGACATAGGATATCAAATTTCGCGCCCCAAAAGAAGCCCCTTGTTTTTATTTTTCGTTTGTCAATATGTATGTTTTTGACAGATCTGCCACGTTTCAAGTCACAACATCAACCAAGATGGATTAATTTAGGAGGTGAATTTTTATCGATTTGACAGGGCGGCATTTTGGTGGACATCTGTCAGAGTTTGTTTACAAACGATTATTGGTTTAGTTTTTAGTCCTGTCGATACTCGATATTTGTGTTGCAAAATTATGGTTGTTATCTGGAGGATAAGTTTTCCAGACATGGAAATTGGTTTTACGGCATCGCAATTCATATTACTAGGTTTCATTTTTCGTTTCAAATTATAAATGAAACAAATGAAACAAAAAGGTATACGGCCCGGCCGTTCTTCAGTGAATAAAAAAAATAAATATAATAAATGAAACAAACGATCCGTAAATGAAACGAAAAAACACGTTTTGTTGGCAAACACTGTGTCGCTACCAAACACCTTTCCCTCCTTCTACACTCCAACCCTAAATGCCCTGGGAATTGCTTTGTCAAGTCGAGAAATGTCAATTTGCTCTAAACAACTCAACCTCCTATATCTACATATCTTGACATCAACCCGGCTAGGAGTGACAATTTGTTTTCTGAGGTGCGCCTAGTGTTTTTGTCCATATTGACCATGTCCAAGTTTGTGGAGCAGCACGCATGTATCAAATTTTGTTTGTGCAATGAAATAAACGCTGCGGAAATATTGCGGATATTACAAAAAGCCTTCGGGGAAGAATCTATGTCGAAGAAAAATATGTACAAATGGTACAGTGATTTCAAGAATGGCCGTGAGAAGGTCGAAGACGAGGACCGTCCGGGGAGATCATCCACCTCGACCGTCGACGCTCAAGGATTTGGTCATCAATCAAGGATTTGGTGGTCAACAATCGTCGCTTGACGATACGAGACTTTTCGGAAATTGAGGAATTTCCAAAGCCTCGATCAACACCATCCTGAAAGGGGTTTTGGTGAAGGGTTGAAAGGGTTTTTTGGTTTGGGTTGAAGTGGGTGAAGTCCCGCCTGGTGCCGAAATGCATGAACCTGCTCGAAAAGCGGAATCGCGTTAAAGTGCAAAACGATGCTGGAAGTTTACGCTGGAAAGCTGAAATCGATTATAATTGGCGACGAAACGTGGATTTACGCATACGACCCGGAAACAACGGACCAGTCCTGCGAGTACCGTTCCCCGAACGAGCCGAGGCCCAAGAAGTCTTGCCAAAGCCGGTCGAAAATCAAGATGATGCTGACGGCATTCTTTGATTCCGGTGGGGAGGTTCACAAGGAATTTCTTCCGAGGGCCAAACGGTGGACAAAGAGTATTATCTAAGCGTAATGCGGCGGTTGCGGACCTCCATCTGGCGAAAGCGACCGGATTTGTGGAAAAACAACAGCTGGTTTTTGCACTACGATATTGCGCCCTTCCATAAGGCCATCATTTTGAGGGAGTTTCTCGCAACAACTGGCACCCATATCGGTCCGCAACCGCCGTATTCGCCAGATTTGGCACCAACCGACTTCTGGCTGTTCAACAAACTAAAACGGCCGCTTTGGGGACACCGTTTTGACACTATCGAGGAGATCCCAGGATATCCCAGCATCCGCGTTTTCCACCTGCTTCGAGGAGTGCGAGAAGAGGTGAAAGAGGTGCATTGCATCGGAAAGGGATTACTTCGAAGGTGATGACCTTCATTTGGCCTAATAAAAAGAGAATTAAGTTGCTTAAAATAGTAGTGAGTAATCCTTAGTACTCACTTGGTAGTCTGGGTTGGAATCCCAGTTAGAGATAAAATTAACTCATCACTTTTCAGAAATGCGACTATTCAGCTAAAAATGCATTAGTAACTCGCATCTTGCTAACATCGGAATCATGATACTTCATATAGGTGATGTGTAATAGCGATGATATGTAATTGGGTAACAATTTCCAGCCAGAGATCTTACAACCAGCGGATAGTTTCAATTCTGAATTGTACAGTTTTCGTTTCGTCCATGTTGAAGATAGGTTGAAACCCCGCAGTATCAAGGTCCACTCGATTACCTACGGAAATTCCAGAATTCTGTCCCGCTTTGCCTCCATTCGAAGGGGAAGGCCAGGGTTTGTGTGGTTGTCGGTTCGCATGCAACGTTTTGGGGGCAGGTTGCAGGTAAGCTCGTTTGCTGACTCAACGATCTGTTCAATATTAACTAGCGGTTGGAATATCCAGGAATCAAAGGGTTTTGCTTTCATTTTTCCATCGGCTTTAAATTTAATTCAAATATACTGCTGTGAATCAGCTGAAAATACATGTCATGAATTAACAATTTATCATTCGCACAAAGAGAGCATTAGGTTCGTTAACTAATTGATAGTTATTATTTGAAGAATTCATTTACGCGATAAGTGAAAGATGTAAGCTATAAATCTATATTTCCTAATCTGCTATTTATTACATCCACCATACAATAAGAGGGTCAAGGACAAACTGTGCGTGCAAGATTTACATGGTTACTAATGAAATTAGATCAGAAATCAAACGATTGCGATATGGCAAATTTGCTCCAATATCTTCGTATCGAGTGTTGCTAGTATCTCGACAACATCTTCCAAGACGGAGCCATGTTGTTGAGAACCTGCCAAAGCTGGGTGTGAATATGGTTCGAGACAGTTCGACACGCAAGTAAATAATTGATGCACCTATCTGTACACAATTATAATAGAAAGTTTACTATTCCCCTAAACCGATTTCCCTTTGTAAACCTACCGTGCAAACGCTAAAACATATTTGTTTGGGTGTTTGACTTTTTTTTAATATTCCGGAATTTTCTTTTGTTCTTGTTGCGAATCGAGCGCGAAGTTCACAGACCGAGTACGGCATGTAAGGCTGCTTTTGCACTCGAAAATACGGTACATAGTTTCTAGCCGCTCATGCGGATTAATTCTAGCCGGACCCTGAGCCCGAGAGCTGGTACAAAACCCGGCGACCCGGGTGATCGGTATCGTTAGAAAATGGCCTAAACGGAAAGTCTAAAACGGAGTGGATATGGCAGGCACAACAACAAACAAAAAAAAAAACGAGAAGAAGGCAGACGTACCAATCCACCAGGTAAGCAAGAAGCGTAAAATACCATCAAGCAACGAATAAAGGCAACGATCGCCCATTGGCGCTACACGCCTTCCCCTGTCACTCTTCTGCTCCACCACTGGCCACCTCGGTGAATGCTTTTCGGTGGTGGATGGTACTGCGGGTTGGGCGGGCATCGGAAGGCAACAAACCGACCAGTGTGTGTGGAATGTTGGCAGTACGCGGGGCGAAAGAAGGCGATTTGGACGAGCGTAGTGCTGTCCGGTGGCGCGACAGAAATGAAGCGCGAAATTGTATAAGTTAAGCCAGCCAGTGTGTCATATTTTAATCGAACAAGACATAAGCTACAACCTTAGGCCCACTACAATAGGGCCGAACGCATAACAACATTCCACACGGGCGGATCGCACGGGAATCTAAACGTAAAGTATCGCCTTTTTTTGGCGCTCCGTTCTTTTCCAACCCCCTTCCAACAGCCTTTCCCGGGCTGCTTCGTGGGCTGTACAATTCGTACAGGAAGCGAAAGATCGTAGATCTTAAGACGACGGCAGTATGTATGTGTGTATTTATATTATATAGAAGGCGAGGGAGGGGGGGGGGGAGAGGAGGGAAAGGAACTAAACAGGCCACGACCGTTCAAATTCGTGCAGTTGTGTTTCCCTTTTGCACCGTTTATGTATAAGTGCATTATATGCCCATAAGAGACGAAATGCGAAAGCAGGGAACGAAGCAGCGATCGCAACCAGACTCAAATGCATGGAAAATAAAACAAAATCATAGCGAATATCCACACGCTTACACTCGCACTTCCTCCCCCCAACAACCAGCCACCCCCCCCCCCCACTCCCCCCGCAACCCTCACGTGGGCACGGTGGTTTACATAGATCGGAATAATTATAACGGAATCTCGATGTATGACCGCTGACCGGACGAGGGACTGTGCGAACTGACCGTGGCCATGACCGTGCCCGTGCGTGTGCGTGCGTATGCGCGAGTGGATGTGTGTATGTTAAGCGTTTCGTGCTGATGTGCCCGAAGTTGGTTGTTGCAAGTTGAAGTTGCATCCGAACACGGATAGTACTATTTTGTGAGTGCGTTGTCTGTTTTTTTTGCGAGCTTACATCCAACCGTGCACATTTAAGTCACAAAGTACTCGTACGATGTGTTACTTGCAGCAACCACTCATTACGAAACGTGCACGATCCCGATTGATGGTCGGTCGGCTCTGGAAGGGGGTAGCAGTTGTCACCGTTTGGTGAACCCGTTCGCTTCATACTGAGGATCGCTCCCGGGCCGGTCATTATATGTTGCCTATAAATACTAGCCGTGCACGGGATAGAACAGAATCGTCGCATCCACGCATTTTGCCTCATTTTGATACCGACCGGTTCATTGGCTAATTACCAATCGGGGTGAAATTTTTCAATCAAAATTGTGTAATGATCATTTTTCATTTTCCCTCCATCAGTTTCGTTTCGATCCATCAGCAAGTGAGCAAAGCTCTTTAAATACGAACAACCAAAAAAGCTCCCTTAATTAGAATTATCTAACGGCGAATAGGGGAAGGGTTTTTCTTTCTTTTTTTTAGTGGGGCCGGGTTGGCAACGTTAACACGATGCGCGCGCATCGCGTTGTCATCCAGCATCTCCCGTCTGTACGGATCGAACCAATTCCCCGGGGGTGCCCTGGAATTCCGAACTGTTCGATCTAAAAATAGCACCGTATTCCACTTTTGCAGTGCCGCTTCATCTCTGCAGCTTGCACCGGATCCCGGTTGGGGTCGGATTGAAAACGTTGTACCGGACAGGTTCTCGTAAACCGGTACCACACACTGAAAGAAGCAAAAGTTTTCGGTTTTGTGTGTTTGTTTTTTTTTTGTGTGTTTGTTTTGTGTGTTTGGTTATTTTTCCAATGCACCATTTTCATCACAAAACAATTGGTTAACCGTGTACCTGTTTTCTCTCGTTTTTAAATCAACGTAATATCCAGTAAGGTTCGTGAAGAATATAGGAATGCCAAACCTGATCTACTGGATTGTAAATATGTAGGCTTGTACACAGATTTCGGAAACTGATCCAATACTGCTGTCATAATTAATTTGATTTATTTTTGTTTCCTCAGGACGTTTTGTCATACGAGCTTGTTTTGCCAGGTTTGCCTCAACTTGACGAACCTTTTTTTTCTGTGACACTACAACCTCGAGAGCATGCCATTTATGGCTTCCGTAACTTGAATTAGCAATTGAATTTAAGTTTTCATGGTATAAAAACTGCACTTACACTATGCTGCTTAATGCGTGCTTGTAGGCGTGTCCGAGTATTTACCAGACATATTTGATGCATTATCAAATGACTGGCCTTTGGAGTTTGCGCTATCTAAGCCCTTTGTTTTTAGTTTGTCTAGGCTTATTGTTCTTCTTCTTCTTTTTTGGCGTAACAACCTACTCGGTCATGCCTGCCATTTCTGGCTTACTAGACTTATTGATACTGTAGCATACAGGTTTGACAACTTGTAACGTATTGGTTCGACAGCGATGTACATTTATAGTACCGCTGTTACAAGAGGTTTGACACCTTTGAAAACTAACGCGTGAATACTAATCGTAAGCGTATAAGAAAGAATGGAAAAACACTCTAACACATTCATAGCACACTTGGGAAAATGAGATAAATATAAAAACCACTATCCTAATACACTCACAGCAACTTGTTTTTCTGTTAATTAAAAATTAGTTTGGAAGTTTTCACTACTTAAATTATCACCGAAAGATGCGCACGAATTTTAGACACAAGTTGGTAATATTTTTATAGCACGAGCGTTTGCGTAAACAGCATAAATTTTACAGAGTTCATCCAATTGCGCAGCAGGACAATGGAGATCGCTACCAACATAAAAGGATGTAACATAAATATTGCGAAAGTCACGTACGCACATATAAGCAGATAGAGCAGGATAGATAATTAGAAATAGGTTTAGCCAAGCAGGAGGGCTAAATACGCCCATAAGGACAATGCATAAATTTGCATATAAAAGGAGGCTCGCGCGGAGCCAAGATGAGAGTCCAAAAATCAGAGTCTAATAAATACAATCCAAAGTGTGTAACGGAAAAGTTGTAACAGTAAGAAGTGAAAATAAAACCCGAAACGACCCCACATATTACAATACCACGTAGTTGCATAGTCAGTCCTCACTACGGGAGAACGGTTCAGATGGGATTTTAACCCCGGTCTTGTCGTTTGAGACCAGCGCCGTTATCGCCCCGCCACCGGACCGCTTATTGTTATCTTCTTCTTCTTTGGCCTAACAACCTACTCGGTCATGCCTGCCATTTCTGGCTTACGAGACTAATTAATACCACGTAGTTGGATAGTCAGTCCTCATTACGGGGGAACGGTAAAGATGGGATTTGAACCCCGGTCCTGCCGTATAAGACCGGCGCCGCTTATCTCCTCTGCCACCGGACCTCCCAATTAACATGAATTGTTATAAGTAACATGAATTATGTTTATTGGTCGAAATAAATTCCAAAAATCGTTCTACTGGTTTAACAGCAGATCTAATGTATCTTAAAACAAATGTCAGTTGATCACTACGTGCTACATCAGGGGATGAATCTGCTATGATACTATAATAGGTAGCCAATTTAATATCTTCTACAATTTTACGTTTTATGTTGTTGCTAATAATATCTAGAAATTCAGCACAAATGTTATGCGATAAATAGTTGACATTCCCTTGGCCTTCATGACCGTTTTTCTATAGATGTAACTTTTATAATTCATCATATTCGGTTAGGTATTCTAAACAGGACATTTAAGTTCCTTTTCTACTGCTTTCCATGCTCTCTTCATGTCCTCGAAAAGCTATACCTAAACGACTTAATAATTTAATAGTACTAACTATTCGCTTTAGCACTTTTCAATATTTTTCTTCCTTTTTCCTTTCTTGTGTTGTGACTGTGAGTCAATAGTTTGAGTTCTACTAGATTTTTTGTACAAAGCACAAGATGCACAAAGAACACATAGATGAGATATGTTCTTCTGATAATTCTTGGCTAAATAAACTTAGAGTAATTTTACTCCAATTGTTAAATCCTGTGGTTAATTGACATTGAAGATGAAAATCGGATGCAATGATAACAACAAACACATTTTGTAGTTTTCGAAAATATTAGCCAAGTTTTTTCTTCTCTTCATCAAGATGCCTCACATCTCACGTGATTTTTTCCAAACTCTACTAGTTAATTTAGATCACCGTGTGGACGCTTTGGAGAGAGTATCGAGCGTTGCATTATCGCTGGAAGAGAGCTTTACGGTGTTTTATTTGTTTTCTATTTAAAAAAATGTTATAAAATAATACATAAAAATAATGTTGAAATGTCTATTACTTCATGTTACGCTAATCCACAAATTATCACAAAGAAATGACAGAATACTGTGATGAGAAAAAACTAGAATTTGTTGATAAATTGATAAACCTCGCACCCTGAATCATTTTGACAATGCGTTAAAATACCAGGCTCCGAGGTGCCTCAACTGCCATTACGCTCGGAGCCTTGATCCGCTATTGGTTCCATCAGCTTACATATAATATTACATGCTATAATATTACTGCTACGAGTAGTAAAAAAAGGTTTGTTCACGGTAGATCGTACATTATTTGACAAATGCATCATGGAAATCATCATGATGTGGGATTTACCGAATAGAATGTATTGGAAAATGATTTGATCGATTACAAAAACGCATAAATAGTTAAACACACCACAGCGTTAGCAAACATATTAATATTGGTTAGAGAAAAGCGACATGTTTTATGCTCTACATTTGCTTCTGATTTAAGGCACCCATTGACCTGTGATGGTCTGCGATTGTTAACCTTGATTGCAGAAGGCAGTAGTACTCGTTGTGCAGCACATCGAAGACATCAGCCCGGCGTCTTCATGCCGCCTTGTGAAGACCTTGATTGCAAATAATCAAGCGGAAGGGCAACAGAGACGTGAGCGGCAGGAAATCGTGAAAAACAAAACACTTTCCAGCGAAGTGGTAAAACTAGAAAATGGACGTAGTGCAGAATGTAGCAATACGAACATCAACGTCGTCTCTTCGGAAGGCCACAAACTATCGCCGATCAATATTATAGACAGAGTAGCTGCTATCATCGTGGTGCTACATTTTTGTAGGTTTTTTCGTTGTGTGTGTGTCTTTGTGGTTTTTTTTCATCCTCACGAAAAGCAACGCCCAGCTGGACTGATCTCGTAGTTAATTACGTGACGAACGGACGGCAACGGAACGGATCTGATCGGATCAGACATCTCCCGGAATCAATGCAACGGATGAAAACGACCGACCTAACGAGCAGACACAAACGAACGAACGAACGAATCGATCGATTCCCGTTACTTTTTGCTTAAGCGGCTAGCCAAGTGTTGCCACTGATTTCACACGAATAGGGAAGGCATGAGAGAGATCAAGAAAAAAAGCTTTAAAACATGTCCATGCCCTTCGCCGCGCAATGAAGTTGTAAGATGAGGAGACAAAATTTTGACCGGCCGTTGACATTTCTACCGGGTTGCTTTTTCTTCATACGGGTCGGTCAAACAGTTGTAGCGTAAAATTTGGCTGCTACTAACTAGGCTACCACGCACGTGTACAGGGCTTATGTAGTAACTCGTCCAATAACCGGCCAACGTTATCAATCAGGGGTCAGCAAACAGTGGCTATAAACTTCATTAAACAAATTGATTTGGATCCTCCCTCCCTCTCCCCACTTCAATCGGCGTCTCACTACACATTCTTTCCTTCTCCCCCACAGGTCCCTGAGACTACCGATGTCCGGAGATCCCCCGGAAGCCAAGCCATGTGTAGGTGTAGGACAAGGTCATACGAAAAATGTCCCGTAGGAGTGCTAAATTTCTGTTGCATCGTCCGCTTCCGCTGCGGTGAAACCCCCCGCGTCGCCCCATCTGGAATGGAATCCACCGGTGGAGACATTCAATTGATCGCTTAATCGATTCGATGAACACCAGAGATCAAGCGATGACGATTGGCGACTGACGCCATTTGAGACACCACCGGCCAAGCGCCAAACGGTTGGGAAGGCACTCGACATAGCCGCACGAAAAGCGCGGGGTGAATGAAGATGAGCAAATATAGCGGTACATCGTTCTGCGGCCACCATCTTCTTCTGAAGACATTGCACCATTTGCCCCATATGCACAGCGCGCCCGATGCTTACGTGCTGCGTTTAATGAGCGCCGGGTTTGAGCCGTTTGATCGACGACGGATGGGGTATAGATACTTCAATCTATATTACGAAAAAGCGTTTGTCAGATCACGAAGCAAAATGGAGATAAAAGAGCAGTTGGATTTTAAGGAGTGAATGTTCATTACTGTTAAAGTTTATCTGGTGTTACGTGGGTCGAAATATTAAGTTACTGTTTCATGTATGTTAACAATGCCTTGTAATCGGCAAACTACTACAAGAGAAAACTATCATAAAAATAGACATGTAATTGATTGAGAGATATTGTAATTTATGTATTAAAATGTCTTCCTATACTATATAGTGGTGATACTATATTTTACAATATAATTATGATTCAATGTTAGTTTTAGCACACTTTATTCACGAAGCATTCTCGTTCGAGGATCGGCACAAAGAGAGCGTTGTGATCCAGGTTTTGGGTTCACTTCCTGTTAACCTAACCAACCGTGCTGCCATCAAGTCGCGTTCATCCTGATGTTTATAGTCGGGAGTTGAATGCTGTAAGCTACGACGCGACATAGCGGTGCTATAAATATATGTTTAACCAAACATTGATAGCTTCTAAATTCTTTTTAAGATTATATGAACACTAACATCAACATAAATATAGACTATACATTCTAGGGGCGGTCTGGTGGCAAGGTAGATAGCGACGCCGGTCTTAAACGGGAGGACCGGGGATCGAATCGCATTCCCCCGTAGTGAGACTAGTAAGTCAGAAGTGGCCGGCATGACTGAGTAGGTTGAAGAAGAAGATAGACTATATAAGAAACATTAGAAATAAAAATTTCCATTTGATCTCGATGTACAAATGCGTTGAATCCTTAGTCTATTTGTGAAAAGTCTCCAGACTATAGGAGCTACAAAATATTTAAATTAGAACTCGAAAAAGCTCTTGAAGTATGTTTCCAAACATACAGAATGGCAAAAGTCTAAGATAACTGAGGCAGATGATCACAATGCAGTTAACAATATCCCAAGTTTTCACTGTTATTGTGAACAAAATTAGAAAAGTGTAGATTTTTTTTCAACTATTTTCTTGAACCAAAGCTTGCTTAATACAGCTGCAGGAGATGACCTTCCGTCCGAATGGGTAAAAGAGTAAAACAAATCAAAAATATTTCAAAAAAAATCATATACCAGCACCGGAACCTCTTTACTAAACTCCAGCGGGATAAGATGACTTAGCAACGCAAACAATACTTGATGGACTACGTTTGTGGTAGAGCAAGGCCTCCAATTTGAAATTGCAATGTTTGGTTGGAAGGCGGCAAAATCTGTGGATGCCGTGGTTCGTCTACCGTGAAATCAGCGAGTTTCGCTGGGTTTCGGAAAACCTATCCAGAGATCCCTATGGTCTGTCAAATGAGAGAATCGTTCAACCTTAACGGAGCGGTCTTTTTGAGCACAGCACAATTAGCAACCGTGAGCGCATATTCCTAGTAAGCATCGATGGTAAGGATCGTATTCCGGCGTCGTACGACGCATGTTTATTTTCCAGCTATTTGCGGTATAAAACAAATAAGAATCTGCGCAAAGGGGAGGAATCTCATTCTTTGCTTTGTGAATCGTATCGTTCCTCCTAATGCGTATCGCCCGCCTAGTTAAGCGCGGCCGTTCCAGGCCAACTGGAACGAATTCCACGAAATATGTCTCAGAGTGACGATGACACCGGGTCAAACGGATCGGTGTTGCCTTTTTTCCATATATTTTTACACACATGCTGATGACGAATGTCAGCTTGGTCAGCCATGAAATGCAGCGGGGTTTGCGTTGGTTTGTCGTCCAGACCTTAACCTACTTTCGCTGGTTGGTCCGCTGGTCCGGTCAGGTCAACGCAGGAGAGCATGAATGCAAAGCATCGAAGACGTAGGAACTTTGCCACGACTTAGCTTTTCCTTTGTGCTGTGTGACACATAAACGAGGAAGCTCAAGAAGAAAAGTACATAAGCAACGACAGCAACAAGTGTAATGTAGAGGCAAACCTACATGTTTGATGCCAGCGGACACCAGGTATTGTAAGGAGGGACGGCGCTATCGGATATGTAGCAAACGCCGTACAGCCTTACATACAGTTGCTAAGTCATCTGTGCCTGCCCCGTACATTGGTACAGTCGAAGCCCCGTAGAGATAGAGGGAAACATCCGAAAAAAGTGGAGAAAACCGGGAGAAGAATGTTACATTATTGATCTATGACAACTTCGATGGTCCATTGTGGACATTGCACCGACATGATCAGGCACGCCGAGCGTATCTGTGTGCAGTTGGTTGCCCCGTTACAAGGAATGTCATTCTATTTCGCTTTTTCCCGTTTTTCTCAGGTTTGTCGTCGGTAAGGTTATTTTGCCCGACCAGTTTTGCTGAATGTATCCGACAGGTCCCACTTAGTGGGCCATAGGACTCTTTATGCGCGAGCATCCTTACAACACGCTTGGTCTTCGGTGCACATTTCGTACGGAACCTGTTCTCACGCATGCGATTTGTCGTGCCAGGTGCGGATGCCCACCAATTCCCCCAATGTCAAACATGCATTCGATCCATGCCGCGGCTTTTGAGTCATTGAGGGTGATAAAACAAAACACAAAACCTTCACGCGAAGGTGCCGGCGGTGCAGAGGTTCTTGAGAGAGGGAGAGAGGGAGAGAGAGAGAGAGAAAGAGGGAGAGAGAGAGAGAGAGAGAGAGAGAGAGAGAGAAGGAATAAAGGGTGCCACCATCATGCTGAGTGTTGACTGGATATTTATTCTTCTCCACATCTCTCGGCCCTGTGGGTTTCCCGTCCCACGGCGATCATTAAAGTGCACACTTCAACTTTCTTCCAAAGTCCCCAATCAATAAATAACTCACTTCCTGTTTGGGGTAGCAAATGCAATGAAAGTGGGTGGAGGGGTGTTGGATGAGCAGCGGTATAAGAATGCATTGACGTGGCCGATCTTCGCACTAACTGCTGATAGTGGTTTGCCGGTGAAACGGAAAGAGGATTTGGTTAAAGGGAAGGATCCCAGAACACACACGTGTGCGGAATGTAATAACAGGGTCAGGCAAAAGGAAAAAGGCAAAAAACAAAACAAAACAAATAATCGAAACCCTTTCAATAACAACAACAGCAACAACGCCAACCACATTTTACCAAATGCGTCGACCTGTTTTGAAAGTTGTCGAATGTTTGTCGTGTTTTGCTAGCAGAAGGTGATGGGTCTGCTTGCCGGTTGACTACAACATCATTATGCCCTGTACCTGCGAAGGGAGAGCGGCTAGCTGTGTGCATATACCTTAGAACACAGGCTGGTAATTCTGTAGACTCAGTGGGTATCGTTGCCAATTTCAAGATTTGTAAATTTCATCGTTTCTGTGCAACGGATGACAAATGGTACGCTTACAACACAAGGAATGCAAGGAATGTAATGTCTTTCATGCGATTCTGATGAAGCCGTTACGATCCTATGGAAAACATATTTCATCAACATTACAGTGATGTTTTTCTTTGCATATATGCTTTACCGTTGCGAGCTGTTGTTTGGTTAAAGATTAAAAAAAGTTGTTATTTTATTTTAGCCACAGATTTCAAACACAGACACCAGCGATAAATTATAAGTTTAATACTTGTTTACTATTGTTACCAGGCACACGTAATACAATAAAATAAATAATGAACATTTGTTAGTCAATGATTGCTGTGTTTTTTTTTAAATACATTTTAGTATTTAACTAACTGAAAGGAGCCCTACACTCTTAAAAATATTTCACAATCTCGGTTAAATAAACTGCCGAAATTCTTCGGTTCTTTCATGTTTAGCTGATATGTCAGTTGAAAATTTGCCTTTACCAAGAATCAGTACAATTAAAAACTGAAATATCAATTAAATATATATTTTAAGCGAAACTCGGCAACACTGCATGCCGAGCACGTACGTTAACACAGTTGTGATCGAGGTCGTCTGTCAAAATCACCGCGATATCGGCTTTACAACTGTGTTAGCCAAGGCTCGGTTTGCTATCTGTCATTACCATTTTATGTTGTTTACTTTGTTAGTGAAATGAACAGATTTCGGAGTGGGGTTTTTGCGAAAAAAAACAAATAGTGTGAAAAATAAGTGAAAATGGATGATCTCCTGAATATTCTCCAGCAAGAGGATGTAAGAACATACGACCTTTTTAGTAAATATATTTGAATAACAAATATTTTCCATTGAGGTTTACGGAACCCGGTCTAGTTTGCTTCCTGTGCCGGGAAAAAGTGTGTGGTTATGTCAAAAAGCTACAGGTACATACAAATGCACAAATAACTGGCAACAACACTTTGATCCGGATAGAGTGTTGATTGTATAGCACCAAAATGTCGATCGACATATAACCGTTTCAAATCATTGAAAAGACACGTAATACAGCAGCGCCCATTTTCGATGAAAACTCTCAATGAGTTCCCGGAAGAACAATAATCAAATCTTATTGAAAAAAACTGATTTAGTCACCAATTTCATTTCGACAAATGAACAACAACTCCTATTTATAGTACTATCAATTTTTATTTTTTATGTAAATAAAAGCACTGAAATACAGAAATGATAGTTTTTATTTTTTGCCGAAATCTCAGTTTACTCCAACCGAAATCTCGTCTAAACGTAAACGTCAAAACAAACTGTAATTTAAACTTTTTCAACCGAAATTTCGGCAACAAAAAATTAACCGAGATTGTTTGCCGAGATCTCAGTTGTTTGGATTTCGACAATAATTAACCGAGATTCGGCTAAATTTTTTAAGAGTATATGACACCACTTCAGCAACATAAACGATATCGTCCATTTATAGACGGAGGATCAAGCACGCATATCGCTTGGGAGGCTAAACCGCCTTTGTTGTTGAGTTATGAACGATCAAAAATTCTCATACAAACGTTTCAACGCATCAAACCAACTAGTTGATGCCGATTTTGCCAACTATGCCCTAAAAAAAAGCACAGCAGACACACGAAGCGACGAAACATATTTTTCATAAGAAGGAATAACGAATGCGGCTAACGGGAAGAAGTAGAAGTTTGGAGAAGATGTACGGCTGAAAAAAAACAAAAATTAGCGGCAAATTAAGGAAATCCGTGTGTTCCGAAAGCAAAATCAAAACCAGGAATCGCAAAAGCAAGAAATGAAGCGTCCACTACAAAAGACGGACTATACCAAAGCAATAAGAACGCCAGCGAGCGCGAAGCAACGAAGTTTAAATTCACCAAAACGAAGCCACACACATTCGGCCGAGTGCGCTGAAGATGATGAATCAAACCTGGGATGCCGCGATCATTTTGGTGGTTCGTTCTGCTCCCAAAAGTATCCCCCCAAGATAGAAAGCCCCCTGGTCTGGGGCGGTAGTCCGCCACCGAGCACCCACCCTATGCACCACACGCAGATCTACCCACCCAGCCAGAAGTGGCCCAGCGGATGGGGTTTGTCCAAGAGTCGGTATTTTTTTTCTTTCTTCCCTTGCTTCCCCAGGGGCCGTGTTGTCAGGAGGAATGCTCAATTCTCAACCTTTTGTACTTGCACAGTATGTGGATGACTGTGAGGAACAGAACTAAAGCTAACGCTGACACGGTATGTTGGTTTACCCCATCGCGAAGGTGAAAGGAAATTGTTCCATTTCATACGGGTATTCTGCGTTTTTTTGCTTACGCTCCCCCTCCTTTTCTCTCTCTTTTTGTTTTTGTTTTTTTTATTCCTCATTTTTCCATTTTTCTTTTGCTGTTGGGCCGGTCAGAGTGTGCTGACCCGTGTGTAGCTTTTTTTTTATTTTCCACCGAGCTCCTGACATATCGAGATTATGCTGGATGTTTGAAGTTGGAAAGGTTTTAAAAACGATGGTTTCACTAACATTTCTTTCCCCAGGATACCGCCAGGGCTTATGATATCAGTATAACAATGGTGGGCGGAGGATGCAGTTGAAATCTTTAACATACGATTGTTGATTTATGCCAAAGATAGGAAATGTTTTAACGCAGTGAATCGTAGGTGGTGACGCGCATCTAAACACCCACAATACATTTCCCCAATAATTGCCTTATCCTATTTTCTATTGGGGAATCAATTCCTCATAAGAGGTTAAAAGTCTCCATTTTCGTGGAGCTCATTTTCATAGCAAACCCATAACATTGCTCTTCGCCCGGATGTCTATTTGTCTATATTGCCCGTTAGTTGGATTTAAAATATTTCTTCTTCGCCAAAAACCGACGAGATCCCCGCATCCAAGACCGTCTGATCTGAAGATGGATGGGCAGATATTTGTTTCAAAGCAATGCGTTGTTTTATCATATTATATGTGGAATTTCTTTGCTGTATTCTTCGATTACGAAGTTGTGATTTAGTGTGCTGACACGCAGCATCAACCCGGTGAGAATATGTATAGGGGCCCCTAACCTGCCAGAATCTAATTAACTCGTGTGGCCGGTGAGAATTGCAATAGGGTTTACCAATGATGTTAGGTTTTGGTTTCCTCAATAAACTCGCCTAACCTTGTCCGAATCTTCAAAAACGTTTACGTTTTTGATGGATATGTTCTTCAGACTGTTGTAGCGGGGGAAAAATGAGAAAATAATTTGGCAATAAACCCCCAGCCAGCCAACAAAGATGCGAAATTTACGGATGGAATAAGAAACTGAGAGAATAAGATTTGGAATGATTTCAAACTGCTGTTAATATATCCCCTCATATATATCCCCTCATATAAAAATAATATCCATATCCAGAGTCGTTGTTTCTGTTACGCAATGCTGCTATTGCGACGATGTGAACAAATAATAGATCTGGAACGATTTCAATTCATTTCTAACAACAACGAAATTACAACACTGAACATAAAACCAAGAAGGAATAAATATAATTGAAATTCTTGTGGGAATTAGCTTATTAATTTATAGCATCAAGGCGTGGTGTGACGTCGAACCCATTGACACTAACTGACACATTTGAACTATATCGACCTCGACCTCATTGGCATCAGGCATCGGACAAACAAAGGGCATCCCGTGCCGTTCCGCGTAATAATTTACCCAATTAGACCATGACCTTCAGGTCCTTCCTGAACGGAAAAAATAGGCAAATCGATTTCACTGTTGGTGTATTTATCGTCCCATAAAATGGCTTTCCCAGCGGAAACGATGATAGCTTGAAAGCTTCGTCAATATGAAATACAGCGATATTGATGGGTCAATGGTGTGATGCTCTATGGACAGCACCGGTAGTAGCTTGTTTAAAGACCAGATATACATCAACAGCTGCACAACAACAACAGCAACAACAGCAAATTTAGTTTATTTGTCTGAAGACGTTGGCGACATTAAAATAATATCTTAACTGCAACCACCTAGTTGCCTGAGAAAATGATGTGATAAGTCCATGGAGGTAGTGTAATGATTTTAGCTGTACGTTAGCATCACTCAAGGTGGACAGAAATGGAAGAAACGATAAATCTTTGTTTGTTCTCGTATGTTGCAGGTTCTAACACAATAATGTCTCGGTCATCTAATCGAATGGAAATACTACCTTGGATGTGTCCACTGGAACATGACATCGGCGCGTATTTGATTTTCTCTACACGGTTAAGTAGGTCGTAACCGTTGTGTGGTAACGTCGGATGCGCCGCAACACTCATCTGCAGTGCATTCAGCGGCTTTCCACTTTTGACTTGACCGCGAGCAAGAAACAGATGCAGATGCGATTCCGCCATCACTGTCGATTCTAATTCCCACCGCCAATGTGTAGACATTGAGGGAATGGAATACCATACTTGGGTGTCCCCTCGGAAAATGGCCTCCTATCAAAGGAAGCTGCTATAAATTTGATGATTCGGCGGCTCTTACAATGCACCTCCGTTCACAGTATTCCCCTCACCCTTTAACAATACCGCCAACCGGGAAACCATGTTGCATTGCTAAAACTCCATGGTAATGTGACGGAGCTGGTGTTATCTTCATTTACAGCCCAGATCCGTCCAAGGAGTTCGGGTTGCTGCGAAAACGTATAAACCCACAACGCAATCGGGGGTCGTCCTCAGTACGAAATATGATCCTCAATGTAGCTAACTCTGGTTATTTAAAGTGAAATATGAAAAAAAAACCAGCTAAAAAAACCCAGCATAATAGAGCTTAGAATGGGCATTTT
Source organism: Anopheles minimus (assembly GCA_000349025.1). Lineage (NCBI taxonomy): Eukaryota > Metazoa > Arthropoda > Insecta > Diptera > Culicidae > Anopheles > Anopheles minimus. Next base: position 216,542 of record KB663855.1, on the reverse strand, counting down.
CGAGCAAGCAGGAGTTTAAATTTGCTACCCCCAAAACACACCCGTCTTGTTTGCGTGCAGCATGCGTGAAAAGCATTTGGACAGCAAAAGATCGACTTTCCATTGCTGCCACATCAACAGACTGTGGCGAATTAAACAGAGTCACGCTCGCTTTTAGTATCGCCTGCCTAGTGCTCGTTTCGTTCTTGAAGGATGGGGTTAATCAAGAGTAATGGGAAACAGTTTCGCGATCGAGCAAGAATGTTTGTAAAACAAATGTAAAACGCGGCCATTTCACGGCCCACACCCGGGAGGGGGAGGGGGAGGGGGTTGTTAAGACAAAGCGCTTGGTGTTGTGGGAATAGATTGGAAAGGCAAGTAGATGGGACGTTTCGATCATAATTTAACGCTATATCCAGCACCAATCCTTATCACTATCCTTAGTGGCATAGACATCTGTTGTGTAGCCGCCATGTGTACCATTGCTGTACCATGCATGGACAGAACACGGTCGCCAGGTACTGGAGATGCGATAGAAGCAAATGAACTGGCTTTGGCAGTGAGGTTCTTTTCTTGCCCCTCGTCAAAATCATCAACACCTCATCATTCTCCTCCCTGTTATCCCCTGGCCCCTGGTTATCCCTGGGGGGGGGGCCCTCTGTCATCTGCTGCTTCTGTCCGTCCATGCGCTCGCATTCTTACCCTGTTTACTCATCTTCCAACATCAGCGAGTGTTCGTGACTGGCGAATGATAGCAAAAATTGATGAGTTGCAGGGTCCGTTTACGTCGGACGCTAAAAATAACTAACCACGTGTTTCCCGACTCGCGCCAAATTATTGATTCACACGGATCCCACCGTATCTGTTTCCTCCCCGCCCTCCGCCATCGGTACCTGTCTGCCCTTTTCCCTGCGATTCGTCAGCCTTTCAGTGCGATTGTTCTCGACACGAAGGTCACGGCATGAGCCATCCGCTGCGATGCGATGCTCTCTACTTAATTCCTCCTTTTCAGAGCGTTCTTGGTGAGGAACGGCACATCAGATAAGTAAAGGTCCGGCAAGGACGTGGTGGCTGTCTAAAGTTGTCTAAGAATAGCCGTGCGATGACTATTCAGCGGTAGACCTCCCCACTCCCCTTCAATCGTGTGCCTCGGGCATCACTGTATGAAACACTGATGTCGACAGAGACATGGACGAAGAACCCGTACCTGTATATGCAGCAATCCTCAGGTCTTCTTGGCCATACCAATGATCAAGTGCAATGTTCTCAAATCAAAATATTGAATGTTCTGTACAGTTTGCTGCACGGCGACGAAGTAGGGACAAGGAGTGGACAATAAATAATCGCTTCTGAGTATTTATTGTGAGATGAGTTACACGCAAGTTCCAATAATGCTTGCTAGTGATGGAATATTAACAGAGAGCGATAAAAATAATCAACTGCCAGTAAAAATTATATGACTTTCCGCATATTTATAGCAATGAATGTCTTGAAAATCTGTTACGTAGAACTGTCTGCCCTTAAGTGAGAACTGTTTATTTTTGTTTTTTGTTATTGTATGACGGCCAGGCCGTATTAGACTTAGTTTTACCACGTAGCAGGATAGTCAATCACTGCTACGGGGGACCGGACCGGATGGGATTTTGGCCCCGGTCTGTCGTGTGAGCGAGCAGCGCCGATACCACTATCCCACCGAGCCGTCCCTATGTGAGAACTGTCTTTCATTCAAAACTAAGTTTTAATAACTCGAAATATTATCGAATCAAACATGCATTCGGCACTAAGCTAAGTTATAACAGGCAAAACAGGTGAATACGCAATACAGGTGCAAGAGAATCAAATACTAGCTGTTGTTAAAATAATCGTACAGCCATCCCAATTAACCAAAAGGCTAACAAAATAACGTTAAATTTACGAATGATTGTACTGTAGAACATGCTACAGTGAATTTGCACAATAAACGAATCGGAAGCGGGTGAAGAATGTCAGCTGTGGTGAGTGAGGAAGTGAGCGCGTGCCCTGATGCTATGCGTGGTCAGTTCTGGAGTAGGGGCGTCAGCTAAAATGATGCTTGTCCGTACGGTGTGTACAACAAGACGAAGTTAAAAATAGGCAAAAAGTAGAACTTTTTTCCCGTTGTGCCAACGCTGAGCGGTAGCCGAGGGAATGTCTCCGGGCAGGAAAGGACAGGGCGAAGCGCGATCGAGATGAGTACGGAATGACTGGCTGAGTGCGTTTTTCTCGACAAAGAAAAGTTCCTCTTGCTGCTTCCGTTTCTTTTCACTAGCTTTCTAGACGAAAATTCTCCTCGAGCCTAATGGAGAGCAGTTCTCAGTCAGATGTTATACCTGGCCGCGCCTTTATCGGGCATGGTGGTTTAGTTATTTGGTCGAAGATGAATTGCAGGGGTGACGCTCGGTGTAGAGAAACGAAATTAAACGTAAACGTATATATCATGCAACTGTAGTATACCTCTGGTGGACGTTCCGATGGCGGTGAATACCTTCGGGCAGTGATTTTGGTGAAACATCTGGAAAAATTCACCCGCATCTTACAACTTCTTGAATTGGCAATGCGACCCCTGCAGAAAAAAACCAACCTCAGTAAAGATAAAAGAGATCGCGTGGAAATTAAAAAAAGAAAACACAGAAAGAAAAAAAAGAACAAGAAAAAGGAAGAACAGGATGGATAGTACCGCTGACTTGCGTGCACGATTTACACGATTACGCAAGGGGGTAGCACAACGGATCTCAAGCACGGACAAACTGTACATGCAAGATATAGCCCTGCAACCCTCACTCGCAACAATGGTGATTCTGTAGCGGCACCGTTTATTAAATGTCCGGCTGTACGCCTAAAGTTCATTATCATCTTCTTCTGTTGTATAATTTTCATCGCATCAATGCGCTGGCGGTTTCAGAATTTCACAACACGCACACAAACACACACAGATATGCAGGCGGAAGGGTTCACCAGAGTTTGCTGAGACTGCTCTGGGATAAAAAGGCACGATAATCGCACTATGATAGGCTGCTATCACTTTACCTGTTCTGATAACTGATCTGAATAAAGCTGTAAGCAAAATGAATGTGCAACCAGCTGAATGTTTGAGCCACCAGTGTTGTGATGTTACAATATTGAAAGTTTTCCAAACTCATCCTTCATTAGTGGCACTACAACTTCAAGAGGTTTTGCGGTGCCATTTCTTCGACAACCCTGCGTACGAGGAGTACGGATTAAACCTGTTGAAATGCATAACCGCTTTTAAGATTCTGAGAGAGTATGCTAAGGATGTTCCGGCGGTTCGGTGGCCGAGACGATAACGGCTTCAAATCCCATCTGGACCGTTCCCCCGTAATGAGGAATGACTATCCAACTACGTGGTATCATTAAGTCTAGTAAGCCAGCAATGGCAGGCATGACCGAATAGGTCGTTACGCCAAAGAAGAAGATGTTCAGGCTGTGTGATCTTAAACTGTTTACAAACACTTCTCTTCGAAATCGGAAACTCCACTCAGTTCCGAATGTGGGGCTCCTGTCAAACCGGCCGTCGCGTGTTCCAGACAAGCAAAAAAAAATTAACACACTGCTCTGTAGTAATTCCCAACACCAACAGTAAGCCGGCTGCGAGTTTGACAAATTGTTTGAACCGATTTGGCACCCTATCATGGGGTTAGACCTAGCAATCGTTACTCTTTGCACTAGCCTTAGCCGCTTCCGTGTATTTGTCGTAACGCCTTCGAGCTGCGGTGCTTCCGCTCCGCCGCATGTGCTTTCTGTGCTATACCCAACCCAAAATCCCACCCAAACAATGCTACAATGATTTCGTCCTCATGCACTGCTACCAATCTATGTTTTAAGCTGCAATATTTTATGTCCTCAGCACCAGCCGCACCAGGGTGGATCCATAGTGCCCGACACTGGGTCAAGGCTGTGATGACGGGTACGGGTGAGGAATCGGAGGGAGTTGCATATAGGGGTTGGGTTTGTTTCATGGGAAACTTCATTACCTAACAGGGCAAACCCACCGAGAAGGCCGTAAACGGTAGCAGTTGTCCGGGACGAATTGTAAAATAACAACTTAATAATCTTTGGAGAATTCCGGCATCTCTGCTTTTCCATGTGGTATTCGTTGATCTGCCTTCTGTCCATGTGACTCTATAGTCGTGAATTGCTCTTGACCTACGTTGGCTAACGGGTGGCCATGTGTGAGTTGAATGGCTGAACAGTGAAGTATTGTGTGCGGGAGCTATCATCTTATCGAGGGTTGATATCAACCCGGCTGTTTGTATGTATTCTTCCAAATGCTTGCGTTCGATCATTGGATTACTATCACCCAGAGTTTACGGTTCAGATACACGTATATTTGATCAATGAAATGTACACGGTACCACATCTACATCGTTTGCAATTGATGTCGTCACCAACTTCGTGCGTCATTCAATTCTGCTTTCTTGTGCTTTTCTCCGATCGTTCGTCATCGTGATCTTCATCCACCCATCTCCCCCACTGTTTCTCTTCATTTTTCCAAATCCCATGCTTGCCGTGATGCAGCAGTGTCGGCCGTGTACAGGTTCCAGCCCTCGGTTCCCGTTACCTGCATGAGAGCGATTGCTACGCCGATCAATTCCGAGCACCGGCGCCAAGGTGACCGGTGGGCAACTGGTATGTAAATTACTTATTATAGTTGCTCATTCTCGTGACTTGCGTCGGAGGAGGACGCCCCAACGGGACGCTATTGCTCTCCACCCGAGCTATATTTCCAATCATCCTCTTCCTCTTTCGCCGTGGCAAAAGGGGATAATTTATTTATTATGATGAGTAACAAGCTCATATTTGGACGAGCGTCTAGATAACGTATGCCGGACGGGCGGGTAGATTGGTTCTAGTTGAGTGCAATCAATCAGTAAAGGTAGGACAGAATCCCCTCCGGGAGAGACATGGCAAGCGCAACTGCTGATAATTGGGCTGTACGCTCAGACAGTCGCGCGATTCAATTAGCAGTGCTATTAGTGACACCGCGAGTCGCGGAGTTTTTTTTTCTTTTTTTTTATCGCAATAGGCTCACAACAGCTTTGAGAAATGCTGCAAAACAGAATTGAACATGAAATAGTAGGTTGAAGTAATAGGTTCACCGTGAAGCATAATTACGACGCCCAGATATTGTAGCTATTACCACTACCGCACTAAGCTACAACGTTTTGTTGAGAGAAAAAGGTAATAAATTATTCTCCTGAGGATTTGGAATTTGAATGATTATTGACGCATGTAATGAGGCTTTTAAGAAAACTTTCAATAAACGTAATGAATATTCGGTTCGAATCTAGTATGATAGTTACATTTCTATGTGCGATGACGACGTCGTATTCGATGTATGTGAACTTACCATAAATACTATCCAGACCACAGTTGCCCTATCATTAGTTCAAAAGTTGAATAAACAACCAACAGCTCAGGTTTGGATATTCGAATAAAAAAAACGAAGGGCATTGATGCATTAAACACACGAGTTCAAAAGTTCACGATGAGACGGGAAGATCATCTAAAAATGTGAATGCTTTTTTGTTGTTGTTTGTTGCTATCAATCTTGTTTAAACGACGTCAGCATATTTTTAAACCCTTCCATACATTTGTGTCCGGTGGTTGATGAGATCATGCTGCCCATCCGATTATGCGCCAAGCAAGCAGATAAAGTTCCTGCAAGATGATATAACTTTGTCGAATAAATCGATCCACCTGTCAAGAGTGGCTGTGTAGCGTCTGCTATAGTTAAGGTGGTAAATAATTTAACCAACCTCAAGAACTTCCGACTTCCCAATTCAAAGCCGTGGTCGCGTCAGAAGTTGCCGATGTGATTCATGCGACCGAACCGTAAGGGCTTGTTTGTGGCTGTAGAACGTTGCGTTTCCTGTTTAGGAAGGAAGGAATCCATTTCCACCAGTCGCCAATTAACGGTGAACCTCTAAGCCGTGGCTTGACATCAACGGTCAAGGACGCCCGAGTGTATTCCGTACTTGTTGCTTTAGGTGGATTAATTTGTTTATGATTTCCAATTTCTGGGCATCTGCCATCCGACCGATGAACTAGCATGCAAGCGAAACGCGCAGCGGAAAATAAACAAATCGTTTCTGTTCTGAAAACAAATGTTTTTCTTCTCTTTTCATCATAGATGCCATATCCTGCTAAGCGAGGGTCGGACAAGACAATTTTGTGCAATGCCGGAACCGTACGTCTGAGAGACATACATCAATAGTGGGCATCGTAGTGATCTTCCCTCCACAGCATTTTACTGCCCTTGCGGCTTTTGCGTTCATTCGCCCGTGTAACTGTTTTGCATTGGTTGAACGAAATTCCACGTGTGGTCGAATTAGATAATAGAAAAATGAAAAACTAACTCACCTCGAAACTAACGCGTTATAACAACAAAACGGAACAAGGTTGATTGAGGAAAATTATAGATTTTTTTCCAGAAAACATTACAACACTCTGTTTGTAAGTCAAATAAAAATAGGCAGATCGATGGTATGCCATTTGAATAGTTTCGCTACAAAAAAGGTTTATAGCTTTCCTGTACTATTAGTATGTTTTTGTTTGTATTATTGAAGAATCAAATTGTTTTGGAGAATGTCTCCCAACGAATATGAAATGTGTCCTAGATTTCGTTTATGTTTCTAATCTAAAAAACTATTAGCAAATCAGTGCAGGGCACAGAATGTTTAATACGATAGCTTAAGCATCATGTATTCAAATGACTTATTATCTAACGAAAATTCTACCTCTAATATCGTAAAAATCTAATTTAGTCATATCACATTAAATAGTATAACGCCCTTTGAAATAGAGATACAATATAATCTATTAAGCCTAGACACAAACCGAAAGTAATCAGTACTGTACTTAACCAATAATTGTAGTGGAGAAATCCGGGGCGGTCTGGTGACAAAGGCCGGTCTTCAAACGGCAAGAACTGAGCTTCGTATCCCATCAATACTGTACCTCCGTAGTGAGGACTAACTATCTAACTACGTGGTATTAAAAGTCTAGTAAGCTATTATATGACCGGCATGTCTGAATAGGTCGTTACGCCAATGGAGAAGAGAAGAGGGTAAATTGAAAATTGGATACCATCAAAAGTAAAGCCACATGAGAGAAATAATTTTTACTCAACTTCATGTGAAATAGGACACACACATAAAAGAAAATACAACAGTTGCGCGCTAACTTTTGACGTAAATAGAAAATATTTGCAAACTGGGAAACAATGCTTTTAAAAGGAATTATGAAGTTCATTCATCTGATATACATTAGAACAATAGAGGAAATTACACAAAAGCAAAATATCACACACACACACACATTATGCTGCTGTTAGAATAGGACAGTCAATTTCAAACGCGCATACATAGGCAAGAGACCTAATACGCGTATAAGCTTACTTACTTACTTATCAGGCGCTACAACCGCTTCGCGGTCTTGGCCTGCTGCAACAATCGTCGATACCGCTCACGGTCTAG
>KB663855.1:134779-155993 GCA_000349025.1 Anopheles minimus | reverse complement strand
TATTATTATTATTATTATTATTATTATTATTATTATTATTATTATTATTACTTATTCAATATTTTTGGCCTTTTGCGCTTTACGATAGCTTCAATACATATATTTCAATAGCGTCAATTGAAAGAGAGACGAGATACATTAGCAAGCGGTAGACAGAACACGGGAACGGAAAACCGCAAACGATATATTGTGCTCAAACAGATCACCCACGGAAATGAAATCAGATAGCACCCGCACTCGAGGATCACTTTGGGAGAACTGCGTGCGTCGCAAGTTGATAAGAAAAGGTGGGCGGATTTTAGCTAGAAGGATGTTGGCAATAAGTAATTTGCGCGCAAGACCATGGCGTTTTTTAAACCCGACAAGACCAAGCAATTGGGACCGTTCTGGAACAGGGGGAGAAGCAGCATTGGGGTCGTTTAGGAAGCGTCTGATGGCGATTCTCGTATACTACCGTTGTACTCTCTCCGGCCTATCCATAGAGGTGACGCCTACAGGGGACCAAACGAAGCTGACATAGTCCAAAATGCCGTAAGTCACATGTTGTATATTTTGCCAGAGTCTATATAATCATGTTTATTGCGAGAAGATTCTGGTGTAATATGAATACAAACATGAATAAAGTAACAGTGCTTGGAAATGATCAACATTGGAATCTGGTTGGATCTATCTATCTAATATATAGGCGAACATTATTCAAAATATTTAATGGACAAAGAGGAGAGGGTGGGAAGTTCATTCAAGCCTTTTGAATTATGTCGACTTTGACCAGATAGAGGGAACCTAAGAATAGTGTTGTGAGGTAGAATTAAGAGGAGAAAACAATATCTCGAATGTCTACAACATTGGAGCTGTCTTTTGCAAACCACCGCCTTATTAATATACCTACGACCCACTCCGTCAGTTGTTATTTATTGTTTTATATCAAAATTTATTTGGATAATGTGTTCTCACAGATATTCGCGTAACGTCAATGTTGTCCGTCGTCTATTAGTCAGATACAACACTTACATCATCTTGGCATACTGCAATTCAGTTGGAAAGAAGTGTTCTGCATTGCCCATGATAAAGTTCCGTCGTCTACCAATCTCATATCCTCGTAATTCCGGTTGATGCATCTATGTCATTGCTCTTTATTAATTTGGGAATACTACGCCTTTTCTGTTCCCTGGCCTGGTCGGCCGGATCCTGGCGCATCTCATTTGTAGCACGATAGAGAGTTCATCGTACAACTCGTACAACTCCTCATTAACGCAAAGTGGATTGTGTGACGTAAAGTTTATAGAATAAAACAGCTACGTTTGATCGAAATTCATATTTGTAATAATAGAACAAATACGTGTTAATGAGAATACTGAAGAGTTAAAAAAATCACAAATTTTATATCACCATAAAAATCTCCACATATTATCAAAATGTCAAAATTCAAATCAATCATTGAACGCAGTTTAATCAGGTATTGTTTGCAACGCGCTAAGATTGTATTAAGAATGAAGATGAACAAGTGGGAATTACATTCCGCTTCCCAGGGAGCATTAACATAATCAACTAAAGCGCTAACTATGAAACAATCCAGCATGATCGACCTTGAGGCCGGCCTTGGCAGACAAAAACGAAATAAATGGCTTGGAATTATAATTTAGCAAATTTGTTTACTATAAAATCGACTCACAGCATACATCGCACAGTGGTACCTCCTCAGTTGATGCAATTAAAATTCCTCCTCCAAGCGGAAACGCAGCGAACGATGAACGAGTGATTTGAGAAGGAAAAATTGAAAACAACACATACAGACATAGTCGCACACACACACACACACAATCAACAATAAACTCTTGTCATGACGCACCTATATCGATGACTATAAGACGATACCGACCATCGTAGCATTCCAATTTCCGTGTCGCGTGCGTCCGAGACGCCAATCAGTATCATTTTTGGTCGAGTCTTCACCACCTCCTTCCCTCCACCATCACCACCCCTTCCTGCCAAAGTGGGTGGCCAATCAATAGTATTTAAGTGGAAACGGCAGTAAACGGGAAACACGGGAATGGGGTGGGATACGACGGAAGCTGTGGCAGAAGAGGGGAAGGGGAGTGGAGATAAAAAAGATTTCTAAACAATATATACGACGCGAGAATCGAGATCGGGGAATAAAAACGCTGACATCGTCAGATATAAATCACCGCCGCATTCCACATTAAATTTTTTCCGTTATGCTGTTTGCCGTTTCCCAAAAACAGATGATGAACGTATCGCATCATTTTTGTACTTGAAGTGACGCAGCAGCAGTGCGCAGTTACAGAGGAAAGGAAAAAATAAGAGAAGCAACAAAAAAATTATATAAATATATGTACAACCATATATACACCAGACGACCCGAAACCACGTCCAATGGCAGGTAAATGTTTAGAGGAATCGAACAAAAATTTAAATTGAATCGAACCATTCCGATGTAAATCATTTCGTACAGTAACGAAGAGGAGCAGCTCATCGCACAATGGTAGAGTGGTGATGTCAATGATCCAAACCATTCAATTATATTCTGTCAGAAAAGGTTTGCATTCGGTATTTTATTGTATGTAAATAGTTCGTGCAGAATAAGCTTGAAGAAACGATTTTTGAAATAATTTCAGCCCAAATTTTTATCGACCGCTATCCCATTGTGCGCATTGTCCCATGAAACCGGCAAACGAATGGCTTGTTGTGCACACTGCAAGCACCGGAAGAATTTGCTGTGCAGAGAGGGGATCGCGATGGTCTCTGCCATAAGGGGGTTTGGTACGGAAAAAAGGGTTGGAGAGTGGGGTTTCAGCAACCTTAAACTTGAACTATGATTAGCTTACTTCGTTCGTTCCATGATGATCATTATTGTCCTCGGCGAAGGTCATCTGTGTTTTTAACGGCTGATGATGATGATGAGTAAGTCTTCGTCGGCAAATGTGACTCGATGATGATCTTGCTCGTTTTTCCTACCTCGGGTGCTGTGAGGTTTCGACCCTTTCGAATCGTCACGCACATACACGTCACCTGCTCGTTCGTGGTACACGATCCAGACGGGAATTCGACATGCGTGCGATGTTTTGTTTTTTTTTTGTTTTTTTTTTTTTGCAAAACGCTTCTGCCATTCCACGGACAACCCATCAGCGAAATGTGTGCTTTTTTGTAGTTTTGTTTTATTAGTATGAGAACTGTTTTTAGAAGCATATCAACGTCTTTGTCTTCTTTAGCTTATTCGTTTTGTAAACGTGTCTGTTCACCTTTGGTCCTTTTGCATTCGTTGACCAGCTATGACATCATGATGTGAAATCGGGTATAAATGTGTTTTTTTTTCTTTCTCGTACGTGCGGTTGTTTCATGTTTTACAGCAAAAAGTATCATTTACAGCAACTTAAAAAAGCTGGTAGCAAATCGTAAACGGAACGATTATTCTGTATAATTCGAAAAATCTTTTTCAAGTGCTGCTTGTTTTAGCAAATATTATGCATACATTAAGTTTATCGAAGTAAAAGGAAAGCAAATTATCGAAATTAAATACAAACTGTATGCGTAGCAATCAATTGCTGCAATTATTCATTCTGGTGTCACGTGTTCATTAGTGTTCAAGTGGTGTTCATTTAAAACAAATGTATTCGATTCCGCAAATTGGTAAGCTAATCATGAAAATTTAAATTGAACTATAAAAAGTATATAGCACGCGTGAGTGATTTTGAGGAGACATCGTTTTGAGAATTGTGTAGCGCATCGACAGAACTCTCCCAAAGTTTTGAAATCAATTCGTGAGAATTCGTTTTGATACATCCAACGCAACAGCTGTTGAGAATGTAATTAAACTTATTTTCAAATTGCCGTTGGTATGGTTATGTTCACCTTAATTTTGATTGTAAATAGTATATTTGTGTGTAAATACGTATTTCAAATATTATTTACAAGATTATGTTAATGAACAATCCATGTATTCGAGCGGGTCAAGATGGAAAGTTCAATGTGAGATGACTGTAATAATAATAATATTTAAATTATATCGAGTAACGGAAATTGAAAAAAAAAACTTCGATTGGACAATGGCGCTTTCGAAGAAATTTGAGCGATTGAGACTATTTGAGAAAAGTACTTGTGGGCCGCCAGCTTAACCGTCAACGTGTTACTCGGTTTCATTGAGCATCCTTAACTAACGCCACGAGCGAAATCTAGCATACCATTTGGGACATAAATTTTATATATAATGTTATGCGTAAAGTAAATCAAATCAGTAATTCATTATGCATCGTGTTATGTTAGAACTTTTGGTAATAAGATGTTAACTAGAGTTCCCGTTTATTCGTTCATTTCGTGAGTAGTCGTTTTGGATAATTTGGGATATGAAAATTCAATTTCATGGGCCACCGGCCAAATCGATTTCAATGTATATATTTTTTGGATAATTTTTTAAATCAATAACAAACATCATGACTGTGATACGACTTTTTGATGTGGTGATAATTGCCCGATGTGCCAAACAAATTCTAAATGTTCTTCAGTCACTGTTTTTTTTTTGTTTTTTGTATGACGGCCTGGCCGTATTAGACTGTCACTGTCAGTCACTGTTTAAAGTATGGAAATTTATATATAACCTTGTTTTGTACACTTTTCCCAGACTTCAAAAATGATCTTTTCTTAAAGATCGTTGTTTCTTGTCAGAGCTTGATACAGCATTCAGATTTAAGCTATGGCGATATCAAACTGGCGTCTGTCCCTGTTTGGCGTCTTTGTATTTTCCAAGGAATCAATTCATCATATTGGGCTCCTAGTAGACTTTTACCCTCTTAGCCGCGTTCGAGAGAAAGATGCTCAGAAGGTTTTTTGGCCCCGTATGTGTGGAAGGACAATGGAGGAGCCGCTACAATGACGAGCTCTATGAGCTGTACGGTGATCTCACAATCGTGCAGCGAATTAGACTCGCCAGGCTCCGGTGGGCTGGTCACGTCATGAGAATGGCACCGGACGACCCAGCCCGTAAAGTCCTTTTAGGCCGTCCACATGGACAGAGGAGGCGTGGTAGGCCCAAACTGAGATGGAGTGATGGCGTTGACGCGTCCGCCAGAACGGCCGGGATACTTGATTGGCAGACGACGGCGCTAGACCGTGAGCGGTATCGAGGATTGTTGCAGCAGGTCAAGACCGCGAAGCGGTTGTAGCGCCTGATAAGTAAGTAAGTAAGTAGACTTTCTTGGCACTAACGACCGACTTTTGAGCAATTAGTCTTTAAAATTTAATTGTTTTCTTCTTCTTTGGCGTAACGTAACGACCTATTTGGTCATGCCTGCCATTTCTGGCTTACGAGACTACCACGTAGTTGGATTGTCAGTCCTCACTACGGGGGAGCGGTCCGGATGGGTTTTGAACCCCGGTCTTGCCGTGTGAGACCAGCGCCGTTATCGCCTCTACCACCGGACCGCCTCGACGTAAATTGTTTTAAATTATACAAATTATTAACAATGTTAAATTGAAATTAAAACTCAAGTGTAAACTGTGCATTGGCTCCTATCTCTTCAAGCGTTCAATAGCTGTCAAGAGATGAACGGTGACTCTATTCTACCATTTTATCTAAATATAATCTTAATAAATTATAAGTAAATCCTTTTTTTCAATTTTAAAGATCATTTTTAAGTGAATGCGTTATGACTTTAATTTAATTGAACCATTTTTTGTTTGCTTTTTATACACTTTCGTTGGCAATCTTAAAACCATGGTTTCTCATTCATAAATTAAGAACATTAGTTTGGCATAATTCATTAGTCGATGTTGCATTCATGCATTTCCTCCGCTGCTTTGTTGTGGTTTTTGTTTTCCTACCTGTTCACCACGATGATGAAAAGTCCGAAAGAGAGGAAGGAACACTAACCAGCCATTTTTCCACTCAGTAGGCAATTGATCGATGCCACGGAGACACACAAGGCCACCATCGGTTGTGAGTCAACAAACCCATAAATCCATCCGAATCAATCAAAAATTAAGCACCGTTCCTCTTGGTTTCGCGCCTCCCGTTGCGCCATGCCACATCACCGTTTTTCATGGATAATGAATACGGGACGAAAATATCTTCCATCATCGGTACTTATGTTTCAATTTCCCTTCGGATCTAAATGACTCTCCGGCCGGCTGGTGCATCCTTAAAGGTAGTTGCAATGTAACGCCACTGCACTATGGTGCTGCAGCAACAGCATCATCGCCACCAGTGTCTAAATGATTTTGCTGCCATTTTTGCCCTCTCCGGGGACCGTCCTTTGAGTCATTCAACCGCGGTGATGGGGAGATGAGTCGAAAAAACAAGGTATGGAATCCCCAGTCGAATATCACCAATACATTGAATTTGCAAGTGGTCTTTGGTACGAAACCTAAAATCAAAATTCGATTTTCATATTTTTTTGTAATAACCACCAATTCAATTCGGAAACAAAATTTGCAAAAAAAAAGAATGCCCGAAAAGTCGACCATTACTCTCAAGGAGAATACGATGCTTGTGTATGGCTTTGTGTGTGTGTGCTTTTAAAAGAAACGTAATAAAAGTTGTGTGAGAAAAAGAATGTAACATAGAAGTTTGAATTTAAATTATGAAACGTGCACGACATGCTTGCGCAAACATTCATGCAGTCAATGAACATAAACAACCCGATTGCCATGTTGTGTAATTCGAGGCAGAATATAATATGGTATTGCGGATATATGCATTTTAAGGAGTGTGTGTGTGTGTTTTTTTTTTTACAAGGAGTTGAAATCTTCGAAAGACACCACTAGCTGCTTTGTTGTGGTTTTTGTTTTCCTACCTAAGGGTGTGTGTGTGTGTGTGTGTGTGTGTGTGTGTGTGTGTGTGTGTGTGTGTGTGTGTGTGTGTGTGTGTATTATACAAAAACCTCCATTCTAACAGTCCTCTTTCTCGCACATTCATAGCAAATGTCTCTGTCGTGCCTGCCAGTTTTCCGATCAAACACAGAAACGATAGACATCAATGCTTGTTGGCGAAACAAGCGACGAACGCCACATTTCGCTACTTGACACGGATGGACGGTACGAAACGATACACCGCGATAGCGTCAAGCAGGAATCGCACGATCGGATGTTTATGTAACACGGGCCGCAACGCTAGAAGACGAAAATGGAGGCCCGTCCGTCAGTCGGGCAGGCTGTGCCCTGCTGCGTGCACAAATTATGGCGGAGCGCTTTGCGGCCTTGGAAGGTCGTCATCCTTGTGCGCTCGTGCCTCAACGAGTCATGGTCGGGGATGGGAACATAACAGAACGGACGATCAGTAATAGAACGGCGATGACTTCGTGCAGTCCTTACGTCCTCTCGCTCTCTTTCTCTCTCTCTCTAACGATCGTGCGCTTTTCGCTCGGAAACACATTCTCATTGATGGTACACGCCGGGTTATGTTCATAGTATTTCCCAGTGTTGCTGCTGATAAACTCGATTTTCTCGTGCGCGCTGATTCAATCGGTGCTTTTCTCTTTCCACATTCTTCTTGACCGTGCTATCGCCAGGTAATCGGTCGGTCATCGATCGCTCGGAACGGTGTATTATGCTGTCCCCGCAATCGAACGTTCGCCTTAAGCGCAAGCGATGATTATTTTTTTGCCCCGACGTGCTCATCTGGTTTAAGGATAAGACGAGCTATCGTTAGCAAAGGATGGAGCGATGTATGGAAACACCTTAGTTCATCAACTTCCAACTGGTTGTTACTTTTTTGTTTTGTTTTGTTGTTAGCTATATTCTTGGCTTTCCGCACAACTAACCCGTTGGTGGGGTTTGTTCTCTTCGCGTTAAATGTAATTAATTTCTGCTCTCAGGGCACGTAATCAATAATAAACTGTACGTCACTGTCCGATCTTCAAAGACCGAAAGACTGTTATTAATATTTAATTTAAATTTTCAAACAGTCCATCTGAAATGAGACACATTGAAAATTCGTCTAAATTCCAAAACTATTTGCTCATATAGTTGTTTGTGAAATAATTAAGTGTTTTATTATTTAGGGTAAGTGTAGCAAAAGTGTTTATACCTGAACCTAGTGAAATATACCAACGATACGGACAACTAAATGAATTAAAGTTATGATTAGCAATACGAAATATTCTAAGTACTTCTTCTACGAATATTCTTCGAAATTAGATAAATAAATAAGATAAAAACGTTTTCCATGTTTTTCGTAACGGTATAAGTTGCTAGAAATTCATTAAAACGATATCAAATCACTGCGACCAGGCATAAATTTATTTGGTTTTCACAATAGCAGATTTGTAGTAAAATTTTATCATTTTTATTTAGTTTTTTACCACAGTGCCTTTACAGGTACCAGAAACAGGCATGTAAAAATAGTGGTTTTAGTTGAACGTTTACATTTGTGAGAGCCTTCAGGGATTCTGTCCATTTGTGGAACCTTGTAGTACAGTACTCAAACAGTTCGACACTCAAGCGACGTTTAATGAAGAGAACTCTCGGTATTGGGAGTTCGATACGTTGAAATTTCGTTCGCTTGTCGCTACGCCGCTCCTATTATCTGTCTATCTCTTTCCCCCATTATTCGTCCATGGTAAATATCGTTTAAATCATTGCATAAATTGGAATAAAACAATTAATTTTAGAATTTTATATTATTTCCATGTCGTTGGAACTGTCAGAGTTCGATGGCTTGTTAAAATTGAGCGAAATTTTTTGCACCATTTGTGGGAATTAGTTCGACACATCGGATGAGTTCAGCACCAGAAAAGTTCGATAAATGGACAGAAGCACCAATACAGCGTGTATCATAACAATATGGACACCCTATTTTGCGATTTATTTGAATTCCCCTAGAGATAGATAGAAATAATATTGATATGATTTGTATTGAATAAAAAGAGCCCGTCATAATGGAATATAAATGCAATTTGTGCTAAATACAATTTTACGGCTTTGCATATACCTGTCTCATTTTTCCTTCTATTATTGTGTATTTTATTGCAAATGCAGGATTGCAGGATTTCAATTTGAATTTGAAGGATTTGATAAAAAATCTTTCATGTTTTTCCTTAAGGCTATGGTAATCAGTTCAGTAGTTGGAACACATCAGAAGCCGAAAATAAGCTGGCTATGAAATATACTTTTCGAAGGAAATTTAATGTGCTTTGTTTAATTCGTTAATTCAAAGAATAATTTTTAGATTACTAAATGCTAAATGTATCTACTAAACAGAATAAAATTGTCGCTAAATGGAAATTTTCACCAAATGTTACTAATTATGATTAATACAGTTTTGAAACCCGTGCGTCGATAAATTTTCAAGGTGTCCCATTTTAGGTGGGAGCGACTGTTTCTACCGATCTTGTCTAAAAAATGGATGTAAAATAATACCACTCCTAAACTGTAGACACTACTTGACGAATTAATGTACTTTGGAATAAAACATTACCCCAGTGAGCACTTATTCTTTTCAACGCACACCGACGGACAATCGACGATCATCGCAGCTGTCATCGCGATGCATCGATCACACAATGTTTACCTTGTTACGGTTCAATCCAATACAAATTGCGCATACGGTAACAATTGGTTCGTAATGGTCTTCAGGAACGACGCATAACAACCGCGGAACGGACCACTTTGGAAGTGAATTCTGCTTTAAATGACCCACCGATTGGACGAAGTCACGGGCAGACGGGTTCTAGCTTACCACAATGAGGAAGTTTTTATTTTTTCCTTTTCTTCTTGACTGCTTCTCCCGCTAGATGTGTAGGGTAAGTAGAACCTGGGTGAAGTAGCAGAAGTGAACAAATGATGTGTAACGCGTCGATGAGGAAACAGGAATAGAACGAAACGTAAACGAGCAACAGAGAGCACGAGAGGAAGAGGAACGTTAATTTAATGTGTCAGAAGGAAGCGGTAATTGATTCTTCGGATTTTTCTACGCGTTTACCATAAAATTGCCATCTACCTGGATGGCATTATGGACCTTATAATATATACTTTTTTTCTTATTCCCTTCATTTTGCCCTCCCATTTGATAGTTTGTTTGATACTTCTTCGAGGTTTTTTTCTCTTCCATATATCCGTTTGCCACAAAGCAAATGCATCAATCCATCCTTTTGAATAACAGAGAGAATGATCCAATCTTATGGGAAGTATCGTGAATTTCACAGTTGTTCTAAAGTACTTAATAAGGTTAAAAATTATGTTATGTTTACACAGCGGGTTAGTGGTAATGTGTGATGTGATAAATATGAACGTTTTACGACGTCTTCGTACTAGCTACTGTTTACTCTATTGTCTAGGTGGGGTACTTTAAAGAGTAATCGTGCTACATGTATACCATGCTAGACCATTAGTTAGGGATCATCCATTTATTACTTAATGTTAGTTGGGGGGAACGGGGAGAATGGAGTAGGGAGGTGTTACTACACCGTCTCCAATACAAATTAGAGAATAACATTATTATTAGAAAACACGCGAATTATCTTGTAATAATTATTTCAAAACAGCATGCCGTTTCTCATGCATAAAAAAATTATTTCAAAATTTACTAATTTTGGCAAAAAGATATAATAGAGTCCCATGAATATTTAATTGAAGATATAATTTACAAGTTGACAGCCATGAACGTTTAAAGCTATAAGAGTTGTAAATATTTTTTTTATTTTTAATATTAACATTTTTAAAATCGTTTCTTATAAGGAGGTCTACTAGGGACCTAATAAAGCGGACTGGAACTTCGGAAAAGATAAATTCATATAAAATGAGTTAACCCCTTTTTCGTCAGTTTGAAATAGACTGTTTGGAAGGGTATTGAATAGCAGCTAGCTTTCGAGTTATGCTTAATTCTGTACGCTACGCTATGATCTCACGAGAAACAAAAATGTAATTGAATGAAAAAATATAGTTTTGAAGTTAGGCTAAAGTGCGCAGTCTGGGTTAGCTTTTCACGATTTAAACACCGTCTCAAGAAGGTTTAGATTTTTTTAACACTGCGATAATACCCACAACATCAACAAGGCTAATCACAATCTTGATATTTGTTATCTATTTAACAAGTGATACGAACAACCGAGTACATCCGGGATAAGGTGCCCTTTCACGGTTCGGAGAAGGAAATGTCTCCCAACCAATGTGAATTGCATACTACATTGAGTTTAGATTTAAGATAATAGTTGTACGCAATAAGACCTGGCCGTTTTTTATGAATAAAATAATGTATGAAAATTCAGAATAGAGCGACATCATTGTCCCGTTGGGATTTTGGTGCAAACTGTGAAGAAATACCTGGAAAAGACAAGCATTGAGAAAATGTTAGTCGAATTCTACCTTGATAACTCCTACCCCAAGACCCAGGAAAAAAATTCCCCATCGATCGGGGTTCGATCCCATCCGGAACGTTCCCCCGTAGTGAGGACTGACTATCCAACTACGTGGTATCAATAAGCCTAGTAAGCCTGAATTAGCAGGCATGACCGAATAGCTCGCTACGCCAAAGAAGAAAATAACTTAATTTTAATTTTAATTATTCCATTAGTTGCTCCACACTCGCGATAGAGCAATTTATTCAAATACAAATAATATATCTGTCGTTGAGTGATTTAAATCTAAAAAAGTGAGCCGCTAGTCGGTGAAGTCGCGACTTGAACCCAGACTTGCGAAAAAAAACAATAATATTAAAATGTTCTTAATTTACAACAAGTAAAACGCATTAAAAGATGTGGAACGGCTTTTGGGATTTTTTTCTCTATTAAGGTGTTAAACTCATTGTTACTTGTATGCACGCTAAACTTGTTGTAATTGTTTTAATGGCTAACGGTTAGAACGCTAGGAAGGTTTGGCAATATAGTGAGAAAAAAGAGCAACAAAGCAATTCTCATCAAACTCGTTAATAGTTTCCTTATTGTGTATACGATGCGTTTTGAGTATACGATGCATTTTGTTTAAGTTCTATTGAAAATCAAGGATAGACAGTCGAGCAAAAAAAAAATAATAACGAAGGTGTTCTCATTGTAATAGAGGTAAACGAAAAAAAACATCGTCAAATCATCCCCTAAATAGGCAGTAAACCATGTTCAGGCATGAGCGAATGTGATTTGCTTAAAGGCGTGTTCTTCTTCTTCTTCGTTGGCCTAACGACCTACTCGGTCATATATACCTGCCATTTCTGGCTTACTAGACTTATTAATACCACGTAGTTGGATAGTCAGTCCTCACTACGGGGGAACGGTCCGGATGGGATTTGAACCCCGGTCCTGCCATATGAGACCGGCGCCGCTTATCTCCTCGGCCACCGGACCGCCCTTTAAAGGCGTGTGTGTTGTCTAAATAGTATTCAACGTTTGTTTCATACTGATGGTGTGTTGCTTTGAATAAGGAAGGAATGAATATTTAGTTCTATGTTTTCGGATATTACATTCGAGCAATGAGTTCATACAGTTTTAAACGGTTTTTAATTATAATGCATTTATTTAATAAAAAAAACCTTTTGCAATTGTTTTACGTTCATTTCAAGCAGAGCTTCTTGCTTAACAGCTCTTCAAACGTCATCAATCGAGAGTGCCATCGAGTAATGAACGAAGGAAATAAAGAAATAGAAACTTACAACAGTAAATTTCTTCAAAATGATAACAAACAAATGATTGTTTTGATGGTTTGAAATTAATCATTCGCTATTCGTAGCGATCCTCTGCTTAAAAGTATATCATCCCTTAACTAAAGTAAGTAACGTAGACACCCTTCCTGCATATACTCTATCTGAATTGTACATGGAGCGTAAGCCTGTTTCTAACACTAAATTTTTTAAAAAGATTACAAAAAAAGGAAAAAATAGGCAAACATAAATCTGTAAATAGCGGATAAAAAAATGAAAGAAAATATTCTAATGCAACCACATTGTTCTCTTTCAATTTACGCATTAGGAAAATGAGTATTATTATACTTTTCCATAACTTTCCTCTGTTTATGACATCCGCGAAAATAAAAACGAGTACATGCGTAATAAAAGGTATATGTAATTAATATTCAATAATGGATAAATATAGCCAAACTCGGGACTCGAGACCTAATAGCACGAACTTAACATTTTAAGAGCACCTTAGCAATAAATGTATCAACCATATGAAGGTATTTACAATCTACCATTAATTAAAAAAAAACTTTTGTTAAGATAAACCCGCCGGATGATGTTTGTACAACCTTTCGCTTGTTTTAATTTTAATGTTTTACGAAACGATTTGATTGTGTCATATTTGCCCAAACTAATAGCTCGTTAGAATTATGATTCTAGAACGTCTGTCCTGATTCCAACGCACAACCCTATGGTATCCTCTAGTGTTGGTTAAATCTCCGAATCATGAATCTTTGAATCGAATGAATGATTCTGTATCACTTTTCATAAAGTTTCATGCATCATCAAAGATCATTTTATCTATAAGACTTTATAAATCCCCAAAGAAACGTCAATCTCTAAGAAATGGTGATGGTTTGCTTTTTAAACTTTTTAATATGCTTTGTGTTGATTTGCTTCTTCTGAAATAATGTTCTTATGCAGATGAATGCCCCGAGCAGTTCTACTCTTCGATTATGTAAAAGGTGTGAGGAGATATAAAAAAAACTTTCTTCTACTGCTGGTTGCTTGATTAGTTGATTAAAGCCTAGGCATTGAAAGGCTGCCAGTACTTGAAATAGTGAATCTGTATAAAAAAGCCTTATTGTAAAAACTTTAAAATGGAAAAACGTAGATTTATGATTTTTTGGAGATTTACATAACTTCAGGGTTTTATTAAT
The DNA here is from genome assembly GCA_000349025.1 of Anopheles minimus. NCBI lineage: Eukaryota > Metazoa > Arthropoda > Insecta > Diptera > Culicidae > Anopheles > Anopheles minimus. The sequence continues at coordinate 142,220 of KB663855.1, read as the reverse complement.
TCTAAGATATTCAAGAATATTTCAGTCGATTCATAATTCAAAACATTCTTCTGGAAAAGTTCATAATGCCTAACAATAGTATCGTCAAGTGATTTTCAAGATATGTGATTCATCAAAGGTTGTACAATTATAGTAACATATAATTTTTGATGATATAAAATTTGATACACTGTTGAAGATGTAATGCCATGTTGATGAAAATTCAACTATCTTCTTGAGATCCCAAAGGCTACTTAATTTGCAAGGATTCTATTTCCGTTTACATTTCTTTTATCAGGATTATCAGCAAACTTCCCAATAATCAGAAGGACAATCGGGAATGCATATCATCAACATGAATATTGTAACATTTGATAGAATCCTGTATTTAGTTAAAATCTGTGTCACGAGCACACATTGTATATTACTCAATTAAATATGCAAAAGAATGACGAAAACTGTATCGAGGTGTGGAACGAAGAATGTCTATTCAGGTCAAGAACGAAGTTGTCTACTGACTACTATATTAGACTGGACATCTAATCAAACAAATGAATTTCGAGCTGACACGGTGACCATATTGCCAAATGTTACGATAATATAAATAATAAATCCCTGCTAGTAGGAACGCAAAATAGCGTGTGGACAATATTGCAATCGATTTGTTATTACTTTCCCTATTATGGTAAAATGGTTCATCAGTGTTGAACCAACAGTATTACATCTATTTGCGCATCATTATTCGGTTTTGGCATATTACCACGCTACTGGCCATGCCCGTTTGGTGCAAGCTCTGGCCGTTTTATATATGCTTTCCGTTAATGTACAATCAGTCCTTAAAACCAGATAAAACTCGAACGCACAGCCTCCCCATTACTATGGGAGACCACCAATGCATTTTTTTTAAACACATTACACGTAATAATAACCCGGTTTTCTCTTGATAAGCTGTGTATGTTTCGCTGCTGCTACCGAAATGCAACCAGCCAGTTGTTTCCCAAATTGTACATCATTTGCTAAGCACTCAGCCCAGCCCACTTGACAAAATCTGGTAATTCTCTTACCGGAAGGTCATTTGATATGGCTTTTACGCGCAGGTTCCGATCTGTCGTTAACAGTACCACATCAATGGTAAGCGAGCGATTTCCGACTATTGAGGAAAGACAAGATAAATATATCATGATTAACTAAATATTTTACACGCATTAATTAATTGTACGGGTTTAAGGAGACAGCTAGTTTTTGGAGCGTAGTAAATGATTGTAAATGTCAATGAACTTTTCAGCTGGTGCCAATGAAATTATAATTTTGCAAGGTGTGTTTGATCTCAATCATTATATTACTTCAAGTAACAAATGAACATATAAAACGTATAAGAAGAATAAAGTACAATAAGGGCCAGTACACACTGAACACTTTAATTTAAATGTATGCTATTTGAAATATTTTAAACGTAATAATATGAAATAACAGAACGGAAATTACAAAAAATAAAAATTTAGAAGAATAATGGAGTCCCGACTCATTCGTTGAGAGCTTACGACCATTTGAAACGAGAAGGACAAGTACACATTGTACATTTTAAATTCAATGTGTACTATGATTGATCTGATTTGTTTTTTGTATGACGGTCAAGCAGTATTAGACTTATTTTACCACGTAGCAGGATAGTCAATCACTTGTCAGGTCCGGATGGGATTTTGGTCCCGGTCTGTCGTGTGAGACAACAGCGCCGATACCACTATAATATTAAAACAAAAAAATGTGATTTACCATCACCTTTTTGGTCTTTTGGGCTTGGATATAAAATTATACAAAATAGTACGGAAGGCGCACTTTCGCCCCCCTCGCCAGATTGTCACCAGTGTGTGGTTTATTTACATCAAAGGAATAATTAGGTGATAATAAGGAACTGCTACGCCATTCTCCGACATGGGAATTAATAAAGTTGTCTGTAATCAGTAAAATCGCCGGGTGTTTTTTCAGCTTTAAACTCAAATCTCTTATAATTCATTACTTGTATCGACCTGACATTTTCTACTCTTTTAACTTTTAGCCTTATTAACTGTAGCCGATTTTTATGCAAAAATAATAATTGCCATCAAATTAATTATAGTTAATTTTTATTTATCTTACAGTTTCAAATGAGGCATGCCGAGTATGTCCGGTTGTCAATTTACGTGTGTAAATTTTGTTGAACTCTACAGTCTAAAATGAGTTGGCTCGCCTCTATTGACGGCCATCTTTCGAGTTATGCCATGCCCTGACGGAACAAGGCCTTTTTTTGTTATTGTATGACGGCCTGGCCGTATTAGACTTAGTTTACCACGTAGCGGATAGTCAATCACTGCTACGGGGGAGCGGTCCGGATGGGATTTTGGTCCCGATCTGTCGTGTGAGAGAGCAGCGCCGATACCACTATCCCACCGGGCCACCCCAGAACAAGGCCATTTAATTTCTGGAAAAAGCTTCATATTTTGATTTGGCTAAAAATTACAAAAATTAAGAGAGATTGCTTAATTGTTCCATCACAAACACTCGCGATTTGTACGAATAAATAACTCTATTCAACATTTTTTACCGCAAAAAAAACTGAATTCAGAAAAAGACACTTACTATGCTTATCTTTGTCGTTGATCCGACAAAGATTAAGGGCCGTTTCAAGTATTCGATCATCGTTGGACTTGAGATCACCATCATCATCTTCTGCCGTGAATGTTGGCGTTTTCAATATTGACCCTTTCGTCGTAACGCATCTAAGATATTGTTAAAAATAGAAATCATAAATATCAGCGTAATGTAAACCTGACACCACCTGATGGATTTTCCATCTTATGGCATATTAGTTTATCTCTCATATAGAAATACAAAAACAAAGTTATTGAATCCGAACTGCAACAAAACTTACTTGACAGCAGGATTGCGTGACTTGATGAAATGTAATGCCTTCTTTGACGATTCAGCGACCTTGGCGGCATGTTGCAGGTAAGCAATCGACACACTATTGCTAATTGGTAGTGAGCACGTGTCGGTAGCACTTGCAGGGGCCGTTGGTAGTGCGATTGCTTTAGATGCCGGTACCAACAGTTCGTGAACTGCTGTACTAGCCAATGTCTGCTGTTTCGGCGTCTGATGTCTTATTCCCTTCGAAAGGCCCTCGAGCTCGTTAATCACTGCGGCAGGAAGTATATGAACACAACGGTAACAAGGAGAAATGTTTTAGGTGTGAGCTGCTTCCAGGGCAGAAACGAGGTGATGGAAATGTCGTATATGCTTACCGATCAGTGGTATCATTAATTGGTAAAGTGGATGCGCCTTTGCGATCATTTCAATGGCTAGCAGATAATCGACGAAGCAGTTCGTGTCCGGAACTAAAACCCGTGGACGAACTTCGATGGTGACTGCAATCGTGCTTTGCGAAAGTATGTCCTGTACATTTGAGAGGTATAAGAAGAAAAAGTAAAAAACACTCATGACATGTGATTTGCGTTGAGTCTTCATTTAAAATGTACTAATGCGTGCAAACAGACGAAAAAAAAATAATTGAGTGAAACCCTCTTCAGACAAGATATATAGTGACAACCTTATTCAGTGGTTTCAAAAGCAAAACTATTCGCCAATTTCTCTTATGTCAATATTCCAGAACAGCTTGCATACTGTTAAACACAGCTGCTACAATGCTAGAGAGAGGTGCAAAGAAGTAAAACCAATAACACACGCACACACAGCATCAGGTGGTTCAGATGGCCGAGATGAGGAGAAGAATTAATGAACTCGAAATAATATGACACTAAAGGCTAGGACTCATCGTGCGTGCCAGTCAGCTGATGTCAATGCGGGGCGCAGTGTATCTACCACCCGAATCAGCATTTCCAATTTCCGCTGGCAACCGTTTCATCGCGGATACAAGTTTTTTCAAGCGGACGTTTGCGTTGTGCTGTTCTGCACCGTGTTTGTAAAGGACACCTGACCTGTAGAGTCGAAGCCGGCGGTGTTATGTGTTTAAGAATGCAAACATATATTTGCATGTTGCACACTGTTTGCGTATAAGTCGTTTCTAGTTCCTTCACCCATTAACACTTCTTTTTTTATATCTCACATTCCTTTTATCTGCAGATGCTGACAATTCCACGGTAGTCATACTTTTACCTCCTATATACTACGTCGAAACCTTAATGTTCACCACTGGACAGGGGTGATTGTTGAACATTCCTACCATCGCTTCCGCCGTCCTACCTCATCCCGCTTGCACACTCCTGCCATCGCAACCCGATGAACCACTGGTCAGTGCACACAATGAAGAAAAACAGGGCGAGCAAATGCGCAAACAAATCGCACCAAACAAACAGTCTAACATACAACTTTCCAAAGAAAGTAGGAATGTGACAGGGTGAAGGCAGGAAATCAATGGCAAGATCCCAAGACACCTACTGGTGCGACAAAGCATAATGTGCAACAATGTTACATATACACAGGCACTTAGACGTGTGCGCCAGTTTCTTATGAGCTTAGCTCATAGTTAGCCTTTAGCAACAGAATCATTAAACGCAAACAGACAAAGTTGAAAACATTCAGTCAACATTCAAAGAACATTGAAATATTCTAGAATGGAAACAATTCAAAAACGTTTAATCAAATCATCTATTTAGAATAAGAGGATAAATAAATTTTTAATGTGCAGATAATCCAACAAGTTAAATGCGGTGTAGAACTGTTATTTTCACATTTCCATGCTTTGAGATCGGGTCATGTCGATCAGGAGAAGATCCGTATCAGTCCAGATCAGATGATCTCGGAGTAATCTTGGAACATTATTGGAGATCAGAATTTTAATAGCTTGGAAAGGATCAGATAAGAGGCTGTTTCCAACGCGACAGCGACGCCAGTTTTTATACAGCAGGACCGGGTATCAAATCCCATTCGGACCGTTTCCCCGTAGTCTAATACTACGTAGTCTAATACTTAATAATAATATATATTAATAAGTCTAAGAGCCATTGTATAGTCAAGTCTAGTAAATGTAATACGCTAGTTTTTAAACACTCGTTTGTATTTCCGCACTCGTTTTTATTGATGCAGCTTCCGACGCAGTTCGTATCAATGGTTTGCGAGGTGTTTTCATAGTCCTTAGACCACGGGGTTCGGAACATGTACGGATGAATTGAAAGGGCGAGTAAAAAAGGGGGCAACATGAAGAACGAAGAAGCAAGTACACGGAGTATATAAAAGTAAAACAAACACAACCAATGGACTGGAAGAAGATAAACAAGAAAATAAAGCAAAGCAATGAGCACAGGATAGGAAGGTATAGCTCAATACAACAAATAAACGACGAAAGACGAATAAAAGATATTCAAGATCAGACCTGAAGCAAACAGTTATCGTTGTGCAGTATTATCAATTATCTTCCTAAGCACAATACGGTAAGCAGTATATTTATCATGTAAAATTTACAACACTTTCCCATGGTATCGTGTTTCGAAGTACGGTCTAATGTACCGAATCTCGTCAGTCGACTTTCATGTGGAACATAGATCCGTGATTTAGCAATACGGCCTGGCCGTAATTTATGAATAAAAAAAAAAAAATAGATCCGTGATGAGACTTGAGCATAAAAGTTAAGTATATCATTATATGACAGACAGCGGAAGACAGTCTTAGTCCAGTGATCGGCAAAAGCACGATTTTTTGTCACTTTGAATGTGACACCCCGCCAAAATTGATTTTTTCGCTTCATACCACAAATGTGTGTTGTTGCTTAACGAGACTAGACAAAACCAATTGTTGATATTATTCATGTTCTTTTACAAGTACTATACCTCTTCTTCATTGGCGTAATGACCTATTCGGTCATTGTTGGAGACGCGACGAATAGAATGTAAGTTTGCATTAACCAGAGCAAAGGAACGGTACGCCGATAAAATAAGACAGGATGTAACACAAGATCGTACGTAAAATCTAGGTACAATTTTACAGCATGCAGCTGCGTAAACATTAAAACAGAATTCCCAATTTTCTAAACGCGATACGACATATTCAAATTGCAATCCATGATTAGGGACCACGGCTTCGCCATCCTAAATAAACGATTATTCGAAGAAACGTTAAAAATGCAAAACATAGCGATAACATAACGACCCGCGCCCGCACTGTCAGATGCAATAAAGCTGCATCTCGAATCCATAAAAACTGTCAGGACAGGCAACGCTTGCAAATAGGTAAAATAGGAAGCGGCAAAGAAAGCGGGTCAACAGGGAAGACGCGTCAATACATTTGGTGCAATTAACTGCAATTTACTAAACGGCCGAATCGGACGACGATTCCAAAAAATAATAAAACAACATTAACATAGGATTCTTACCTCCCACGCTCTTGACACCAACACACACTCACGGCGTGTAGAATAAGAACTAACACAATCAAGTTTTGTTAATATATAAGGACATACATTTTAGAAATACACTTGTAATCCAAACCTCAGCGAGTCCCTTGGATCAACCTGAGCAGTTCGAACTTCCGAAAACGGTGTACAGTTAGAGCGCTTGCTTCTGCGAAGAAGAAAAGGCTAACCACCCACCTAACCTTCGGAACCAACCGAAGCTCACTCCCAAGGTCCAGAACGGCGCGAGAGTTCCCCGGCTCGATCGAACCTTCGCTCGATCAAACCGGAAAAGTACGAATAGAATTCTCCGAATTCTTGAGTATTTTACAGTCATGTCTGCCATTTCTAGCTTACTAGAGTTAATGATATTACGTAGTTGGATAGTTAGTCCTCACTACGGGGGAACGGTCCGGATGGGATTAGAACCGCGGTCTTGCCGTGTTTGACCAGCGCCGTTATCGCCTCGGCCACCGGACCGCCGACTACACTATAAACGCTATAAAAGTACTCAAAAAATTAAGAACATAGATCCATAGAAGACGTTGATGGAATAAAATTACGAACATTCCATGATGTTGTAGATGATTTATTCTATAGTTTGCCATCAGCGCTTCTTCAATAAAAAGAGTTTGGGGTATACATGAGAAGTTGTACAGTTACAAATTGTTTATTGTTTTATTTATTTTTTTTATTGTCGCCAATGCTCCAATAATAATTCATTGTTACTGGTTCACTACTTCTCGGGGCGCTACATCAAATGTATGACAAATTCCCAAAAGTATACCACAAAAAAGTAACTCGAACGCGCGTGTTTCTGTTTTCAGTTGAAAAGGTGTAGCTATCAGATATTTTAACCTGTTGCTTAATGTATTTACCACACCATTGCACAGTGGGCAACGGCCATACAAATGCCGGGATGAAAATCTGTTTGAGGTATTGTTGCGATTTTCATCATTAAATATTATTAGGATGACTATAAATTGTATAATTAAAGACTATTTAAGAAGTTATTTAACGTCTTCTTCTTTTTCTTAGCTTAAGAACCTTTTTGTTCATTCCAGCCATATAATGGCTTGATAG
>KB663855.1:95073-105662 GCA_000349025.1 Anopheles minimus | reverse complement strand
GTCTCCTGGGTTTACCAAATTCGGCTGTCAAATGGTCAAAATGAGTGCCCGTGAGTGGGGGAGGCATCAATTAAAACTTTAGCCATAAAATATATTAAAAAAGAATAAATAATACATTTTTTAATAAATGTTAATTTAAAGTAAACCAAGAGAACTTTTGAGAAGGTTTGAATTAAATCAGATTGGGTGGCTTGATTTGAAAAATAATTATTTTTAATATAAATCATTTAAACTTTGATTCATCAATGTTCATTGCACAGAAGGAACAGTCAAAGTGCTTTCTTTGCAGGTCACTTTTATACATTTTCAGAAGCGTATTTAGACATCGGAAGGCAAGTAAAATAAGTGGTCAGGCAAACTCAATAAGTACAACGCAAAGTATTATGAAAAGTAATGCAATAAAATTGCTTCAAAATTTCTGCGGTTGTATTGAAATAAAAGTAACCAATAAAAAAATTATAGTACGTTGATATATTAAAATCATTACATGCAAAATAAATTAATCACTAAAATATGTTTTGAAGTTATGCAATCTGTCATACAGTCTCAACCTTCAGGATCACTTGATGAAACTTTTTTTTTAATTTTTGCCCTGGTATATTTTGCGTTTGACACCCCTGGTAATATATTTTAGAGAATCTTCATACAAATTTACAATATATTGTTATTTTATAAAATACACGACATTTACTGTTCTAAATGGTTGAACAATGGTCATATTTTGACATTTCACCTTTTTTAACTTTTGAACTTAAAGTTTGTGAAGTTTTTTGACAGGTCAAAGAAACATGAAACTTGACGCCTCAAACAAACCTTCGCAATGCCAATTTGATTTCCGTTTGTCTAGACAAGGTTTGCTTGAGACAGTTCCGCTTGAGTATAATAATTGGCATTAAAATCTTTACAGGGATTTTTAGATGGTACGACAAAACAAACAACAACACAACGGCCTCATCGGGCACGACAATCACCTATATGAAAATGGAAGCACATGATATTACAATTGCAGCGCGTGTTACGACAACGGCAGTGCTGCGGTGACAGTGACGTACAAACGCACACAGGGTGAAATGTTGACAATCAGAAAATGATTGTTTTAATCAGAAAAATATAGTATTAGATTTATTTTTTAGATTTATCGTATAAAATGTTGCTGTTTTACTTAAAATACAACAAATTTTCTAAAAAATCATTGGCTAATTGCTTAAATGTAAACCTGCACGCATTTGTACTCGCCAAAATGACGTTGTCGTAACGCGCGCTGCAATTGCGATATCATGTGCTTCCATTTTCTTATGGGTGATGCTTTTGCCGTGCTCGATGAGGCCGTTGTGTTGTCATGCGCTGCGATTTTTGACGAACACGCTTGCTTTGTCGTTTCATCTAAAAAACCCTGTAAAGAAGTGAAATATAAAACCTGTTCAAACAAATTATGTGAACACCTTGATAAAAAGAAAACAAGGCAACAAAAAGAAACAGAAACACAGCACAGGCCTTTTAGCTAAGACATTTTTCTACTGTCTTTTTTCCTATTAATTTTAATCTTGTTTTTCCTTTCCTTTTTCTTTCTTGTTATGTGTGTTTCTCCCTGCTCGTTCTTTTGTTCCCTTCTACGCACGCAGTCTATTTCAATCGTTCGTGCAATTCTTGTCAAGATTCCCGTTGGCTATCATGCGCAGAGCGCCAGTAAAAAGGACAGCAAAATCTGTTCAGACAGCTGAGGCGTCCAGCTGGCGTCATCGTTTCATCGGCCTATGCTCTTGGCCATTATAAAGGCAACGCTCTGCGTAATGCGACCGTGCCACCAGAGTAACAGAAACGCAGGCAAGAATGGCCGTTAAGAACGTAATTAAACATACTTTATGTTGTATAATTGTCATGTAATGAGCATTTAATTATTTCCACTTGAAGCCGGGTGAATTCCTCGAATTGGATCGAGCATAATCGCGGAAAGGTAAAACAACAGAAAGAGAACAGATCTGATAGCAAACGCAGATCGGCTAAGCACTTGCCAGGATTCTTCATTTTTTGTGTTGACCAAACAAAATAACAAAACTGAATGTTTATTGATAAGAATTATTTATATTCGCTGGGTTAAAAGGTAAATTAACAATTCGGAGAGGCACACGGAAGAAAATTGCAGCGGGAGTGTTACATGCTGCATATATAATAAAGTAGAGTAACGCCATCGACCGTAACTTCCACCCCTTTTGTGAGATCTTGGACAAACAGCTCTATAAAAAACAAGATTATTATGTGTACAAAACAGAATGAACGTACATCATACTTAATCAAATGCTTAGGCGCAATCAAGGCGTAATAGTTTTTTTTTGTAACGAATACTTTGGACTGATTTCTTTAAGAAGAAGAAAACGTAAGAGACATGCATAAGTTCCAACGATTGTCATACAAAGATCATTTAGATGATATAATTCCAAATTGGCATCAATTACTCAAGAAATGAGATGTATAACTCAAGTGTAGTTTCAAACAAGAGTAAACAACAGATCTATCAAAAGTTTCCAGCATACAAAGGACAGTTTATTTCAATCGATTCCAATGCCTAATGTACCACAGGATGTAAAAAAAAAAAGATTAAAACAATAATAGACCCAGCCTATACTTGAAATATACATAGCCATATACTTGAAATGAACAGATCCTACACGTCAATGACCTGAAAGACACGAACCGTTTTAAATTGTGTCATGTCATTTGAATAATATATATGTTAATGTATGCGCATAAACACGCACTTAATGAGATAATTCGTCGGTGATTTTTCATGCTTTTTTGTGTTAAACCCGAGCATTTTACTGACCATAGAAGAAGATTTAAACGATATATCCGTAACAGAAAGATAACGGGAGAAAGTTTGAACAAACCTCCACTATTCTTGGTATTCTTGGCCAATTGTTTTCGTATACTTTCATGTCTTGTAGCTTTTTGATTCGATTGGTGAACCATTGCTACGCCGGGCATTGCGATTGCAAGCGACGATTTCAGTTCAGTCGATGCACATTGAACATTTGATGCGACGAAGCCTAAAATATTTAAATCATGTTACGGTTATATCGAGTATTCTTATTTACAACTAGGTTTTAGGAAACAAAAGTTAAAAGTGATTTTTTTGTATATTCATTAATGATCGTGTTGTAGATCTTAATCTTAAAAGTCAGAGCTCTCAATATTTTGAGGATCATCTTTAAATTTCGATATATTATAAAGGACTGATTTTGATAAGCTATAATATTTCTAAATAAATGTTTAAGAAATTAGAAGGCATAATGATAGATTTCAGTAGCAAAAACCAATAATTAAAGAACAACAGCTAGATAGGTAAAAAAAACAGTACGATCAGTACATACGATTTTGTTAAACCTATTCACTTATTTTTTAATAAAAAAAACTGCTCTAAAATAAGATTGTGTCGCTTATTAAATCCAGACTTCTAATTCCTCAATTGTTATGTAGTGTCTAATGTATTTTCCATTCGAAAAAGAACATATTTTTAATTATTTCTTCTTATACCTACTGCCGATTCAAGAGATTATATGGGCAGTTAAGTGACTGTCACAATCACAAATCGACAAATTGGGAAAATGCAATAACATTTTAACAGCATAATTTTCTAGATTGGAAATTTAAAATTATTACCATCTATTTATTTATTCCGTTATGACGGCTTAGTTCCACAAACAAAAGTTTTAACAAAAATTATAAAAACAATTTTTTTTAAATTAATAATACAATTTCACGGTTTAAGGCAGCCCAATTGGAATTGTGTGCTCGATAAGGTTCAAATTTCCTCTGCTTCTTAGCAGTAAAAAATAAAAATTAAATTGTTAAATATTATATGATCAATCACCACTGTTCTATTGATCTATTGCATTAGTTAATTAACTGTTTGCCTGTAGGTAGTTGGAAAACAAGCACACGTCTGTGTGACATAGCCAAGTCGCCAATCCGTTTCGTTCTATAAAAATATATTAATACCAAAACTAGCTGCTCTTGGATTAAAAAATTGAGAAACGTTGAAGAATATGGTTTTGTTTCATCATTAAATTGTTTGAAAAACAATGCAATTCATGTAATACAATCAATAAGAAATTAAGTTGAAGTTTATGAAAATAGATTTGGTAACGTGTGGAGAATTATGGAAAATTGAATTTAAAATGAAGCTTCACGCGTGAATGCAATTTAAGTGCGACACTAAACTATTAATGTGATTAAGAAGAGTTATGAAAAAAGAGGTGTTTCACGAACTTTAATTCAACCGTCGTGCTGTTTTTTTTTATTGGTTACCGGATCACAGCCATGAATATATATGAATCAAGTTTTTTTTTATTTTGAAACACACAATCTTATCACAAATGGAATAAAATAAGAAGCGCCTAAATCAAGTAATTTTTAGTACGGTTAGGTATAAAAGTTGATAATTCAATTAATGATGAGTTCTGTAAAATACTTGATTTTATTGTAAATGCGCACTGAATGCGCACTTTATTTCCGCAATATCATATTCAATATATTGAGATATATCAATATCTCATCAAAACAATAAAGGAGGATTTAATTGAAAGGATTTTCTTGACAAAATTCTATAATTCACCATAAAGCTAATTTTAACTTCTATTTTACTTCAAGACACATTGTTTAACATGAGCTCCATGTATTATTAAACTAGTCTACATTTTTTTTTTAACCTTTATTTAGCGAACTTACTACTACTAGTTAACAAAATCGTATGCGGGGATACATGAAAGGATGACGTACAGAGTTTACAATGAACATTCAAGGATGGTAATATCAATCACAGTATTGTTGTTTCCAACAATATGGATGATGAAGTTTGAAAGCAAACGCAGGATAGGAGTCCTCTTACTTGAGTTAATATTACTTGAAACAGGTAAGAGGAGGGAACAATCGTACCAACATACTTGCAATTATGTAAAACTGACCATAGCTCTGAACGCATTAATCCCCTACGCACTGTGTGAAAAAAAAATCTTTGTCCACCGTTTCTGACTCATCCCTTTGCTCGTTGCATCAGCTCGATTGTTTCTCATCCTCTTCGTACTAGTTAGTTGCCATACCAGAAGGGTAACCAACACTAAGTGTTGTGGTGATGAACAGTATATCTTAGGTAAAATTGCTAACGGTGCTAAATGTTACGCCACCATTGCTATTATCTGTTTACCACACATAAACACACACGCACATGCCAACCCGTCCCAACGAAACTAGCTTCGGTGATCAAAATGGAATCCCCAACTCGTAGATCCTCAACCACTCAACATGCGGTTGTTGCGAAAGCTCCACACCGTGCTAATAGTATTTTGCTCTAAATTTAGAATCACACGCGCACACGAAGGAAGAATTGATGAGCTACTAGTAGCGATTTATTTACCCCCTCCGGTCCTGCCTGCATTCCAAAGGCACCACCGTTTCTTCTGCCCTGCATAGTGCATAAACCGGATTCTTTTCATGCATGTGGAAGCAGTCAGTAATTATTAGTAAGTTGGTTAATTTAAATCGACTTCACCAACTGCTTCCCACGGATCCTATTTTTATTTCGATCCCCTGTCGTTGTTTTTCCCGGCTGCATGCTGTTGTTGTTTATCCAGATTTTTGTATTGTGTTTTTGTTCACATTCCATCTTAACTTCTCTAATAAATTATTTGATTGATGTAATTGTCATTTGTGTATGTAACCATATAACAAAAACTAGTAATTAAACGTTTTTAACGAACTAAAGGTAACCAATTTTATGTCAGCACTATAAATACAATCAAATCAAAGGAGATGAAACATTAGTACAGCATGCAGACGGAGATATCCATAATATCTCACATCGTTCCAATATCAAGGTTTAAATTTATATCGCTTAATGACTTTTTTGTACTCCACCATGCTATGAAGCATAACAGGATCTCAAAGTGTAACGTTGCATATGAAAATATATATGATCCAACAATACAAACCGATCTTCTGCAGTAATGCCAGTCGAAACTGACTGAACCACCAACCTCAGCGACGACGGTGAACATGAGATTGTGTAATGATTGCATCAATCGCAGAGAAACAGAATGAGACGAAGCAACAATACAAAAGAGAAACACAGATCAAACCGGGGATGTCGGGATTGCCGTCGGAAAGCAAGAAAAACCCGTATACTGACCGCAGCCAACAATTGGAAGTTCAAGGACATAGTTTACGCAAAACAGTCCTACCCCCTGCCGAAAGCAAACTTAGGTACGAAGGGTGCACATAAGGGTGGCCTCCGGGCGCAGAACTCGTGGTAGATGAGTACATCTTGATTAATCTTGCTGATCCTCCTTATTGCCTTACCACCGCCAGTAAACTTATTTAGTGCAGAATCGGCCATCGTGTGGTAGCGTAACGAAACACTAAAATGTCTATCGTTACCGAATAACGAAAGCGATATTCGATTTTGAGTACGGATTAACACTTCGGGGCCCTTTCTCGTGGACCGAACAATCATCCTAGGAGGAGTGCTAGAATATATCGCCAAGCGACGATCATTGTTTTATTCCGGAATGCATGTGCGAGACAACGCACACTTGCAGGCAAGTATGTATAATCGTTGCCGTGTACGTGATTTAAGGGTAATAATTCTCAACCTGCCCTCCCGGAGCCGGAAAACAGACCGCAACATCACCGAACAATCCGTTTCATGCGATCCGGCCACGAGTGCATCGAAGAAACCGGTTAGGCGAATGAAACGTCATGAAACGCATGAAAGCTGGACGCAAACGTTACTGCAGCATCTTCCGTGAAGATGCCACCGAACACGTAACAAAAACAGTACAACAGTGTTCACTTTTTTACCTAAAACATAATTATATAAATTACTATATTACTATATTATATATAAAATATTACAGGCATTTTAAACTATAAAAGTTATTTTAAAATAAATCTCTGTAGATCTATGTTTGATGTGATAGTGAGATTATGGAAAAAATCTATATGCAGTACTGCCAAAGTGACAGTGACTTAGCGCAGTAAGGAAAATCACACACCCAAAATACATGCCATATAGAAAATGCATCGGTTATGCACCTTAAGAGATAAGCAAAAATAATAAGGCCCTTGGCAGAGTGCGGCTGCGTAACATGAACCTGACGCCGTAAATTTAAATTCTTTACTAGATGCCTTTTTTGCGGCCTTTCAACCACGGGCATCGGCATCGTTCGCATCCAACCTGTATAGGGGTTGTGTGCACGAACTGCTTATGCACCTGGAGCGTAATTTTTCTTTATACCCATGCTTGCACCCCTTCCCTCACATGCAGCATGTTGCTTGTTTACGAGGGTGCAAATTGTTTTTGTTTTGTTAAAATGTGCCTTGACCGTGTGTCGTGTTCAAACAAACGAACGTAATCAATGCTTATCTGCTTTACACGCTTCCCTGGCCCATCATCATCTTCCTTCGAAACGGGTTTCCGAGGACCTCGACCAATTGTAATGGTATCCTGCCGCAACCAGTTGCGACATCACAGCGACCTGCCTATGCGCAGAACAAAACAAAACTGAGGGGAGGAAGATACCAACACATCTTGCAATGACATAATTATTTTTGTTGTATTGCGTATATGTATTCCATTACGTAAGAAGGATAGCACATATCCTATTGACAGATATCATTTTTGGATTTTGACAAGTGTGTTTGTAATATTCGATGATCGACAAAGTACGGATTGCGAAGATACTTTAAATTTTACGTCTTATTTCAAATTATCCATTATCCAGTGCTAATTGTACTAGAATTGAGTCTCAGCTATCTAAGACTTATTCCATACCATCAGCTTAGAAACTTTCTTCAAAAATGAATACGAGCTTTAACTAATACAAACGAGAGATTGATCACGAAAATCAAGATTTCCAATCTCTCGTTTGTTATGTAAGGTACATATATTGTTCATATATGCAGAAAACTGAATCGTCTGACAACTGTCAAATTTCTTCCAATAACAGTTAATTAGCATTTTATTGTTGGACTAATAAGAAAATTTATCATTCGTGACGGAGTTCAAGCGTGATAGTGTTATTGCTTTACACTTGGCTGAAAACCACCAAGTGGCTATCGTTAAAGCTCTCCAGGATTTAAATGTAAAAAAAACGTTTGTGTTTTGTAGCATAGCTCGTTACCGTGATACTGGTAGCGTACCCCGACGCCTAGGAAGTGGACGAAAAAAAAACTGTAACATCGCCAGATATGGTTTGGAAACTATAGAAGCGGCTTGAACGAAATCCGCGTCGCAGTGGCTGACAAATGGCTCGTGAGCTTAACATATCGCATTATACCATTCAACAAATATTGAAATATGAGCTTGGACTAAAGCCTTTGAAGATCCAAAAAGTGCAAGATCTTACCGATGCACAAAAAAAAAAAGACTCACAAGAGCCAAAGAGTTGCTTCGCTTCAGCGAAAGTGGTGAATTGATTTTGGTTTTCTCTGATGAGAAACCATTGGTTATTCAGCAGTTTGTGAACAAACAAAATGATCGTGTTTACTAGCCAGAGAGGTATGCTGAAATTTTGCTCTTTCGGTTGGCCTCCAGAACTCAAAAGCCTGTCATGAAGATGGTGTGGGCCGTCATAACCGTCTCGTATTCATCTTCAGTGGGGTCAAAATAAATGCGCAAATCTATCGCGGAAATATTTTGGAGGGAGCTCTGAAGCCCTGAGAACGCAAACATTTTGGCCGCAGAACTTGGACATTCCAACAGGACTCAGCACCATCGCACTCAGTACACGACACCCATAAATGGTTGCGAAATAAGGTTCCTTGCTTCATTTCCACCGCAACAATGGCCACCAAAATCACCAGAGGCCAAACCGTTGGACTTTTGTGCCTGGGGTGTTTTGGAAAGTAAGGTTGGCACTAAAAAATACCAAAGCATCGATCAGCTCAATCAAACGTTTCGTCGAGAATGGGCCAAAATACCGCAGAGCCACTTTCGGGCAGCATGCAATGGCGTCATCGGTCTTCTAAAGGCCATAATTGGTGCCAAAGATGGCCAATTCGAACAAATCTGAATTGATTACGAAATTTGATGTAATTTCCGACATTTTGTTGCTATCATTAATAAAATATGTAATTTTACTTTGTTGCAATTTTTTCATCTCACCCTGTTTATATGATATTAGCAGAAACTCGTAATAACAGGAGAAAAAAAAAACATTGAAATAAGATCAATCTTACAGTGACTTAGGATGGTTTGTTCCTTCTGGCTCAACGAAGGTTTAGAAACAAGGAAAATGGGAAAACAATATTGAAAAATTATTTTATTTTTATTTATTTATTCCATTATGTCGGTCACGTAGCCGTATTGTCATTAGAAAATTATAATACGCATAACTTTTCAATTAACGTATGCCATATACTCTCAATGCAAATATAAAATCAATCAAGGGAACATTGGTGAGCAACTTTCTTACGGTTGGATAGATATAGGTAACGAAGGACTGATTTCATCGAGTCAGTCCAAATTTGACAATTGAAAAAGTAATTTGAGTCTCATAAAATTTTATTAATTATAATATTTTGAAAGTTGTTACGACCCAACGAAGGGGTCACGCTAATATTGGTCGGTGATCTCAACTTACAACACACTGATGTAATCAGCACGTTACTCTGAAGAGAAAGATCTACCAAAGGATCTTGAATAGATATGACAAATAGAATTCCTTTTTTTCATTAACAGTAACTGACAAAAAGTATTACAACCAAATATACCAATTAAAACGATCAGATGATCATTGATTATTAACAATGTAAAACACCTGCATGAAATGATTGTAATTTGAACAGTTTGGAATGAATAGCTGAAGAAAAACTATTTGAGAATTAACAGCCAATTATTGCAGTAGCGGAATTAACCAAAATCTTCGCCATCAACTTCTGAATTTTTTATGTGAAGGGGCCTCTATCAAGACGGACCAAACCTCAATTAAACTCCTTTTACATTTGTGGTTCCTAGAAGATAGTCAACATTTGCAATCCATTTCTCCTATCCAGATGTTGGATTCGTCAGAATTTCCATTCTGTTTGGGACCTAGAAAACAATTGAACGATTTCAGATTGATATATATATATATATATATATATATATATATATATATATATATATATAACACATACCATAATAAAAAAAAACACATATATATATATATATATATATATATATATATATATATATATATATATATATATATATATATATATATATGTTTTTTTTTATTATGGTATGACGGCCTGGCCGTAAAAGACTAATTTTACCACGTAGCAAGATAGTCAATCGCTGCTACGGGGGAGCGTTCCTGATGTGATTTTGATTCCGGTCTGTCGTGTGAGAGGGCCGCCCCAATGAATACATTTAAGTGACGTAAAACACGTTGAAAATATCGAAAAATAGTTTGTGTGTGCATTGAAACAAATGCATGCCATAGATAGTTATTGGAATAATTATAAACTGAAATTGAGTTATTTTGTAAAAACACAAACGAACTGATATGTAGAAACACATTTCTGAATGCTGTTTCTAATATATTCTGAGTCCA
>KB663855.1:74133-86613 GCA_000349025.1 Anopheles minimus | reverse complement strand
AGACCGTGAGCGGTATCGAGGATTGTTGCAGCAGGCCAAGACCGCGAAGCGGTTGTAGCGCCTGATAAGTAAGTAAGTAAGTAAGTATGATCCATATATTTTAATTCCATCGACGGATGTCGGGGCCAGTGCTAGGTGATGCGCGCTTGCTGCGCTGAACGATCTACAGAGTATAATTCACAAGATCCATCCCTTTTGTTAAACCAACGGTAAACAAAATAAATTAATGTAATGAAAAAAAATTGAAAAAGTGTCCAATAATCGCAATCCGCCAAGAACTTTCACTAGGTGCAAGCTAGGTGATTTGAGTTTCTAACATTGCTTCTTGCTTTGTTGTTCTGTGATTGTTTTAAAGAGACTTTGAATTGTTTCTAGCTTCACAATCTTGCTTTTATTGTTGTTTGATTGTTTTATAGAGACTTTGGGCTCTATAGCCTAATTCACCTCTACCTTACTGTTATCTCGGCTTTAGCTGTATGTAAGGTTACGGTGCTCAATTAGCGATGTATAATGTTTAGGGGCCGTCCGGTGGCCAATGAGATGGCGGCGCCGGTCTTGAACGGCATAACCGGGGTTCGAATCCCATACGGACCGTTCCCCCGTAGTGAGGACTGACGTGACTACGTGGTATCAATAAGTCTAGTAAGCCAGAAATGGCAGACATGACCGAGAAAGTCGTTCCGCCAAAGAGGAAGAGAATGTTTCCCGTTAAAGCCCCAACATTGATCATCCGCACATCCTCGTTTTCCCTAGTTCTATTTTTGAAGTATAGATGGCCCCCTTTTATTCTTTGATAAGAATAGTACGGGTAACGTATTTTCCAGTCGATAGTCCAATCCTAAACCAACCAATGCTAGACCATGCAGTTATAAACTGAGTGAAAACTAAGCTCAAACTTGTGCTTGATGACAGAATACATCAAGTTTGAGTAACGGTTCCAAAAATATTCGGAGCAGAGCGCCGAGTGTTTCGCAGTGGCATGGGAAGAGGTTTGTCCTTCTACAATCAAAAACTCGTGGAAGATACTGATGGATGTTTTCCCTCAAAGGAAATGGACTTCCACTAAGACAACTAACGGTGGAGCCGATCTGATATCTGGGGAAAAGGCTGTGGACATTCTAACAGACACTTCCGTTTCTAAAGTAATGGATAGAATATTGATTGTATGATAAGAACAACATTCCAACATGAGACACAAGCATGGTGTTTTGCAGCGAGGAAATTCTAGATTCTGTGTTGGTTGTAAAGGCATCATCCTCTACAAAAGACATTTTACAGGATGAAATTGTAGAAAAAATCATTTGATTCATCACCCATTATGGGGAATGATAAATAAGTAAATACAGTATTCACGCAAGCTACTGCATCTTTGGATAATAATTATTATTATTTATTTATGGCTAGTTAGCCTTTTTGCGTTATTCCTACACAAACAATACTTATAACTAATCCGACGCGAAACTAAATTTCAACACTAACCTAACGTTAGACAGAATAAGAAAAAACAGAAAAAGAATAATAGATAGGAGCAACAGAAAAGAACGAAGACAAGCACGATAGCATGGCAGTGGGAGGTGAAAGTCAAAAAGATGATAAGAGAAGTTGAACATTCGGATGGCGCGTGACAAATAATTACTGTTGCCAACAGGTGTGCGGGAGCTTGAGGGGAAAGCTTCCAAATTTTCAAGGCCTAAAGCACGACACCTGAACTCGTAATCTCGTAGGACAGAGGAAATATTACCGGGGCATTTTAAGAAAATATACCTCTCAATTACAGTGTAGGGTACGGCCTACGCCACTATTTTTTTTTTTTTACTCTTAGTTCTCTCGTTTATTTCGCAACGTTGGACACCTTGCCAATGGCGGTGCTCCAATAGTGATGTACAAAGTTTTTCCATGAAAAGACCTACAAGTGTGTACGCTAAACTCCTTCGTTTCTCCTTATTCGTTATCCTCCACGTGTAGGTGGCGCTATCTTTTTTCTGCGGGTAATGCGGATTGCCTGATCTCCAGGCTATCCTAATCAATCCTAAACATACAGTTTGTACAAAATGATGCCTTACAACTAAGCCCTATGTTTTTAAGAACGAAATTGATACAATAAGAATAGCGTAAAAGAATTTTGTAACGAAAGAAATTATATGATTTGAATGGGAAGCATAAACCAGTACTTACATACAAATCTTCCAAGAGCTCAAGAAAAAGCGGACAATTCTTCAATCAAAAATCAAAAATCGATTGAAAATTGATCAATACACACATATCAATATACCTAATATTGATCAAAGTTTTTTTAATTTTAGCTGACAATATTAAACAAAACAAATCAAACTAAGAATAAATAATATTTCTTTTTTAAACAAAAATTGTGTTTCAGTCGTATACAAATCGTCTTTTCGCAACACCGTACTCTTCGTTGGATGGGGTATGTTGACTATATGTTTGCCGTTTCATTGCTTTTTAACTGGGATACAGCCCAGTTAGTAAGAACCCAGTTAAAAAGCATCCTAGTTAACAGTCATCCTATTAGCGATGGTTTATAATTTAACTTGAGTTTATTTTTTGTTTATGTTTTTGTATGACGGCCTGGCCGTATTAGACTATTTTTACCATGTAGCAAGATAGTCAATCACTGCTACGGGGGAGCGGTCCGGATGGGATTTTGGTCCCGGTCTGTCGTGTGAAAGAGCAGCGCCGATACTAGTACCCCTCCGAGCCGCCCCGTCTTGACTTTATGTACCCAACCCAATGTTGAACATTAGTTGAATAATCAAGCATGTACACCGGGGAAAACAGTAGAATGAGAAACTGCCGCCGATACCACTGCATAGCCGGCCCCACCCTAAACCACCATGAAGAAAATCATGTATCTCTTGAAATCACTTGCACACTGTGATAGGATCTTTCTTATATCGGTCCTAACCAAATGACCATAATGTGTGTTGAATCGTACGCGATTAATTATATTATTTGATAGTATCCAAGCAACGGTTTATTGAAGTCTTTAGGCAAATTTTAATGTCTTAGTCATACGATGTTCTGAACAAGTAGGACACGATGATTTATTGTCGTACAAATATCGTTTATCAAGCGGAAATATACCCAGCGATTTAGGTATACCCCGAAAAATCCTGGTTCGAAAGGTGTCCTTCCTTTGATCGCAGGAACAAAACGCATTGAAAATGTTTAACAAAAAAAAACGACCCGGTGTGACTAAAAAACATTATTAGATGGAAATATGGAAATGAATTATCTAATAGAACGAGATGCTTACTGTAAGGTGGGCGGTTCGGTGGCCGAGGCTGTAACGGCGCTGGTCTCATACGGCAAGACCGGGGTTTCAAATCCCATCCGGACCGTTCCCCGGTGGTGAGGACTTGACTATCCAATTACGTGGTTTCATTATTAAGTCTAGTAAGCCAGAAATGGCAGGCATGACCAGAATAAGTCGGTACGCCAAAAAGAAGCTTACTGTAAGGATAAGAAACTCATAAGAACGATAAGAGCGACCCAAAAAGGTCTTCATACCATATGGCCAATAGCTTTAACTTCAAATTCATACTTATTTTACAAGCAACTATCATAATCAATTACTACATTCGTATTTTATAGATTATAACACAGAGATTAAAAGAGTGATAAGTGCAAACCTGAAACGAATACCAACAAAGCAAAAAAAAAAGATTGCTTATTGCTTAATTGTGATTTGTATGTTATTTATCTGCTTATCTCATTTCACATTTCTTCATCTTCACCCTTCGTTACTTCCGAGCTGAGGAAATATATACTATTGCATCGGAACTAGTCTAATAGTTTAAGATAGATTAAGTAATGTTTTTTTTATATACCTCACGGTTAAAAAATATAAATAAATAAATAATAATAAAGAAGTTCCCGGCTGTCCCAGGCTGTCTACCTGTATAGAGAACACATGGGAGACTGAAACTGAGATGATATACAACAGAAAACACATCGACGCTTGGCCGGATCATACGAAAGGCTATTGCCGAAATAAGGCAGTACACTGCATTATACTTCTTCTATCAACTTCCTTTGTCCACTTGTAAGAATTATAAAACCAGGCTTGAGTTATCATAGATGGATGTATGGTAAATTTATCCGGCTGCCGTATCACAATACCAAATAATAAATGATGATGTTGGCATAAACCTTTACTCTTCCTTCCAGTCAGCTTAGAAGTAATATTAAAAATTGTGTGCTGACGCTACATGATGCATCAATAACATTTGACGTTGTTGTGTTTGTTCAATCGCATGCATTTAGTAAGCGAATAATAAGCTAGCGAAGACACACGCTCTAATCTCGAACAGATAAGAATAAACAAAACAACAAGTAGGCACGTCGAAGCAAATTGAAACGACGCAAACTACCCCAAGGCTATGTATTATATTAAACTGGACAAGTTTTAACTAAAAATGGATAAAATTTGAGTAAAAAATCCGTCACAACATAACCTGTTGAGTTTCACAAATAACAGACATACCTTTTAATTTTGTCATCTCGATGGCAAACATGTTAAGCGACATTAACTGGAGAAGTCGATAACTGGTAACCGCAATTGGAGAATACTGCATCAATGCTCGGAA
Organism: Anopheles minimus; assembly: GCA_000349025.1. NCBI lineage: Eukaryota > Metazoa > Arthropoda > Insecta > Diptera > Culicidae > Anopheles > Anopheles minimus. The sequence continues at coordinate 82,006 of KB663855.1, read as the reverse complement.
TTCACGCAGCATCTGATAAGCACATTGGTTAAACGATTCCATGCTAAAAATAGAAAGGGAATATTTTAATCCACGTGACAATCTGGTCTAGTAACGCGTTAATTGTTCGTTTGTTTTAAATAACTTACCCTGTCTTTGTGATTAATTTGCCAAGCACATGCAAAAAACTGGTAATAAACCGTTTATTCACCTCGATGCAACTGAGACTGTGCAATTCCTCCTCATCGCTCGTATTACAAGTATTGCCCATACCAATCGGATAAATCGGCCCAGTTCGATGCAACCGCGAACCACCTTCTGGATGAATCCAAATTTCACGTCGCAAATTACCATCAAATCGTTGTTCTTTCCCCCTTCGCTTTGCATCTAATTTTTCCTCACGTTTACGTTGATTGCTCTCATACTAATTATTACGATTCATTTAAAAGAAAAAAAAGAAAACATTAGAAAACAACTTCACTATAGCTGTGGTACAACATCTTAATGGATTAATTTTTTGTGTTTTTGTCAAATCAAGCAATAATGTTCACTCACCACTAATTTATACTTTAAGAAATCCATTTCGTGTTTGTGAGCATAATAAAAAAGGGAAAATTGATTTAATTTGTTTGACTGATTCAAATCTATGGTTGTTTTTGTGACCAATCGTAATCGACTATTGAACTTTTAAGTTAAATGCATTTACAAGGTATACATTTTATTACATTTTAAATTGACAACTCCCTGGCCATCATTGGAAAAATAAAAAAAAAACTCTCATCAATAACTAAACTCAATTGGCTGTATCTTAAAGAACAAGTCGAAAGAAACGAAAATTGAAAAAAGTAACTAAAAGCACCAAACAGTGGTGGGCTGTTGGGGACCGGGACCAAAATCCCATACGGACGTTTTCTCCATAGCAAGGACTTGACATTTCGGCTACGTGGTAATGAAATTCTAATACGACCATTCTTCAAATAAAAACTGACCTTAAAAAACACGGTTAGTGTGCCGAGAAAAAGTGTCGGAGTTAAGTAATTCCACCATTTTTAAGCCAGAGGTTACTTAAAAATACCGACAACATGATACACATATTACAAATTTCAATTTATGGCTAAACGACAAAAAATTTAATATAAAATAGAGAGTTTTGATTAAATAATTCAAATTCTGCCTCAAATACTGAAAGCGATCACAGTATTCGAAAAATTATGAATACTGCGTTTAAACATAGTGATGAGTTCACACATTGAACTGAAACTTTGTTATTTAATATCGTTAGGTATGTACAACTTCAAGAGGCTTTGACCTCCCGTTTTTGGTTTCCTTGACTTGTAACTTACGAACAACGTAATATTCATTACGTGGGTGAGGTACTGATGGGCTTTGGTACTGGTTCTGTCGTAAGAGACCGGAGGTCGTCAAACGGAACGGAACGAGTGAGTGGGTATGATGTTGTATAAGGATGTATCCATTTTTTTATAACGTTCATAACAATAAGCAAATATTTTTTTAGTAATTGAGAATATCTCTTAGCATTGATATTTGTGGCTAAGCGTTGGAGCCCATTTCTTGCATAAATGTTATTTTATGTTATTTGTTAAGCTCCTGATTGTTGTGGACAGACAAATTGTTCATTGGGTACTCCTCGTGTGACAGCGGATGCTGTCACCGAAGGATGTCCCTAGGACGAAAGAGTCACGATCGGGCGGCCGACTGGCCAACAAGGCGAGAGGTAGCGCTCTCGCCCAAAGTGATTATAGAAGCCAAATATTAATAAATAGTGTATTTTATAATAAGCAACAAAATATGCGTGTGTCGTAAATACGGTCCCCTTCAAGACATAACACTGATTTTTCAGCCGGCAACCGATCCAATAAAATAGTCACTACCACTCGCGTCAAAATATGTCTATTCGGCAATGGATATTTCACGCCTAAACATACACCAGGAATCAGGATTCAAATCTGCGTTTGAATCTAGCTTGAAATATGGCCAGGCAAACACACCATTGGAAAAATCAAACAATAAAAAACTTGAACTCGACGTAGTTAATTGATTGTCCTGAACTAAATAGAAACTTTACGTATTTTAGTATCATCCCCTTCGTGAGAGAAACTGTCGCCATTACCACCGACCCCCACACTTAGAGCTGTTTAACAACATAAGGCAGTTTCTTAAAAAAAATCGTAAAGCTTTTGGAAAACTAATAGCCTACTTTGGGGGAACCTGCTTAACACTGCCTGGTAAATAAACTGTTGAACATGCTAAAACAAAACTGTCGCGGGTCGTACGGGAAAACTTCGAGGGCCGCATGTTATATTTTGGAGACCACTGTTTTATACTATATTTAGACACTAAGCTTAGTGAATATTTAATAAAAATAAACTACAATTTTCCAAACATTCTGACAGTATAACTCCGCTTAAGTTTTAATAGTTTAACTTCAAAATTACCCAATTTGAAACTTTTCTTGAGAGCAATTAACATACAACAGCAACAATGCGTTGATTTTTTTGCATTTGAACGTAAAAAAATAGAATCAGATTTAAAAATACCTTCTTTTTCGTTTCGTTGAACAAATCCATCAGGCTCTCCCGGGCAGATTCGAAAGGATTTGAAGACATCAGACTACGCATATAGAAATAAACAGCGTCGATTTTACGTTTCTGTAGTTGGGACAAGACAATATAAACGTTAATTTAAATGCACATCGTATGGAGCTAAAGATAAATCAACAAACGACATTACCGCATATACCGATAGTAAAGCAAGCTGATTGTACGGACGCCCATTCTTTGGCATGATTTGTTGTGCTTTCACGTACCACTGCTTGGCTTTGCGGAAGTTGTGGCTTCCGGTAATCTGTTCACGGTACCTTGCCAGATCGCCCAGAAATAAGAATATTTTCTGGGCGGAAACGAGCGCCAGCCCGTAGCGCAGTCCTTTCACGCTGGATGCGGCATTCACACCGATAAATTGGTCCAGATTGAATCGATACTCTCGTTCAAGTAATGCTAACAACTGCTCATAGTAGATCGATCCACTTTGCACTACTTCCAGTGCCCGTTCCTGCAAATAACGCTTCCTTTCCTCATCCTGTGTCTCATTCAGCATCTTACGCAGCTGTTCGATTATGCCGTAAAACAGCAACCTCCATAAATGGTGCTCCAAATTTACATCCTGCGCGAAACGCATCTCCTTTAGCAGAAACGTTTCAAGCAGCTGCTGCAACCGGTGACGAATCGCCACATATTCATCCCATTCGGTGAAGAGGTTGCCTTGTTCAATAATTTCCTGCAGCTGCGCGTCCGCATTCACCACGTTATAGACCAAATCCTTTTGACGCAGTAGTTTCGCTTGCGGTGCATCCGGGTTGTACCAAGCAGGTCCACCCGGGATTTTATAATAGTAATTGGATGAGTCTTTCGTCTCATCACGTCTAGAACCATCACGAGGAAGTGTTCTTGAAATCGTTCGTGTCACGACAATTGGCTGGGATGGATTTTTCGGATCAAACAGATGCTTCGTTGCTACCTGTCCGCTACACTCTGGTTCTACTGGATCTGCAATATTGGACGGTAGTCGCGTCGGAATGACTAGCACACCAGGAGCTTTCTGTATGCCGATTGAGGTTTCGAATTGTTTTGTCATCTCGGCTATCGCTTGATCAGTTTTGTGAACCAACGGTACCACTCCATTGCTACTTGAACATCGCCAATTGTCGCTGTAGTCTTCATCGTATTGTCGGTCACCGGCTTCCCGTTTCAGACTATTGTCCCGACTACGATTTATGTATCGATCGCGTGAATGTCTTCGAAACCGTCCACCTGCTTCATAATTTCGGTCGCTACTAGCGTCTCGATAGTTTCCACGCCGATTTTCATAATCCCGTGCATAGGCTCGCTCGGAACTATTCTCACGACTTACGTTGGATGATTGAGAATTACGTCGGCTGCGATTGGAACCGCGTTGTGGTGGATACGGCACTTTAAATTCATCGCAATAATCATTTCTCGAACGCGAGTCGCTACAACCAGAGATTGAATTACAATAATTAGTGCAAACATATTTAAAATTGGAATTTTTACATGGCACATGCATTACAATTGAAATTGTTCATGTTGTAGAAAGGCATTTTGACATATTTTCGAAATTAAAATTATTACATCCATATATGCTATTTTTGAACAAATGTTACGGTAAAACTCTATAAATTCCAACTTACGATGAACGTTTGAGCTTATTCCTACGCTCAGATCTTGGAACAGGCAAGCATTATTGATCAGAATAAAAGAAAAAAATCAATTCGATTATAATAACTCCCTTCAAATTAGAGCTCTCATTGTGCATTCAATAATACAACAATTTTAATCATGATTGTGCTATCGGTTATTAAACGAAAGAACCAAATACAACATAGAATATCCTAAAGCCATAACAAATCTTTTAAAGAAATAACATTCATTCACTGCTTCCTTGATAAATTTACCTTCGATTCCTTTGTCTATCACGATAATTATTCACGGGCTGTACCGATTTGCTGGGGGGTGGCAGAAATAACTCCATATCAACGTTTCCTTGCCATCGTCTACTCGTACGTTCAACTGCCGCCATACCTTCATCGTCCGCCCAATCCTATACACAAAACCATGAAATGTATTACAGTTTTTCATTAAACATGTTTTACGTAAAAGGCAAACACATTCTTACAAATGATTTCTTTTGGGCAGTTGACTTGAACGGAGGAACACCATCATTGACTAAAGCGTTTATTTCTTCGCTACTTAGCATATCAGCCATCGTTGAGTTACTATCAGTCGAGTAATGTCTGTTTCGTGTACCTCTATTAGGGTCACCACCATATCCGGTTGGTGTACCTCTTGATCGATCTCTCCGGTCACAACTTGAATTTCGGCTGCTGGTTCCAGCTTCCAGCCTTTTATCCCTATTGCTCTGGCCTCTTCTCGGTGCATAACCCCTCTCCGGGACTGTATCAACTTCGGACGAACGGCTTCGAGGGCGCGGATAATAGTCATCGTTCATATGACGACCTACCCCAATTGATCGTCCAGTATTGTATGCAGCATTAGAGTAAGAGGCACTATTTCCTGAACCACCAGTCCCACTAGAGTATCTAAGGCGTCCACGATTTTGTCGCGAGCTATTGCGATTTGGCAATGTTTGAGACATCGCTTGCTGGTATTCCGCACGTTTTATCTCCAGATAGTTCTGCGGTAGTCCGAGATCTTGAAGGGTTTTCTTTTGTAACCGGGGCGCCAGATTCTCCAAGTGAGAAAGCGAAGGAATCGAAATTTTCTTTGAACTGCTAACAAACCGTGGTTCAACACTACGCGAATCGCGTTGCATTCGATCTGCTCGGCTGTTAATCGGAACGTTATTCGGAATAACATTTCTTGCAATCATTTCCTCGCGTGTCGAATGACTGTTAGAGGGGTTTGATTGTCCTTCTAGCCGCCAGTTAACGCTTCCTGCTGCTCGGCTTCCTGACACGCTTGAGTCCATCAATGACTGCTGGACCTCACTAGAGGAACCGACCCGGTTTGAACCACTTACTACCGTATCGGATCCATCATCCGTCCAACGGGGCCATGGTTGATATTCTGATTGATCGGAATTATGAGATCGGTTGTTTGTAGTTGGTTCTGTTTTCCGCAGCGGTCCACTGCCAGGGCTGTAGATCTGCTGCTGGCGTTTGTTGCTGATGCCCCGAGAAGATTCGGAAGCATTACTGGAAGACACGACTGCGGGTGGCACGGTAGCATTTTTCATCCTGGTACCTACCAAATTTACGTTTTATGATGATTTTCTGTCGAAAATATGAAACATTATTTTTTTCACCCAAGCACCATTGTTCGATAACAAATATTTAAAAAATCAGCTGGTACGATGCCAAGAGGCACATAGATACAAATCACATACGTTGTCAGTTGACCTACCTAGTTGTGCGATAAATTCCGCCTTGTAGCAGGCAGCGATGAGCAATTTACTAGCGAATCTCTTCAAGTTTTAACCACAATTTTCGATGAAGCCGCAACAGTTGTTCTCCAGCGCGACGCGCGTAGGTTCTTCCACTACGTACAAGACGCGCTTACGTTTCTCAGCTGGAATGCGTGAAGAGGTACGAAACGTTTCTGTACGTCTCTTTTACGCTTGTCACTATCTTTAGCACCCTTAAGAAAACGTTCTGATTAGTCGAAATAAATGTTCATCGCCAACTTGTATCCGTAAAACATCCCCAGGGATATGAAATATTCCTTCACAAAAATGAGAATCACAAACACATGGAACACAGAACTACTTTTAATTTGCATTTATTCGCACTCTATCTCGCTTGCACCTGATGTTGATTCAAAATGAAGTATTTGACATAAGAAAACTCACATCACGCTGAAATAATGCGTTAAGCTGTGGTCGAAGCAAAATGTGCCAAAGAACAAATAACCAAGGTTATTACAAAAAAAAGTTTATGCATGAACAATTTATTTTATTTCTATGTAAACAGAAGAATAATACTAATCGTGCTTTTTATTTATTTTTGATTAATTTGATGTATAACATTGTTTTGTTTTATTTGCAATTTAGCCCAAGAATACGTCGCGGGGTAGAACCGTCAATGTTTTTTATTCTCGCTTCTATGGCTTTCTGTAAACATTCTATGGTTTCAAAGTACAGTTAGCTTACTATATAGTTTGTTTTACTGTACAAAATTTTATATTAATCCTTGCAGCATATTCACGATTGACCATCAAACACAGCCTCCTGCTCCATTTGACGTTCTATCTCAAGCAGTCGGAAGTTAATTTTGTAAACCGTTTCGAACTCTTTGCCGGTCAGGAAAATGGTCAATGCAACGTTAAATGCGAGCATCATCGTAATCGGAAGCATAATAGGACCCGACAGCTTTCTATAAATTTTGAACACTTCCTTTGGTTTCTCGATAATCGATGGTAGTCTGTAGGTGAAATGTCGAGTGGCAAACTGCAAAGAAAACAGTCAAATGAAACCCCGCACCGTTTGGTTGAATGAATTACGTACCATAAATGATGAGAGCGGCACCAACATCATTGGATATGCTACAGCAAACGCACTTTGAAACGCAGCAGCCCGTGTTTGTAAACAAACAGGACACGGTTCCTTGCGCAGCACCACGTCTGGTAACACGAACGCCGAGTGAAATACGGTGGCCATAATCGCCGGTAGTGCAACCGCCGGCAAATAACTTGAAAATCTTCCATAATTGCCCAGCTTCAGCACTCGACGGTAGTAATTGTTGATGTAATATCCAGAGAATACCGTGCCGGCGCCAAGTATCCCCGGTGTGTATACGATCGGCCAAACTTCTGATTTGTTTTCCCAGTTTTTCACTAAATTCAAGAAATACTGGATTGCATCCTCTTCGCTCAAACGTACTGCATCTTCAGGAATTTCAGAAACCTTTTTATGTAATAGTGCCATCGCGGCTAGAAAAAACACCGGCGACCAAGGATGATAGGCGCTTGCAGTGCACGCTCCTTCGGTTGTTTTGTTCTGGTTATTCTTACAAGTTCGAGACTTCTTGTGATAATGTAAAATGGTTTGTAAAATCCGAATGTCACTGCAGGCAATGTGAAAACACTAGAATGTTGACAACATTATTGAACGTTTAACTCAATTTCATACATACACAAGGCTATATATATGAGACCAGGTGGTGGAATACAGAGCGATTTGACGTTTTCCTCTCTGACGTAAGTCCATCGGGGCGGCGAGAGCTCTGCTGTCACATTTTACCGTTGATCACGTTGTTTATTTGTTGAAAGCTATTACAAGTGCGTGAAAATACGATCCGATCTATTAAACTAATTTTTTTGCGATTCGCGAAAAGTTATTA
>KB663855.1:53247-67028 GCA_000349025.1 Anopheles minimus | reverse complement strand
GTCAAACGATATTTGTTTTGTAACAAATTTTGTTATAATATATAGATTTTTTATACATGTTTCTCAGTACATCTTACTGTTTTTGTCCATGTCGTAAAATTTTTGTGTATACGTATAATATATGAACTAATAATAAAATAATGAAATAGTGTGTATGATGTGTAGCAATACACTGTGTTTTGATATGTTTTCTATATGTAATAAATTTCATCTTGCCAACAACCACCCTGATCGATTTGATGGTAAGGGGGCCTAGAAACTCTTTCCGCCTAGGGCCCCCAGGACCTTAATCCGCCGCTGTTTCCTAGGTGTATTAGTTAAAATTATATCCTTTCATGTAAGTATCTGTATTTTTGTTAATCTTTTGCATGCTAATGAAACGCCAGACCAAAGCAATAGTGGCTTTTTTCAAACTTTTATTTGGAGTCAACTTAGTGATACAATTTTCGCATTTCAACAACCTCTAGCTTCATACAAAATAGTTGGATGACCTACTACAATGGTAGCATACTGTTCCTTTACATAAGTTCCACAGTCGATACATTTCAGCGATGTGAATGTGAAGTGCCAACCGTACTAGCCGCGAAGGATTCCATATCCATAAAGTATGCTGCACATACTACGAAACAGGTTAAACTTTACTGGATATTTTGTTCATCTTTTATGGCGTTTTTGATTATGATCACAAAAGAAGCAACGCGGTTAACATTTTCGATAAAATATTTCTTTTTTTTATTAGAAACTGAATTCAGTACATATAGCATGCCGCTTGAAAAGCAATGTTATGGCATATGGTAGCCGGTGATCGGAACTACCACGGTTAAGCTTATCGAAGTGAAGACTGGAATTATCACTTTTATCTTTCATGCCGGTGTAGCCTCACGAGGATTAAGGGTCGCTTCTTTACATTTGCACATTCGTTTTAAAAGCACCACACTGCTGACCGGTCGTTTTGACTTTCTTTAGACTGTTTATCTTGGCTATTATTATTACTTGGCTGAAACGTTCGATCGATCGACGGAAGTGGTCCGACGTTCAAGCTGTTCACAACGCTGCATGTATTGCGTGTGATCGACCACTGGATGCGATTCGATTTGCATTAACGGGTAAGCAGGAATGTGTTCATGCTCTAGACAGCACAACCCTTGCTTAAGTACAGTGCATTAGACATTCAGCAAAATAAAACATAGTTTTGGTATTGTACAATCCACGAGCGGATTCGAACCCTTTTCAGGCTGTCTAGAAGGATAAGAAAAGATGAAATAGTGGCAGGGTTGGATAGAGGGCCAGTGGCGGATCAACCTAGGAGCGGAGGGAGCGGCCGCTCGGGGGCTCGCCTGTCAAGGGACCTCGCCGATGAGAGAAGTTTCCAGCAAGCCCAACCCCCCCCCCCCCCCCCCCAGTTGTCAATATTTGCGTAACACGTCAACCAGGGGCCTCCACTGCCATTCCAATCGGGGCCCCAAAGGCCTTGATCCGCCACTGTAGAGGGCAAGAAAAGATGAAAAGAATGGGTCGAAATGTGTGAGCGGTATTAATGGCCAGAACCATGTCCAACGCCATAGTGATAACCATCATTGGTAACGGAGCCGGAAGCAACTGAGGCCGAGCTGGCGCCAGAAAAGCTAACAGGATTGTTTTGTAATGGTAGTAGCTGGATTGGTTCGGGATGCGGTGCTGGGGCACTGTATACTGGTGGTGGGGGTGGGGGTAGAGATGCAGGAGGGCTGTATACCGGGGCCTGATATACTGGTGGTGACGGTGGAGCACTATAGACTGGTGCGGGTGGTGGAGCACTATAGACAGGAGCAGGCGGTGGAGCACTGTAGACAGGAGCGGGCGCAGGTGCATGATATACCGGTGGTGGTGGTGCGTGGTGAACCGGAGCTGGTGGACCGTATACTGGACGCGGTGGTGACGGTGGTGGTGGTGGTGGTGGTGGTGGTGGTGATGGAGGTGGAGGAGGAGGAGGAGGAGGAGCATGATGTACTGGCGGAGGACCGTAGACTAGGCGTGGTGGCGGCGGAGGTGCATGGTATGCCTGAGCCGGTGGGCCGTACACTGGACGCGGTGGTGGTGGAGGTGGCGGCGGAGGTGCGTGATGTACTGGCGGAGGTCCGTATACTGGACGCGGCGGCGGAGGTGCATGATAGGCCGGAGCTGGCGGGCCGTACGCTGGTCGCGGTGGTGGTGGAGGTGGCGGCGGAGGTGCATGGTGTACCAGCGGGGGTCCATAGGCTGGTGCAGGAGGCCCGTACACTGGTGGTGGTGGTGCGTGGTGCGGTGGGCCATAGACTGGGCGAGGCGGAGGTCCATGATGTTTCTCCTTTTCGAACAGACCATCAAAAAGCCCACTGATGTCGAAGTCCTTTTTCTTGAAAAGCTTGTCCAAAGTGGCTGATGTGCACACTGTCAGTGCACATAGTACTAGAAAGACCTGCATGAGCAGAAAATGAAAAACGTGTTGCAGTTTAGTAGCAAGATCTATCCAAAAAATCAAATCGTTTATACTGATTTCAGTAGTAACAGCCAGTTCGCACTTCGAAGAAGTAACACACTCTGAAAGTCGGATCGTAGCTGCAATATTTATGGTAAAGGTTGTATTTGGCATGTTCTTATCTAATGTAACCTTTTATATTATGTCAAATAGTAGAGGAGTCCAGATTTGTTTCACATCCTCACTGGACCATGCCCTTCTTTTGGGACGGGTTATTCAAGTAACCGAAAGCGCCAATTTTAGGGGCTTGGCAATCCCAAACCCGATAAAATGTTAGCTTTTTTAACAAAGAACGCCTAGACGTATTGCATTGATAAAAAGTTATGTAGCAAGGAAAAGCAAGAATATTTAGATTTTATGTTTAGTTTTTAAGGTATACGGCCCGGTTGTTCTTCAGTGAATAAAAATAGCAAGAATAAATCTTTCTAAATCCTGTTCTGTGAATCAAGGATGTAAAACAAATTGATTTTAACTTGTCAACCTGTTGATGTGATTCTAGTTTTACCAGTCTCGGCGTTAGTACATAACAATTCATCTAGCAGATGAACGTTGTAACGCATCAGCACATGTGTTTTAATATTTTTTAAATAAAATACTCAAACACACTCAGTAATACAGTAATATTTGAAAGTTGATGAAGATTTGATCGATGAAGGTGGTGGTGCGAAGATTTCTTTTCCATGTTCTTCCCAAACTTTACAGCATTCAGTGCGTATCTTACTGCCGAAAGCACAATTCTTGGAAGTGTTTATCACAAAATGTTTTCTAAAATGCACACACGGCACACAAACACAGAGAGACGCAAGATTTAGAAACTTTGTTGCACATTTCATTAACAACCATAATCATAATTTCATTGTTCCATAAATCACCAAACAATTCTGCGTAATTGCGTAACGCCACTTGTAACGTTCTTTTAATTTAACAAAATGTTCTCCCCCGAATCAGTACACTTATTGTTAACACACCAGTCGTAACGATTCGTAATTCGGTTTACTACCGAACAACTAACCTTCATTGTTGGCTGCGTGCTGTTTGTGATCCACGATACACTGCCACACTGATAATTGGTAACGCATCCGCGCTCAGTTTTATACTATCCCCTGTTCGGGGTCCGCCAGGGGCCATTCGTGCCAAACAATAGGCTTCGCCCGTTGCTCTATCGGAGGGGGCCAAAAACCAAACGGGCGGGCAGCATCTTCATCTCCCTCGACAGTGGAAAGTTTCATCTCGGCAACGCACCATTGTGTAACGAACCCGCAAACTGTCTCCGGATGGTGTGATTTGCTGTCAACTTCACCGTCGGTTCCACTTCCACAAAGTTGCCAAGCGAACAAAAAGTTATGCCTGTTTTTTTTTCGAGGCGGCAATGGGTCTCAGAAAGGGAAGGAAGATGCTCTCTAATCATAGGTAATGTCCAGCAAATCTTACGCACAGACTGTTTCAGAATCGAATTGGCCCGTTTGATCGAGCTCGAGATCAATTTGACATTAAACAATCTTTTACGCGATTTGCACTGTGAGACCCTTTCTGTGAGTATATTTGTTGCTTTTTTTTGTTAATGCTCATTAAGTGGAGCAATGATCTTAATTTTTTCACACCTACATTTGATACAGCGAATGTTCCTAGCATTGGCGATACATGGAAAATCTGTGTTCTTCCGACTTATCGGCATTCGTTCACGGAGTGTTTTGTTATTTGAATTTTTCTATTATGAAACAATCTTACCAAACTACCAACTTGTATCAGTATATCTTTCCGGCATTTCGCTCCACCCTCCGTTACAATGGTAGTGCACCTTAAAACGTCTGCGTCTTCGCACCGTCTAATAACGTCGAACCCACACGGTGCACGAGTGTGTGTACGCTGTTATGTGTGTCAATGATTATTTTGTCATCTTCCTTCTTCTGCATCTCATAGCCGAACGACGCTGGCAGAGCAGGAATTGTTTGTCGGGTTTTGGGTACCCCGATCAAGTGTCCCGTGTGAAGACGACCCTGTCTTACCCCTCCCCTCTTTCGCCTCTCTTCCCTCACTCCTCTTGTTGCATCTTGCCCACCCTTTCGCCGTTGCCGATCACGAGTCAACCGGTATCCATAACGATTTCCATCAATATGACAGTGACCTGGACGAACCCACCACCAACTTTGGGAAAGCCAAAGGCGAAATTCGTTTCGATTACTTAATAGCTGAATATCGAACAAAGCCTTTTGTTGAACTTTGTGTGAACTTCAAGCGGGTATCACGCTATTCCTTCTCACTCCCAAATTCCTTAAATCCTACCTTATTAGTGTGAAGATCATGCTTTACATGCGCTATTGACCAGAAGTCTTGTAGCATTATTGTGGTTTTCTTTACAAATGTATTTGTTTTAACACAATATTAAAAACAACGACAAATACAAAATCATTCAGATGTTCCAGAGATAATTCAAAAGTGTAAACAGAGATAATAGATGTTAATCTTCATCTCAGACAGGCCATCAATCTGCGATGTTACAAACGGAGTACTACACTTCTTCACGCGTATTTGAAAGCATAAATTTTAGAACAACCCTCTAAATTTTGAAACACACAGGTTCAACTGCCAATAAAATTTCGAATTAAAATTTGCAATGGAAGAATCTCGTCTTGTACTCTCAATCTGGAAAGATGCTCCAGAAAAATGTATTTAATTGATAATACGTAGAAAAGGTATTGAATAGAATTTTTCCATCATCCGTGTAGTGATGGACAGTTCTGGGAGTGATAAAGTAAAAAGAATTTGTGTTAACACACACACACGCACGGCGAAAAGCGCTCTTGACGTCAACGCATGTTCGCAGACGGCAAGTCGGGAGACATAGTATACTAAAGCGGTATTCCTAAGTTAAGGGAAATAAGGCTGTGATTTGAATAAAATTTCTCTTTGGAATATTTCGTAACCGATTGCTCGCTCCCTAACATTAATTCATCTTTGCCCGATAGCAAAAGTCGAACCGGATTGGGAACGGGTTTATCGATGCATTGTTCGGGCTACAACACGGATGTTTGTTATAATTTGTCCGTCGTATTATATAATTACTCCATCCTTAGAAGTTTCGTTCTAGAAAAAAAGAATAGTTAAGAGTTAACAGGGTTTATTAATAGAAATGGGTACGTGCAGATAAAACATGATCCTGCCTCCAGCCATCTGTGACCGGAATCCAACGTACCAGGGGTGTGGTGTTGTTGGGCGCGAAAACTAGCGAAAAGACTTCACGCATTGTGCCGGTGCCTGAGGTTCGTGCATATTACATAACTATATACGAAACACCCTATCACGAAACACCCTACTTATGTGGCTCACATGATGGGTAGATAGCTCCGTGGTACGGGTAAGGACTTCCTTCCAACGCAAAATTCCACGCTCGTACGCTGGTCTTCGTATGGCAAAAAAGTGTTAAAATAATTATTGTAATAATAATTCATTTACTTTCAATAAATATTATCCTGCATTCTTGCACTTGTATGCCGATTACGGTCAAACTTGGGCTATATCGTGGATTTTGCACAAATGTTGCGTTTGTTTGACGGTTTTGGTCAATCTTTGACCACGACGTGAAATATTGTTGTAAAATTGTACTACAACTAACTGAGTGCCGGAACGGTGTTAATATTTCTGTCACTTGGGTCATCCCCGAGTCACTGGTGAGAGGGTGGGGGAGGGAGGGGGGGGGGGCATTAATTCAGACTTTAACCAAAATCACGGTATCGAATGTAGCGAAATATGTAACAAATAAAATTGGCTCGAAGCTTTGGATGGGAAAGAGATGAGGTTAGGCAATGCGCAATTTAACACGAAAAGTGAAAACCCGCTCCAACACCACCGACAAGTCGCCAGGGGAGAAAAGGGGTACCACATAACGTGCATGAGCAACGGTGATGGTAGCAACATTAATGTCTGATCGAACCGAAGATGAATCTAATATGAAAGAGCACACACTGGTGTTCGGAAGTGATTTTTGTGAGGTTTTTCCTCCGGTTTTTTTAAGGGAATTAAATTCCGACACACTGTGCACTGTGTAGTACCGATTATGTAAGTCCTCCACTGCAGTAAGGAGGAATGTAAAGGAACAACGGATGATGAGGAAATATGTTGTTATAGGTTGCTGCACTTGAAACAAATATCATTCCAAACATAGTTCACACGCGACGATCATCTACCTTGTAATCAGTAATTTGTTCGTGCTGTGGTAGGCCTCTTATGGATTATTTCTCCTTGTTGCTTTTATTTTGTATAAACATGGCACAGACCGCACACTGGTGGGAGTTGGCCATCGATATCAAAAGAGCAGTGTCTATTGCTAGTATCCGAATGTATATGAAGGCTGGAATTTCAGAGCCTCTAAGCAACGGTTGTTCAAGCGGGAGGGTTACATCACAATGGGAGCGAGGGTATGATGTATCTATCGTTCATTACATCGTGCAAGGATGTCTGACGTTCGTATGAACTAGAGAGATCTGATTAAATTGTAGTTTAAATTTTTACTTATATACAGCAGCCTATTACGGTAAGATGATTTTTATATTTATCGTTTCCCACAGTAAGTTGAACTTAACCGACAGTAATTGAAAACAACAAACCGCAATATAAAAATCGTAGTACAATCCAAGGTATCATTTTGAATTTCCATTAGCAACGTTTAATTACATTAATCGTATATCTTTTTTTTTTTTTTGTTATTGTATGACGGCCTGGCCGTATTAGACTTAGTTTACCACGTAGCAGGATAGTCAATCACTGCTACGGGGGAGCGGTCCGGATGGGATTTTGGTCCCGGTCTGTCGTGTGAGAGAGCAGCGCCGATACCACTACCCCACCGGGCCGCCCTAATCGTATATCTCTTAAAACAGAAATTTACATTCTGTACCAAAACTTTCCATAAGTTGTATCTTATCACCGAAGTCTTGATATATAGCGTCTTTGTCACAGCCACAAAACTCATAGATTAGCAAAATCAAGGCCCAAATGGAAAGCGTTGTAAAGGGTAGAGACAAATTAAAATTTTCAGTTCCAAAGGGAAAATCAGAAAGTTCATCTGCTAGGCTTAATGAGTGATTCTCATTAGTACTACTGTATTCAAAAACGCATTAACAGCTAAACCCTTAAAGGCTATCAACTTAATAAAATCTTATTCACCTTGTATTAGCGTGGCAATCTCCAAGTGTCAAAACGTATGTAAGAAACTGGTTCAAAGTATGATAAATCCCGATTTATGTGCATTAAAATGGGAATTCGATTTACTGACAGTTACTTCGACAAAAAAAACACAGTATAATTCTTTTAAAAACAAAGAACCATGCAACACTGTTAGAGCTCAATGTAAGTTAAGAAAATTCTAGCTTTGGCAAAAGTGGCGTCCACTAGTCGAACTAAATTAAAATTTCGATCAAGTAAAATTCATAGTACTCTTACGTCTGAGAAGGAGAACAATTGCAGTCACGACAAGCATAATTACTGCAAGGTGGGTTCTTTATATTTGGGAAAGATTCAAACATTAACTGATTACATATTAGCAGAACACCACGAGTTGATTGAGATGATTTGAGTTGAATAATAGTTCTGCAGCTGTTGACAATAGCTAACATCGCTTATTGCATGATACACTTTTGAATCGTCAGCATACTAAATCTGAATGCTAACGCTGATACATGTTAAACAATAGGCAGTCCTACAATAGGCAGAATGAACTACGAACAAAATTTCTTATTTTAATATGTACTCATCTCAGGTAGGTGCTTATGTATTCGTATTATCTTGGATACACCCCTAATTATAAGTTTTTTGAACTGTAATGAGTACATGTATGCAATCCTAAAATGTCTACTAAAGTAACACTCATGTAAGAACTCTACAAAGCCTGTTGTAGCAAAAAGTCCTGGGGAAGAAAGCATATTGATGTGATAATAGTAAATTCTCGTGTCGTGTAGCAGATGTTTATGAGTCAGTATTGGAATTGGATAATACTGATTTATCTCCTTTACTGCATATTATTGAATAAAATGCTATGCTAGAAGAACGCTGAACAATGCAAGCATATTCGAAAACTGAGCTGTCATCAGACTACAATAAATTGGCCGTTAGCTAGGGGGACTAATGTAATCTGATGTGAGTCGATTTTTTTTTTAATTTGTTCGTACATATGTAATCTGATGAGTCTCGGGTAGCGCAATTTGGGTTTTTCTTATTACACAAACATCTTTATGTGACTGACGTTGATCTAATGATTTGAAATAATAAATAACAAATTAAATTATTTTTCTTATAAATACAAGTTTTTCAACAGCAAACAGAAAGTGATTCTAAATAATGATTAGAAGTACAACATATTTTTAAATTATCAGCACAAAGCATACCAGCGGAAGGTGCGGAACTATATAAATTTTTAACAAAGAATAAGCTAAGGTCGCATTTAGGAAAATTCAGCGATGTGCACTACCTTGGAAAGAAAACTTTTAAAACATTTTTGAAAAACATTGATCACGAAACTTTTAAAACACATTGATCACGATTCACTGAATAGTATCGTGCCTATCGTCACTAATTTGTTAACCATACTATTATAACATTTCCGCAACCTAATTTTTGCTAACTCAGCAAAAATGCACATTTTCGATTTTTTCCATTGATTACAACATTTTTAATTCCACATGTTGAATTCTACGCGGTAAAAAAAGTCGTGTAAGCCATGATGTGAAAGACATCTCGAACCAGTTTGATAAGCCAAATTGAGCGAAACAACCAGGCCACACATTTCCAATGCTGTGAGAAGCTACCTATTTTTTCTACATTTGATATTTCATATCGCATCTGCTAATCCTTAAGTAGATGCGTAAAAATCGAAATTTTCCATCTCCTGCATGTCAATGGAAAGTTTTTTTATGCTTATTGTTTTCATGAATATTAACAATTTACCTGCTTTGGATAGTCCTACCTTTTGCGGGACGACCGGTACGAATAAATTTATGTACGATCGCATGTAAATGTCCTTTCCGGAAACGGATATCAAAACGCCAAATTACGTTTGACCTTTTGTGATCGACGACGATGTTTATTCAGAGCAACAAGCGGAATATACGCATCCACAGCACCTTGCTTGGATTTTAGAAGGGTTGTCAAATTTGCAACCCCTTTAGAAATAGGTTATTAGATGAAAGCGATAACACACTTGAAGCTGGGATCGTCTTTTAGACGTAGGTGATGAAACATTATTCAAGCTACGGTAAACCAACCCATATGTCCAGACATGACCTAGGAAGTCGATTATCCGGCTAAAGCTCTAATAGCACGTATGAATCATGTATTATACACGGGCATACGGTGTAACCCTGTGGGTAACGTGCGTTCTCATTATTTGCGATTATTTTGTAATGTATGTGTCCCTCGATCGGAAGTGCAAACAACATCCAAAACCACTCGTCGGTGGCAACGGCAGCCGAGAAAACGATTATGTCCTTTCTATTTTACTTTCGATGTCTGCGGTGCTTTTCTACCGGTGGTAACATCTTTACCAGGTTGGTCAGTTGGACTGAGGAGAAGAGAAAAAGATAAAAAGAATACTTCAACATCCGCGTCACGCAGGCTACCATGTTAATGTCAATAACACTCAGCTACCCCCGAAGGCTGGTTAGTTTGAAACGATAAACAACCTTGGCACTTAAGCGTCAACTCAGCGTTAGGCAACCTAACCATCACGCCGGTTCAGAGGTACACGCCCTCATCTACGTCCAGTCGGCTGATGGGAAGGTGTTGGTCCCTTTCCGCACCAAAGAATTGAATGCCGCCTGTATGTTTAACAACGAAATCATCGATGATCAAATGCAAGCGTATGTCAATAGGCAATGTTTTCGTCATTAGACCATGTTCGACGAACTGAAGGCACATTTAAGCACACGGTCCGTGCAAGGAGAGCCCCACATTGGCCATGGAATCAATGGAACCTCAATAAGGTGCGTCCAAATGTCTCGGTTTCGTACTTTATCAATTGGTTCGAACAACACATGTGACAACCTCTGCGCTCGTCTCGCACATGCCGAGAACACGCCGTTTTGTTTGCCAATGATGAAGAATTCAACCAGTTATGTTTATTATGTCAAATGTCAATATTTGGGTGATATTTTCATAAATCCTTGCACATAGCTTTGAATGTGTTTTACCTCGAGTCTGAAGTAATTAACGATCTGCAGGTGAATGGTGTGATGCCCAAGTAAACGCGGAAAAATAAATCGCTTCAATGTAAACTATCCTACCGATGTGGCTAGTTGTATTAACTCACTAGCTAAATAAATTATGAGCAATAGTCAATAGAAGGTCTAAAGTGGTGATATGCGTAATGAATCTTGGATAGAGAGTCAGTCGAACGAATCCTTAAAGATTCATTGCTGTATTTTCGCGTGTGCTACAAAGGTGGTGCTACCTTTGTACAGTCCCTAACATAAATATAAGGCCACTTGTTTTTTTTTTTTAAGAATAACCGGAAAAGTTGAAGTGATATGTTTAAATGATATTCGGTAAAGTTTTAGAGGTTAAGCAAAAACGATTTTTAAAGGGAGCAGCCATTATACTTTACTATGCTTGATTTTTTACCTTTAATTTCCTAAATTCACGACACACTGATTTACATCGCATATGCTTACAACAAATGTGTAAAAAACATATATGCATTATTTGGCCTTATCGTTATGTTACATGGAGCAATTTAACAAAAAATTAAAAAATGGGTCTAAAAATATGTTATAGTGTGCGTAAAACTATGAAAACATAGGATAAAACATTATTTTTATTTTATTCTCAATTTTACAGCTTTGCGCTACAAATAATACAACCTGGCCGTTCTACATGAATTAAAAAATCTTTCACAACAACCTTTACTAAGAATGTATTAAGAACCCTATTAATCTGTTAACCGCAAATGAACACTCGAAGCGATCAAGGTCAGTGTAGATTTTACACTTGAGTTGAAATTTCCACTATTAAGTTTTAATATTTCATATTATTTAACATAGCTTGTGTTATACGTCTTATAGTAGAGTGACCATTCATTAGTTCTAAGGGGGTTGACTGAGCACCTAATGTGGCCTTTTGGAGCATTGGAGCAGACAGCTTTGTATACAATAAGTGAAACCACCCAAACGCCAATTCGGTACGGAAGTTTGTTAGGAAGGGAATGGAATGGCTCTGCCGACAGCAGATAAACCCAACTCTTAATGCCTTGATATAACGAGAAACAACAATTCAATCTTCAAAAAGTGGTAATTTTTGGCGTCAGGCCAAAGTGTTCAAAATAACATTTGGTATCACTTATATCGCTTCGAACAGTGTCTAAAGAATATTTAGATTTTTTTCAAACCATGTGTTATCAATTGAACAAAATATCGAAAAAAAAAAATATTGAAATCGTTGCCCAGCAAATTTTCCAATATGAACACTCATTTGAAGGGGCGGCCCGGTGGGGTAGTGGTATCGGCGCTGCTCTCTCACACGACAGACCGGGACCAAAATCCCATCCGGACCGCTCCCCCGTAGCAGTGATTGACTATCCTGCTACGTGGTAAACTAAGTCTTATACGGCCAGGCCGTCATACAATAACAAAAAAAAAAAAACACTCATTTGAAGAACGAATGGATGGTTACTCTATGCTACCTTTTTACCCAGAACGGCCGTATTAGACTAATTTTACCACGTAACATAGCAGGATAGTCAATCACTGCTATGGGGGAGCGGTCCTGATGAGATTTTCCACCGGTCTGTCGTGTGAGAGAGCAGCGTCGATACCACTAACCTATCGGGCTTTATAGTTATGTTATGCACTGTACAACATCACGTCAGTATTTTGGAGCAAATTTCGTGCAATCACAATTACAGTTACAATTACAGTCCAATGTAAAGTAAGTATTTTTTTTTTTAATATTTATTAATATTTCGTTCCAAAATACTTATAAAAATATTTTAAATGTGTAGTGATCAAAACCATTTAACAAAAACAAAGTTTGGATGCTCTTCCCTGTAAAGAGTTAGAATAATCTGTTCGGATTAATGAAACTCATTCATTGCCATGAATCTGAATCAAATCCATCTGATTAATCAAACTGCTGATATAAACTATCACTTGAAGAAGGAAAACAATCCTCACATACCTCTAATATTTGAGACAGTAGATTTTGAATATCGCAGCTCAAATTCCTGCTGTCGCTGAATGATGTATGGAGGCAAGGGAATTAAAATGTTTCAGCATAGTTTGAACACACTTCGGCCGAATGGGATGAAATTACGCAATGGGCGTACTCGAAGAAGCATATATGGGTCGTGAAACTTTAGAGACGAATTCGAAAGGTGAAAACGAGGAACAAGATCGAGCCGAAGTTGATGACATAAAAAAGAAGGAATGGAGAATCGCCCCTCAGGATGGCGGAATGTTGAGGGTTATGGAAATGATTTTTGTTTAGGATAAGCTGCGTTGTTTTATCATCGATTAGACGGCTGAAGGTTTGTTGCTTCATTGTACGAACCGGCCTAATCTAAACATGCCGCGCAGCTGAGGATCCGTATGAAGCGTAGATCCGTCACACAAATCCTCCACTGCAGGAAGTTACGCAAGTTCACTAGCACTGTTCAGGTTTCTTCGGGCTGTATTTCTCTCGTTCATTCTCTTTTGCCTTCGCCGTCTCATTCCCTTGGTAGCCTTTCGGGATGCTGGGATCGTGAGATCTGCAATATCCTGCTCGACAGTGGCAACCTCGCTTAAAATAATAACATAGTTGTATGGAAATTATTTTCTCTTCCTTTTGCACATTTAAAGGGTTGCAACAATGAAATAAATAAGCCATTAAACCACATACTGGTACTGTGATGTTCGTTTAGTGTATTTTATTTAAAACCTACAATGTCTACACGAGGGGCGGCCCGGTGGGGTAATGGTATCGGCGCTGCTCTCTCACACGACAGACCGGGATCAAAATCCCACCCGGACCGCTCCCCCGTAGCAGTGATTGACTATCCTGCTACGTGGTAAACTAAGTCTAATACGGCCAGGCCGTCATACAATAACAAAAAAAAAAACAATGTCTACACGATTTTGCAAGAATTTTAACTCATGATCATATTTTATTTGTCCTCTCTTTACAGAATCGATCACCTCAAGGTTAAAACATCCTGCAAATATGACGTTGGACCAAGGTGGATTGATTTAGGAGGTGAATTTTTATCGATTTGACAGGGCGACATTTTGGTGGACATCCGTCAAAGTTTGTTTACAAACGATTA
>KB663855.1:24182-45434 GCA_000349025.1 Anopheles minimus | reverse complement strand
AACCCTAAATACCCAAGGAATTGCTTTGTCAAGTTGAGAAATGTCAATTTGCTCTAAACAACTCAACCTCCTATATCTACATACCTTGCGTTGGACCATGATCTTGCACATCATGGTATGACACCGCGACGTCGTTCCTTATGCAGGAGAATTGACTTTCACTTTCGACGGTGCGACCTCGGTGATACACCTGCGTGACATACCGCTTGTAGGCGTTTTAGCTGACGTTGTGATGCCCTTATTCATCGGTAAACAATTTCTTACAAGCCGGTACATTCCTTGTAATTCAATGTCAATTTGATAATCTCGCTCACCATACATTCGATTGCAGTACTTTCTTTTAAAACGTTGGACAACCAATCGTTTTGCCAAAGTGTGTTAAGTGTGTGCCTGCTATTTTGCTGTGGCCGTGTCAGAGGTGATTGATTAGTTGACTTATAGATGGGTAAATAAAACAGCTCATATCGGGTGTAAGCGAGAGAAGAAGCAAAACCAGTTGGTCCGTTCATCTTTTCAACACCCCACATCGATAAACAATAGCTTACAGCAGAGACCGTTTGCAGCGTAAGGTGACGCAACCGCACTCTGCCCGTGTCTTCCGGCATCATTCGGTTATCCTTTCCACAATGCGTTAGCTGTGACCTTTAAGTATTTATTATTTACGGACAACAATGTTGAAAGAGAAGCCAACTTCGATTTTGAATAGTTAAAGGCGAACATAAGCAATACGCATTTCCAAGTCATTAGACGTGTCGCTGGTTTAGTTAGTTGCTTGTAAAAATATACATGACTATGCTTTTTTTTCCTTATTCCCACCATGCTTTCTATGTCCGCATAATGGTAACATTTGTCTTCATATATGCGACTAATAGTCTATTTATAAACAATGCAACTAACTTGTACTCTACATTTAAAAATAGGTTTTTTTATTTTTGTATGACAACCGTATTACACCAAAAATAAGTTTACTTTTTTTTATTTAAATTTTTACAATGTAGTAAAATAAAATATTAACCTGCCACAGATACGCGTATATTATTTTTTTTTATAGTTGATGTTTTTAAGTGCACTTCAATTTAGCATTTGTTAATTTTCAAATATCTCCAAAACCCATTGTATTTTTTTCGTTCCTGTAAGCTGTCACGCCGAACCCGCCAAGCCCCTTTTATTATCAATAAAAGTACTTTTTATTTTGGTTTCGGTTTAAGAAACACTTAAATTCTATATTTAAAACTCCACATCGGAGTAGTTGCAATAATTTAAAAAAAAGTTCGATCCCTACGAAGTATAAACAACATGTCAACATGATATTCGACATAGGCGTGGTCCACAAATTACGTAACGCTAAAATTGGGATTTTTCGACTCCCTCCCCCCCCTATCGTAACAAAACGTAACGTTAGAAGAAACCCCCCCTCAAATATTACGTAACGCAAGACCGACCTCACCCCCCGCGGATTTGTTTAACAAACCCGAAAGAAAAGCAAATTATAAAATATGAAATAGCCCGTAAATATACAGATAACAAGTAAATCTGGCCGTGAAGTAAAGTTTTAAGTGAACAAACTGAAAACTATAAGGGATTAAAAGATATTAACCCATTGTATGTTTTTGCCAGAACTAATGTGATTCGTAGACGAGCTCCATCAGTTGTACGATGTTCACTATCGTGCAGACTGACCAGACTCTGGAAACTTACTCTTCTTCTTTTTTGCTGGCCAGCTCTATCGAGAACGTTTGAATAACATGGTCTAATCGCCAAATTGATTGCAGGAAACGGGCTGCATTTCTAGGCTGCATTTATATATGTGAAATGATTGAAATATGTAATTCCTTTTGATTTACTATCACAGCTGATTCTTTTGAATAATCTGTTTTCATATTAAATTTGCATTTTCCGGCTGCATCCGATCCCCTTCTGGTGTAACTCCACTTGGTCCAGCCTTCGAGCTCGCTGTGCTCCTCTACGCCTCCTGACGAACAGCTCAGCTAGCTCCTGTTTCATTCTTCTCCTCTACATGCTCTGCTCGCACACAACACCAAGGATTGTCCTTAGCCCCCGCCGATCAAAAATAGCGAGTGCATTTCCGTCCTCCGCCAACATAGTCCTCGTGTCCATAGACCGGACTGATACCGGACGTATCAGTGTGCGATATATAGTGCATTTCGTGCGCAGTTGGAGTCTTCTGGATCTCAGGAGTTTGTGAAGCCAATGGTAGGCACGATTCTCCTGAATAATGTTGTCTGAAGTTACGACCGTTCCAAGGTAGCAGAACTTCTCTACTACCTCGAGATCGTCGCCGTCAACTGATATTCTGCTTCACAGTCGAGCTCTCTCACGGTCAGAGCCTCCGACAAGCAGGTATTTGCCGCATTGATCCTCAATCCAATCCTATCGTCCTCGCGTCGGGGACATCTCAGATGTTCGCCGCAGATGTTCGCCCGATGATGTTGATGTCATCTGCGATGTCAAGGAATTGAAGAGATCGGGTAAAAATCGTGCCCGTCGGAACCGTCGTGACACCTTCCAGATCAATGTTGAATAGCAAACTGGAGAGCCCGTCCTCTTGCCTCATCCCCCGGTGAGATTCGAACGATTCCGACATTCTATTCGGCACTTTTGTAGGATCTGCCGTAGAGTGAAGATTTGGTCGGTGGCCATACCGAGTAATGCTTGTCCCTCCAACAAATCCAGCTTGATAACTCCTGTCGAAATCTGTGACAAGACGCTCCAGTCTACAGAATAGTATTCGGGACACATCAGCTTGCTTCAGCCGATCTATGTTGAGCCTCGGGGTAGGCTGATGACGCAGTGTATTAACTGCGCAGAGTTTCTGGAGTAACTTAACCATCACCAGGAAATGGTCAGAGTCGACGTTTACTACTGTGTAGGTCCGTATGTTCATTATATTCGAGAAGTGCCTTCCATCAAGGCGGTTAAAGGTTTATAAGGCGTGCCCTTTATCGTTCGTCAGCTGGTGGGCGCTGAAACTTCCTATCGTTGGTTTAAGTTCCTCATCCTGTCCGACCTGAGTGTTCAATTCCCCATTGAAAATAGTGCCAGAACATCGAAGTAAATTAATCAGACCGACTGTAATTCGCAAACGTTCACGAAACATAACTGAATTGCTCAAATCTTCACCAGATGCAAGTAAATAGAACACGAGTTTTGGAAGCATTTAAATTATTGTTACGTAACACATAGCGAAACCCCTCCCCCCTATGTAACAAATCGTAACGCTAGAACGAACCCCCCCCCCCCTTCGAGCGTTACGTAATTTGTGAATGACGCCTTATGCGAATTTCTCTGGAACGCACTATCGGCGTAATTCGGGTAGACTGAACATGATTTTCTCAAATAGAAAAACCTTCGGATAAAAGTACAAATGAAACACGGCAAAATATTGAAACACGGAAAAAAGCATTATTGGCTTGCAATAATGAGTTTATATAAAACCCTAGAAAATTTGTTGGATACCGGTTAGCTAATGCAAAATTGTATATTTCTAACTATTTATTATCTTCCATCAAAGTTGGTAATTGCGTTACCCGGGTCACGTCAGGCGTTTCTTAAAAATCTTCCACAAGCCTGTTTACTTTATTTAATTTTCTCCTTCATACCAAATAACTTATTACATGTTTAAATGGATTTTGAAAATAAACATATGCTACGCAAAAACGTTGTTTTGGTAGTGTTCATAAAGTTTTGTTAAGAGCACATCTGTTTCATACTGATAAGAATCGTAATTTTGCTGCCGGCAATGATAAATAGTATAAAAAGACATGTTTTTTATTCCACATAACTTACTTGTTGGTTTGGTTTCATTTAAAAAAATAGGCAAGTGTTCGTATAACTTTGCTATGCAGTGCATACACTACACGAGGCGTAAAAAACCCGCCATCGCCATCTAACGGATAAACCAACTTTTCGCGAAGAACAACCATCGAAAGGAAGGAGCTAACCTCCACTTGACCATTATCCACCGTTTTAGTGTTTCGCATAGGTGACCATTTTACGCATGTTGTCAAAGATACTAACAATAGATCTTCTACTATTGACTAGCCGAGGCGCCTTAATTATCGATCTCCTTTCTGCGTTTCGAAGCAGTGTGATATCGGGGCAAAAATAGAAGAACTCTTATCATGGTTTCTTTCAACATGTTACCCCTGCTGTGGATGCTGTGTTGATGCCAGAACCTGCAAAAAGTGGCCGCTTTTGGATAATTTTTTAAACGATCGTAAACATTAGATATGCTGTAGCCTGATGTAGTGTCCGTAGAAGCGTAGTAGTATTATAACTTAAATTTATGCATTAAGGTTTATTGGCGCACTACTCGGCTATAGCTGACCTGAGGATCAATTTCTACCAACTTCGTTGTAGAAGCGCCATCGCTAGAGACGGTATCCTTCTCAAGCCGTTTTTCGTCAAACTCCTCGTGCCTTATAAGCTCATTAAGTAGCTGCTGTACCTCGGGGAACGTAAGTGCTTCCAGTGATGATGAGTCTAGCTCGTCCACCAATACACTGGTGCCTGCCGAAGCACTGGCCTGCTTCAAAACTCTCATGTTGAGCAACACATTGGCTATCGGCGCATCTTTTAGTTCAGGTGTATTTTCTTTGCCTGAAAACATATCGTCGACGGGTAAAATAACTTTCCCAATCTGCTGGGCAGAACTATTATTCTGATTGTTTTCCATGGTCTTTGACAGTAGCTCAATGTTTTCATCTGCCGTTCGCACATCTATGGCTAGAACCCCTTCGTCAACGGCTTTGGGTTTGATGATTTCTTTAGGAGCATCGTTAACCACAGATGTTTTGGGCACTAGCACCGCTGTGGAGTTCGATTGTGCGAATTCGTCACTGTTCAATTTGATTAATGTTGTCTTTGCGGGGGGCTTTTCTTTGTTTTTCACTTTTTTGTTGCTCGTGGGAATGTTTGCCACAGTTTGAACTGTTTCTACGGGCAACTCAATATATTTGCCTTCTGATTTATGCACCTCTATGACATCGGTTGTTGATCCCATCATAAATCCTACTGCTGGTATCACCTCTATATTCTTCGAGCTGCTAGTGAAGCTTGCCGGCTCGAAGACGGGCAATGCCTGTTTGTTGGACAAATGCGTAACGTGTGATGGATCGTTACACGGTGCTGCAGGTACGGCGTGAATAGCAGGGATAGCTGGTGGTACTGGTGCAGCAAGGGGTGCCGGGGGAGCTGGGTGTTCCGATGGAGTAGAGTATGTTGGAGGAGCAGAGTGTGTCAGGGGAACAGGAGGAGCAGGAGCAGCATTTACAGGTTCATAGTTGTAGTACGGAATAGGTTGATAGTTATAGCCATAGGTGTTCTGATGAGGTGCGGCGTACTGTGGGTACACCGGTGGAGGATGATGGACGTGCACTTTTTTCTTCGTAAAGAATAACCCGGTGGTTAGGTTTACCCAGAGCACCACTACCAGTAACACTTTCAGAATCTGGTGGATGAGAGAAGAAAACAAAACATGTGCGACGATGAGATAACCGATTTCTACACTTGATTAGCTGCATATAAAATGGTTCACTACACTTTGGATTGAAAGTTCACAAATTGTTCGCCAAATTCACTCTACCTGCATTGCGCACTAAAGCACTGCCAGCACATCCGATGTTTCCGACGAACTGAGAAGCGAAATGTATTAGAAATGGCGTTTTATATCCGACGTTGGCTTCTCTCTTTTATGCTTAATTTATGCTAAACAAGTGTTCGTGCCTGTCCCAATCTGCATTCGTTTATTAAATCTTTCCTCTTGTTATGGGGTTTTACGAAGATTTGCGAATTTGACTTCTTCAGAGGGGAAAAAGTTACATCTTCGGCAATGATGTGTGCTCGTCCATATTGGTCGGGTCTGTGATAGAATGACCCTCGGCCTTATCAACCCGAATGTCCGAGAAATCCTACGTAAAAAAAAACAACAACAACGATTACTATTGATAGCTTTGGTAATGGTATAGCTTTTGCGAATCATTACCAATTCAACGATTATTAGCGAGTTTGAACCTTTTAATGTGTGGAAATTTTTTTAAATGCAAATTTATGCTGCAAACGTTTATGGCATCTTTTACGTTCGAATCTAATTTAAACTGACCTCCACACAGGAAGGAACTCGTATGCGAGTGTGTAAACATAGGTGTGCTAGGTTCTTATTTGATACAATATTAAGTCCTGATCCATTAATGAACGAGATCGTCAAAAAATTGAAATGAAATGAAAATGAAAAATTATCTCAACTCTGAGTGATCCCTATCTGTAAGTAGCTGATCGATTCTATCAAAAGATCTCTTCCGAAAAAGGCGGGGCCTTTTATCTACTTACTACGCTGATGAGCAATTTGAAATTGATTAATCATTACATTGGAAGGGTATTGAAACTTTTTCCAATCTCGTAAGATGATACCTAAGTCCAATTTTAACTTTTACCGAGTTGCCAACTAAACTGGTATAAATGTAACTACTTTCGATTCGATTTCTAATTCATTAATTTACATTTTTCGTTTGGCACTGAAACACGTGCTTAACGGACTCACCTAGAGGTGATCGAGTTGTATCGTGTGACAAAACAGTGCATAAAAAATTCGATGGTTGATTTTGCCGGTTATCACCACCACCTGTCTGACCAGTGATGATATTGAGCATGGATGATAATATCGCGCTTTCGCCGACATAATACTTTATCGGCTAAATCCGCATACTTTCACTGTTAAAAGCTGACCGAATAACAGTGAGGCTATTTTTGAAAAAAAAAATCCAGTTATTACGTTGCATCGTTAAAACTCACTTCCTCCAATATCAGAAAATGTATAATAGAATTTTTATTTTGAATTTCAAACAGTGCGGAAATGATCGTATCGCCTGCGTTAGACAAACGAGTAACATGTTTCTTAATGATGAGCTAAGCAGTTAGAATTCAGGGTCGTTTCGTAAGTCAAATGTCTCAAAGTCTGAGAAAATCTACTCCACCCGTTTAGCATTTCCAACACCAAGACAGCTTCCTTGGAAGGAGGCATACTTAATCGGCAAGCATCATATGCCCTTCTAGTCTTTTCTTTCAACTGTTTTATCAAGCATCCTGGAAGGATGTCCTCCACCCTTACACAGTCAATTATAAAACTGCTGTCATGATCTTTGATAAAATGCGAGCATGCATCATTGATACAATGCGAGTAGTTTCTTTCAATGGAGCTTCCATGATGTCGCAAAAGTTTAGTCATTTTTGGCAAGAGAGTATTTGGCCTTTATCGGAAAACCAATAAAACTATAAACCAACGCTTTAGTTTATTATATGTGATATGAAACTAATGGCAAATCGTGCATAACTATAAAATAATTATTCTGAAGTGATTTAACAAATACATTACCTTGTTTGGTTTAATGGAGCGTGACAGGTGATTCTAAGCAGTAAGCTAAAATGAATAAAAATCTTGTAACATTTTTATTAATTAATTATTAAAATAATAATTCCTCGGATCTGTTGCATCAAACCGTTTTCATTTCATCGTTCATTTCAACAAAAAATATTATATAAATCGATAAACAATGAAAACAACAATACAATAATTATCGCGTCTTATGTCTTCTTCTTGTGAAACAAAATCAATCAAATAAATTAGTCAATGAACTATATGCAGTATTATATGCATGAACAGATTTTATTATCAATTCCAAATGTACCCTCCCGATTCTACATATTCACGTAACGATCACGAACGTTTTGACAAATTTTGGGCTAAATAAAGTTAATTGTTTAAAACAACGCTTGCAGCAAAATAATGTAAAAAAAAAAACAAATACAAAACTGTTTCTAAATTACATTAACACGATTTTGCATAATATGCATGGACGATAAAATAAAACAATCGGACGAAAATTTAATTGTAGTATTCAATTCAATCCCTATATTTTTCACTTTCGCATTCACACCCCAAGGAATGATCAAAACATTTGCGATTCATCTGCTATTTCGATAACTATGGTATTGTTTTGTAACATGGAGTGTTTATGGTGAATAAGCATAATTTTTTATTTTGTTAAGTTTATCCAAGAAGAAGTCCTCATTATCCTAAATCGAAGGGAGGATTTTATGATGTGTTGTAGTTATTGTTATTGAACGCGGTGTCGAAAAAAGACAAATGGTGTATCCGAACGTGAGGCTCTTTTTTCTTTATTGTATCGTCAAGCTCCTCATAGAGGTAGCATAGAGTCCTAAAGGCTCTCTGTGAACAAATCCATCACCACCTAGATTTTCTTCCTGGTGCACACCACAATATCGTATCTAATCTTCGTATATTTTCTAACATTTGCTTGCTCGTTGTAGCAAGTAGATGAATTTATTTTCATGTTCTTTTTTCCGTATACAGTAAAGTCAACCTACGACGCAAACCGCACGGGAAACATGACCCGAACGAAAAAGGAAGAACGCTATCATCTCCTATTACATTGACCAAGTTTCTTTAAAAATTCATACAAGCAGACGAGGGCGAACGCCCTGGATCTCCCTGATCACAATTAAGTTTCGCAATAAAATAAAGTTCGACGATCTAAGAAAATGAATTGTCCTCGAGAGCAAAAAAGCAGCTCGCATTCAAAGTAACAAATGGTAATGCTGAATTAGATGCAGGACGTAATCTCCCAAGGGCAAACTTTGATGGTGATGATCTCACGCACTTTCGACGAGATCATAACTTACAAATAGTCAGCATATTTCGAAAAAAGACCAAATTATATTAGGCATAGTATGAGTTGCACCAAAAAACTCTCAATAGACCCTTTGTTAACATTACTACGAGTTTCTCGTACAAGACTTAGGAGATATACATCCAATTTATAATTAAACTGTACGATTTCTTGCGTATTGGAACAAAAATATCCCAAATATAGTTTTGAAGAAAAACTTTAGGGTGAATATGTCGCATCATATCGTGAAAAATTGGATTAGTGATCAGCACAAGCAGAAAGCAAACACCATGTTCATACCCTGAGTCGGCTTTCACTAGCAATCACTTGGGGCGTTACTTTATCAAACATTTTGGGGAATTTTCAAAAACATATTTCTTGATAACCAAAATATCGCATAAGTTTTCAATCAACGTAACCATGGGCTCTCAATTTTAAAATTCAAACTGTAACTTAGAGACACATAAAATGGGACAAAAAGGAACAGCTAAAAAAATCCATCATCTTTCAGAGAAGCTTCCATCTTAGAGTGGTTACAGCCTAGGGCGACTTCGCTGTATATTCTAAAAAGATGTTGCAGCAACAATTAAGCTTAAAAGTGTTCATAGAAAAATTGGAAAACAATATGACTTCTGCTCAACATACCCAGCATATGCAATACAAAAGCCAACGAAATATTTGGCCGGTCATCCGTTGTCCACTTCCGCTGTTCCGGTGATATCCAGCTGTTGCCGCGTCGCGTCACACGATGGTGTAGTACGTATTAACATCGTACAAGGCCAGTTCTCCCCGGACGGGTAGGGACCCCTGCCGGCTAGTTACTTTTTTGAAAGCAGTTTCGGAAAGTCAACAAAATCGATTCGATGCTTTCTAAAGAACCGCTCCGTGAGCGCGAAGACAATGCCCCAGCCAAGCAACATATAACCAGTTTTGAGGCTGTACTCGGTCGGGTACAGCAAAATAACAAAGAACACCGCTACCTCAAACAGAAACATGGTCGAAATCTGTGGAAAGTGAGAATTGTTATGATGTTGTATAATAACGCTTTTACTGTGCAGTAAACCGGTTTGCCACATTACCATTCGCTTCCGCATGTCGACTTTAGGATCGGAAACGGTCAGTGGGGAAGGCAAATTTAAACCTTCGCCATCATTCACTTTATACCTTCCCAGAAAGAGCTCAATACTGTCTTGACGAAATCCGTCGTAGAAATTGTTCTTTACGTAGCGCGTGAGAGAGTTTAACCCATCGCGAAGCAATCCTTTGAACGTGCGCTTCCCTGTACGTGTAAAATCCGTCTTCAGCGCACCCGTACCAGAGTACTGAATCGAAATGACGTCCGCATTATCCGCCCAAACCTGTACACGATTGTAAAATGAGAGTCAGGTTTTAGTGCAATGTACTGGATATCGAGGGAGATCGATCGTTGTCATACCGATTTGAAAATGGTATCAAACTGGGAACTGGGATCGATGTATTTCTCGCCTAGTTTGAAAATGCCCAACTTTTGTAACGTCTGTTCAAGACTACGTTTTGCAATTAAGCTCTGTACGACGTTCGTTCGATCCAAACAGTCGATGCAGTTGGTCCGAAATACACCTTTCTGGGTGGAGTAAACTTTGCCATCGTGACTCATGTGGTAAACGCCAAAGCTGTCCTGTTGGCTGGTGATCCGCGACATCAGGAGACTCAACCGATCGTAGCGCATTTTCTTGCACTCCTTATGGAAGTCAAACGATACGTAATTCAGCAGTGGGTTGGCAAGTGCAGAGATTGTCGCATCGTATGCTTTCTCCAGCACCTCCTCGGCTCCCTTGTGATCAATCAGGTTGATTAAGGTCTGCGCACCGTACCATTTGCACTGTTGTTCAAAGTGCCGTGCACATGCGAGCCGATGGTCTCGTCCAGTAAGTATCCGCGGTCGTGGCTTGTATTGCATATTAGGTGTCTGTTGCCAGAAGAGCGGAATGCTGCCACGAGTCTGCACGAATGACACACGATCTTGGCCGGCAATCAAAATCTGTTCCGTCTCGACGTAGTTGGCCACTTCACCGTCTTGGTTTATTCCGCGACAAAACAAACGTGTGCCCGCATGCTGCACTGAACGACGGGAAATTAGTATCCAGCTCAGTGAATGTCCGTTTATTATCACATCATTGATAGAGACGACTGCATGTAACAAAACAAAATAGATTATTAACAGTGATGACATCTAAACAGCACGTGCTTTATATATTACTTACATCCATGAATGATGGGTAGAATGTAACGATCAAGGTGAGAGAACTCCTTCAACATCCCAATGTTCCATATGAAACGCTTATCACTCCGCGTGCAAAAGCCGAGTATACTGTTGTCCACTGCATTCATGCAAATCCTTTGCATTGTATCGGCAAGACCATAGCCGTAGGAAAAATAGAAGAATGGTGTATCCAACACCTGACGCATCATTGCCAAATAGATGTCATTCTGCTCTTTTTGTGCTTCACTCAAATGGGTTAGCGTTTGAGTGAGTGGTATCAGATCAGTGCCGGCCATCTGCCAGATCGGCTCGTTGTCGATAAGACCGATAAAAATTCGATGTGTTACTACAACCAAATAGAGGCCGCTGATCAACCGAACCATACCGAGCACTCCACATATTTTTCGCAACTCGTAACCGTGGATCGGTAGCTGTTCTTTGCTTTCCGTGGCTGTAGATCATATAACAAAAACAAAAACAATCAATGTATAGAATTGACTGCAAAAATCCCCTTCTTCCCACTTCCCGCATCAAGCTACGTACTGTGTAAAGATATTGCTCCATTGGGACGTTGGACGATAACAAATTCGTTCGATTCGGAAGGCTCGATGTAGATCCTGTCCGGTGTAATATAACTGAAAAC
Source organism: Anopheles minimus (assembly GCA_000349025.1). Taxonomy (NCBI): domain Eukaryota; kingdom Metazoa; phylum Arthropoda; class Insecta; order Diptera; family Culicidae; genus Anopheles; species Anopheles minimus. The sequence continues at coordinate 33,844 of KB663855.1, read as the reverse complement.
GGTAAAAGAAACAAAGTTCAGTAGCAAGAAACGATAAACAAGAACCGCAATGCCGTCAACTATGGTATTGTTTCATCTGCTGACGCAAATTAACGTAGCATAAATACGCTTGCAACAATGTATCTAACATTGCTTCTGTGGTTTACAACTAGCAGGATATTTGATGATGCACCGGAAACCTTTAAAGATAACGTAAAATTCACTTACAAATTCATATCATCAAAAATTCGTGGAACCATTTTTAACCCGTGGAACTGTTTCAACAATAATTAGGCGAGGAAAATAGATGACGTTCAGCATCTAACCCACTCGGTAAACACAAAAAGGTATGATTAAGCAACAGTTCAATACGCTGATGTGAATGTGTGTTAACACCAAGGTATGTAGATATAGGAGGTTGAGTTGTTTACAAGGTATGTAGATATAGAAGGTTTAAGAACCCAGTGAACAATTTGAGCTTGTCCGAGGCTCGAACTGCTACTGTTCGAGTGTTGTTCGATCCATTGTTCGAGCTCGGAGGGAAGACACGTTCGAGCCGTTTCGAACAGAATCGAGCGTTATTTTGTATACTAGCGCCATCTGTTGGCGGACAGGGAACTAATTTCAGCGCCATCTGTTGGCGCTGGAGAGCAATTTAAATTTCATTCTGAATTTAAAAACACCGTTGAAATTTGAAAAAAATAATTTCTTTATTAAATTTATTCGTTCCGTATTATTGTTATTGTTGTTATTATTTATGAATTTGTTAATAATAATGTTAATATACGACCAAAACCAGTCGTGCTAATCTAGCCGAAAACGAAACCAAACGTGCTAATCTAGCCGAAGACGGAACCAATCGGGCGGATTTTTAGCTACGGCCGGAACCATTCGAGCGAAACGGCTCGGACAACGCTTAAAATCTCAAAAAATTGTTTGTTGGGAATCCAGTTTAAGAAAACGACTGCTCGAAAACGCTACAATTCTGCTATAAAATGTCAGTTGGGCTTGCTCCTATATCTACATACCTTGATGTTGATTTGATATGCATGACAGCGTCCTCACCGTTTACATGGATTATAATCAATATATTGTACATTATATCGTACAATATATTGTACACGAACTGTGCACAGGATTCAAGATGTATAGATAATAGTTGAGCTTCTCTGATTTGACAATTCAATCTGCTGCGTGCTGCAATCCAGCTGTTATCTAACTTCAAGTAAAAAAAAAACAAAAACTTTTTGAGAAATGTCATTCTATACGCTAAAGCATTTATTGTTTATTCGAAGTTTTTGACGCAAATTGCACGCTTTGTAGATGAAATTATCAAACTGCTGTCCCACATAGTCTGTACCATCAACGAAGGTTTTTGTTAAACCAAACTCGTACGTGTACACATTTGGTTGTAAACGATTTTACCCTGAAAATAATCTTTTCTTTCACAGTACTTGAATTCTTTTGGCAGCCGGCGTATAAGGAACAACTCGCCATCGATTGTATCACAATTCTGTTCTACAATGATACGACATATGGTACCTCAAGCTCGTTCGTTTTATACGACGATTACGGCAAGTACTACCGCCTCGATGGCTACCAAAATAAAACCAAAGTTGGACGAATTCCGTTCAAACGAGCAAATCGTGGCCAACCATCAGCACACTGCTATCGGTCGCTTTTATACCATCCCTACCGATGTACGGAAAAGGATCTTTGCCCATGGCGGGCTGCCAAAAAGCTTCGAAAAGCAGATTAAAACGTTCAACGAATGTTCGTTGATGGTTCGCTCGCCAGCTGTCGAGATTATAGAGTACATAAAGCGAACCGACTTCAACCGGCCGGTAAATCGGTTCGTACTGTACGGCGAGGACGGTGCCGGCAAATCGCTTACGATGGCCCATCTTTTACACTTCGGGTTCCAACAGCAGTACATACTTGTACACGTTCCATGGGTACCGAACTGGATGAAACGTGCGAAGGAAACTGCCAACTCGAGCACCAAAGAGGGTGCCATTGATTTACCATTGGATGGTGCTGCTTGGTTGTTGCATTTCAAAAACCAGAGTGGGCCGTTACTTAAAGACATCGGGCTGACGGTGAGCCGGGATTACGTGTGGACAAAACGCGAAGTAACATCGGCCGGTGCACCACTGCTGGACCTCGTCGAGCACGGTATTAATAGGGCGAAATTCTCCTGCGATGCTATTGCTGCCCTGTTGCATGAACTGAAACAACACTCGACGGCCGGTCGTGCTCGCACTATGGTGTTGATCGACGGTTTTAATGCATTCTTTCAGCCACACACTCGTCTATTAACCGAGAGCAAGGCACGTGTGAAACCAGATCAACTCACACTGACGGACCCATTCCTTAGTATCACTCGTAACGATTGGAATAATGGCGTGTGCGTGGTAACGATTGACCAAATGGTGGCAGAGTTTAAGGATAAATCGAAAAATCTCTCAAACGTATCGGATGTCGAAAGCACACCTTTCCAACCGCCTCTATCAGCAATCGATTCACGCGAGTGCTTTGTGCATCTAGACCCGTTTGTGCCGGTACGCGTCGTCGGTTATGATGATGCAGAATTCTACAGCTGCATCCAGTACTATCTTGAGCGTAAATGGATTCAAATGACAGAGTTCGGATTTGAAGATGAACTTAAAATGTTAAGTTGCCAGAATCCTTACCAGCTGATGCAGTTATGTGCCTCGTTGTAGAAAAAAACTAAATTCAAAAGTTAGCGCTATTAATATTGCTTCAATAAAAAAAAGTTTGTTATTCTACCACCAACTGACTAAAATATATAATACTGTTGTTGAAATTTTGTAAAGTTTACTATCGCAGATACAAGATACACTACGTAGCCCGACGGCTTTGGTAACGGTCCTGTAATGTGAACTAACCCTCCGGCCCCGTCCCCAGTTAAATAAATATACATAGTTCACCAAGGCCAACATATACTTTGAATTCTATTGAGACGTTTATTTTCATTGTTCGTTGTTATATAATTGGAAACGGCGTAGGTCTATCATCAGGATATCTTGACTTAGATTGATCCATTCATCTGGAAAATCTGTCCCGTGTACATGGAGCCAAATCTGTTGAGGTGCCTCGTCCATCACGTCTTGGATATATCTTGCGTAGAACCATTGTTTTGCGCTTTAAGATATAGAACCAAAGGCCTATTCTTTAGTGCATTTAGTAAAATGTTCATGTTCACATGTTCGATAAGTGAACAGATTGTAAAACATGCCGCGTGGGACGAGTTAAACTAGACAAATGTTAAATAAATAGAACAAAACAAATCCTTGAAAATGTATAATGTACAGTAACACGAATTATACTAGGCTTCCGAATCCCATACTAAGCACCCAAAAATAATAATGTTTAAGGTTACACATTTTATTCTGTTAAATTACCTCGGTTGTCACAGCAGTAACGGCATGACATTCGTATCATGAAAAAGTTTTTTTTTCAGTCCGTCCAATTAATATCTTATACTCGTTCTTTTTCCATATTATTTAATTTTTCGTATCGATATCGTTATGAAGGGAACCTGATATTGCAACATTGTGGTTAAGTTGGTCTATTTACCTAACCACAAGAACAGTTGGTAAACGTAAATAACGGATTTAAGTATAATATATAATGGAACTGCACCTCCACTACAAAAGTTTAGCCTGCATCAATAGCATCAATCCCATACGCTTAAAACCTGCGTGACAATGCCAAATAGAAGCAGTATGGAATGCTTGCAGTGTTGAAGTAGTATCAGATAGTTTTTAGAAGTTTTGAAACATTATACGAACATTGAACAGTACTGAACAAGCCTAATTTCACAATTTGTGCAAACCAACAAAACATTAAATAACAATATTCTCTGCATTCCATTGCCAAAAGATTATTTTCAAATTTATCGAACAGCGTCTACGTGTAATACTCTTCGCCAACCATTCAATGTAATTGATAAGCGCTGTATGACCAGAATTAAATATGAAGATGTTTTAAACGTACGGCCTCTTTTTTTTTCTTCCATTGTTTTTTACCAGTCTTGTTCTTGTTCCTTCCTACATTTAAAATTATTTGCGCGAATAGTAGATGACATTGTAGTGTAAAGTTGTTTTCCCCCTAAATGTATACATCAAGTATGTCTCTTCCATTAATTTGCTTCCTACGACTCGCCTTCAAACAGTTGCCTGACCAGTTTTAGTACATGCTCCTGTAACGTTTACCAAATTTGCGTATGCCTGATTTGTCGTTTGATAAAATTTAAGGCACGTTTCTTTGAAACAGCAACGAAACGACCCCCTGGGGATCAATGTGTCCCAGGAAAATGATTGAAGTTAACATCGAAACATATTACAATCACATTACACCGTATCACGCGAACTAACCGAATGCATAGTCTGCGCAAAACAAAAAAAAACAACAATACAAATTAAAGCTGGTCATTATGGTATAATAAACTGTTGTTATACACTACCATATCAAAAAGGGTGCGATGAATGACAAATGATTGTTCAGTAAATGAAGTTTAAAATAATGCTCAAGGCCAATCATAATATTAATGATAAAGATTGTTTGTGCAGTATAATATTTGTTCTGACAGAGTTATCGAGTAGCTGCGTACAATTACATATTTCAATTATTCATTTAAAATTATGCATATTGATGAGTTCCAAAAGAATGTTATGATACACCGCTAGGTTGACGTGAGGGAGTGCGTCGTTGAACCTCACTGCCTCAATGTTACTCGTAACTGATTTAGAAATGTCAGAGCTACTGCTGCGTTATTAATACAAAACATACCATTAACCTTATAAGTTGGCCTGAGTATTATCGTAAACGTGATCACACTACATCCTAAAAGGTTTATCGGTTGATTGAATCGTGAATCTATGAAATGGCAAAGGCAGCAGCCGTCTGGCACAGATCACATTCTACAGCGACATCTTAGAGCATCCGTATCGTCCACCCGCATGCATGCTATCTTTATTCATCTGCATCCACCATAATCGTTCGGCGTATGATTATTTGTTTACATCTCCCGCACACCGGTTCCATAGTTAGCACCACCAGCTTTGTTCAGATGTGCCTTAAACATCTCCAGATCGAGATCCACACTAGTTTCCACCTGCAGCTCGACGGCGAAGTTCTACGGAGGATGATACAATAAGAATAAACAAATGTTGCTACAAGACGTAAAGGAAGTTGCTTCTTCTCCACTTGCGTACATTGATCACGTCCTTGATAATGGATTTGTCTGTGGACATTTTGGCGCGCTGCATCACACCTACTTCCGGTCCGATCCAGGTCAGGAAGAGAAACTTGCTGCGTTTGGACATTTCGTCACCCATCTGTATCCGGATGTAGCCAAACGCACGTTCATCATCATGGAACTCACTGCAGAACTCCTCGAAGCCCTGGCCCTTTGCAGAACAAACGATCTTCAAGCCGTCAAACTTAAACACCGCCCATTCGTGATCACTCAGGTTCGAGCGGACGTCCTCGTACGCTTCGCGAATAGCATCCTTATCTAGCGAAGTTGGTAACGCCATCTGTAAGGATGAAAAAAGTGTTAGCACAAAAGTTGCACACATTAAATCTGTGTTTTATCTTAATATTTCTAATAGGCTCAAACAAACTACCACTCCGATCTGTTAAATTCTGTTCTGCGAAAGTTTTTAATTAATCAAAACTACTGACTCTTAGTATTTTGTACGTGTTTTTGTTAATTTACTTTATTGAAAATGTATGACGTTTTGATTTTACACATAACAGCCGCGTGGCCTGCTGGACTCAGTAGCGCTGACTGTACAAGATTTGCTATAAATAATAATTCATCGATCAGCTTTAACATAGAATGTAGCGCAAAAGTATCGAAAAAAAACAACAAGGAATGACACCCCGTAACGCAATCCATTTTATTTAGAAACCATATTACACACTTGATTCATAATGCTTCAAGTTGCAACAATGGCTCACCCAGGTTGATGAAGCATTGCAGGGGAACCAAGATAACGGTATCAGAGCCACAATACCATCTCCTATCGCTTTTTGCAACATATTAATGATTTTTTTTCCACTCAGTTATAGCTTATCTAACTGATTCGTGTGCAGTGCTGTTTCTGGCACTTGAGTCATATCCTACTGCAAATAATGATTGCTAATAGTTCACATGAACTTTATATGGAGAGCTTCAGCGATGGAGGCAATTCGGCAAAAATTTAAATTCACTACAATATATTTTCGTATACAAAATCTTTAGTTGTACTAACATCTGAGGGGTTTTCTAATAACAGGCGCTCTCCAGTGATATTTATTCTATATAGAGTAAAACTCTGGTAGAAACAGTTACAGTTACATGAGCTCGCGATCAGTCGGCTGTTCTTCAACTTGCATGTGTGTTGATGAAGTTTCGTTATATTGCTGCAACGTGAATCATAAACTGACGTCAGCGCGTCTTAAACGACCGGAAACAAAAAAAAGTTCGCAAGTCAGTGGCGAATGACCATGCACATGAACCATGGAACAACGCGAACGAAAACGAAGCCTGAGATTTATATATTTTTCGTTGAAGCTTGCTGGTGTTGCTTCTTCCTGCTAGTGTAGATTATCTCCTACATTCGCGAACAGCACTGTGAGGAACACGTTAGTTTCGGCGTTTTCATGTTTCTTTGCGTTGTTAACTTCAACGTGATGCTGTTACAAAACGATTCGGGTAATCTTTGAGTTACCATCAGTATGGATGCCAGATATTATGGGATTACTCTTTTGCAGAAAGTTTTCCACAGTATTATTAATGTCACTTCAGATGACAAACTGGCAGATTTTAATTTACTTAACATATTTCTCCGTCTTGATCTGCATTCGTCCAATTACTAGCTGAATTTATACCTTCGTAAACTAATAACAAACAAACATAATTAGATCCAAATCCACAACTGTTGATATGTTGGAACAGACTCACGGTTAGCGGAACTGCACGAGCAACAGATTTTAGAATAATAAAAAAAGGTTCGCCAGTTTGTCTATACTTCATCGGTTTTCTTTCGCGAGCCCCCGTGTGCAAAAACACGGCGGTTAAATATCCTTGATGCTTAACGCCAGCTCTGTTGTTGGTGCGTTTCGTCTGTCTCAATGAGCTACTTGACCGGTTTTTTTATGTCATGGCTTCTTACCAACACAGCCGAACAGTGTTTGGTCAGACAGCAGAAACCATTATGCAGCCTTGATCCTTGAAACATTGTTGCGATGTGATTACCGTCTACCATATCTGGCCATGAACCATATTCTTTGAAATGATGTCGTCGTCGACCATATTTGGCATAGGGTACCAGTCGTATATTACTTTTGAAGATACTGATACCGAACAGACTTGATTACGTCATTCTTTTTCCCCCCATTTCCTTCACATGCATCGCGATATACACAGTAGAGCACCATATGTTGAAAATGTTATCTTTTCTCTTCTATTTTGTTATCGTTTTCATTTGAGAAATATTCTCTTTAATATTATTCATGCAGAAGGCCAGACCGGCTTTTTTTAGGAGTTAATCTACAACATATGATCAGAGGACTTTGTTTTATGTTTCAAACAGATTCAAAAACATTGTACTCAACTTATAACGCATTCCAAAAAAATTACACCCAGGAGTTAAATATCTCAGTAATGACTGAATGGATATGGACACAAAGAGTAATGACTCATGATTCATGAGCAACCACAGTGCTCTTCTTTTATTCTTACAATATCAAATGTTTGTATAGTTTTGTTAAGAACTCTACAAATCATGAAAGTACAGTCGGTTTCCGACATACGCGGATAATGGGGACCGGACAAATCCGCGTATCTCGAATTTCTGCGTAAGTCGATTATCATTTGACACGATGTTTATACCGCGCATTAAAGGATCAACTATGAATATATTACGTATATTTCGACAATTCTACTACAAATTATCAATATTCTTATTAAAGTGAAGTTATGAAATGCAATAACTTTACAAAACTTTACAAAAAGTAATTTTTAAAATAAAAACAATTAACGGCTTTAACGAATTGTTTGGAAATTCACAAATTTCAAGTTGAAGTCCATACAAAAAACCGAGAACTGTCAAATTTATAAATACGCGTATCTCCGAATCCGCGTATGTCGAGAACCGTGTAAGTCGGAAATTTACTGTATTGTTGAAGTCATGAGTCATTACTCTTTGTGTCCATATCCATTGAGTCACTACTGAGTTATTTAACTCATGGGTGTAATTTTTTTGGAATGCGTCATGAGTTGAGTAAAATGTTTTTGAATCTGTTTAAAACATTAAACAAAGTCCTCTGATCATATGTTGTGGATATTCTTCAGTTAGCTAAATTTGATGTTCTGTTTTTTGTATGACGGCCTGGCCGTATTAGATTAATTTTACCACGTAGCAGGATAGTCAACCACTGCTACGGGGGAGCGGTCCGGATGGGATTTTGGTCCCAGTCTGTCGTGTGAGGGAGCAGCGCCGATACCACTACCCCACCGGTCCACCACAATTTGATGTTCTTGTAAGTTAAAGAATAATATAAACCCACCTCTCGAAGAAAAAATACACACACATGAAAAAAAATTCTGGCACATGCAAAATTCCTCCATGTATCAAACCGATAACATATTTTTCTCCGCTTGTGTAATGTCTTTAAAAAACCAGAAAACATGCAATTGGCTTAAGACAACCTTTTTTAACTTCAAACAAGTATTTGTATTAAAGAAGTAAAAAGTAAAGCGAAAATTGGACCTTCCCTCCGTTCCCCCGTACGCAGGACTGACTATCCTGTTACGGGTAAATTCAAGTCACGGAAGCCAGAAATGGCAGGCCACGCAGGACCTTCTCGTGGTTGTAATGGCATAGAACAAGAAGATAGTAAAAATAAGACAAATATTTTTCATAGTGGTAAAATGTAGCATAACGTTCGGAAAACATAGCCAACTTGATCTCACTACTCAAGTGGGCTGGGCACTTCTCGTATAAAAACATAGAAGAATGTATAATATTCGCTAGAAAAGATAGCGAATATTTATTCCCATATAATAATATGAATAATAATACTCGCTACTGAAGAATGAATAATATTCGCACTACTTGTGGAAGTCGCACACAAGTGCGGCACACACATCTTCGCTACATAAATACTTCTTTTGAAAGATTATTAAAAATGTCTAAAGCCATAAAAAATTGTGTGAATACTTGCATAATCAAAAATACTACTCACTGAAGTACTCTCTGAAAATGATAAAAAATCGTATAACGCCCGAAAAAACTGCATTACAGGTCGAAAACGAAAGAAAATTATAGTATACGTAAAGTTCTGTTATATGGAGGATTTAGTATGTGCCAAAACAAATTGATAAAGTGTGCGTAAAACTATATATATATTTGAAATTGTTTTGATCATATATAGGGTATAGAATATGAAAAGAAACCCAATATTCGAACGAGGGCGTTCCTCGCGACGCCATCAACAATCATTCCGTTCGGATTGAGGAATCTGAAGTACTCACTGTACTCGGCCAGCTGAAGCGTTCATTCTCGCCCGGTCCTGATGGTATTCCTTCCTCCGTGCTGATTGATGCCAAGGAGGCTTTTGCACCTGTATTAACCCGTCTTTTTACTAGATCGATTAATAAGGGAGCT
>KB663844.1:628702-696169 GCA_000349025.1 Anopheles minimus | reverse complement strand
GGATCAAATTCTTGTTATATTGAAAAAAATCGTTGTAAGCCAATGAAAACAACGGTTGGTAAATTGATAATGTGTAGCACTGTGAGTATCTTTGAAACTAAAATTGATTTAATTGATTCAATCGAATCACGCCCTGGTTATGTAGGTGGTGACGGTACTAGTCTTTCATATGACAGGTACGAAATCTGATAAGGACCTTCCGACCATGTTCGATTCGGACCTTCTGCCAAGGCTACGACGATTATCCGACTACGAGGTAGATATAAGTATGGTAAGCCAGATATGACAATAAAAATGTCAACCTAACGATCTAATAAGTTGGTACGCCAGGAAGATCAGTTTTGGAGCTCGGCAGTTAATTATATTGCAAAGGCTAATTCCTTCATTTAGGGAATTGTAATTAAAATAAGAGAACCAGCGGTTGTAATTATGAAATTGTTCAATAATCCAATGATTGATTGTAACGTGTACATCGAGAAGGCAGGTTCAAAATATCACGTGAACGAAAAATGCGAGAGAGATCAACAAAGAATATAAGGAAAAGGAGGTCAGCAGCATCTGTACCACCCAGCAAGAATTTTTATTCGTCTTTGTTCCAGAGTTTCCAAGTAGTTGACATATGGATAAATAAATGAGGGAAGCAGAGCGTTCAATCGACCTCGAAGATGTTTGAAGTCTAGTGTACTGAGAAAGCTTGCTTCTCTCTCGATAGGATCGATCTAATTAGAGCATTTCAAACTCTGAATGGTAAAGGAGTATTACATTTCTTAACAGTTAAAGGATGTTTTGGAAGAAGTTAGGAAAATGAACAGTGGAAATGAAATGTGGTGACAACAGAAGCAACCTTGTGAATCAGACTCAAAGCTTTCATTGCTTATCTAAGTATCTTATAGATTTGAGAGTTAGACGAAAGCTTAGTGTCTTTGTAAATCCCAAGATCACGAATTTAAGACACTCGATTCAAGGTTTTGCATCACACGCGATTCTCCCATTCCGACCACAATGAATCCCTCGCTTTCGTTCACCACTTGTATGGTCCTTAGGGAAAATTTTGAATAAATGTAATGATATTATCGGTATGCCGAACCGGGTTGTGAACATAAAAGAACATTTTTTCAGGACAAAGAGAAAGAAAGTGAATGGAACACTAACTGTAATAAAAATATTAAGAAGGTACTGAAGGATGTGACAAACGTTTTGGAAATGATACACTTATATCATTGATAAACAGTAGGAAAGGAAGAGGACATGCTTTCCTGGAAACGAAATAAAAACTAGCACACTAGAGGTGGCGATGGTCAATAAAGTGTTAGGTGATTACAACATTTCTCAGCAGAATGAAACACTATTAAATGTATTTAAAGCGATCATTTTCACTTCGGGTTTAGTGAGTCTTTATTCAGGACAAATACTTCTCTTCATAAAACTACCATACGCACTACCAACGGACTGTTGTTTCGGCCGATTGCTGTCATGTGCAAACAACAACTGGATCGAACGAGCCGCTAGTGCCTGCTTTCGTGTAGGGGAATCGGAAAGCGTTGAAGTTTCTGTTTCCGTTAAACAAAACTCTATCTTTAATCATTATACCAACTAACAACGATAGGAGCAATAAGATTTTTGTCTGGTTGAGGTACAAAATGAGATGCTGGAATGAAAGTAATTGCGATGTGGAATATGTGCTTACAACTGTAAACGATAATGACTAATAGAATAAAATCCCATCTTAGATAAAAAAAAAGAATGGAGCGTAGTGTTAAGTACTATCCCATCACCAGGTTTGTTTTTCATTTTCTTTGTCAAGTGTTGTAGTTTCTATATAATCACATTGTCCTTTTTTTGCTCTCCTTCTCTTCTATCTTTCCTTCCATACCCTCTGAACAGTTTTTATACAATCTTGCCGGAGTACATCCGGAACTTGGCTAGTACTAATCGCATTTTACTACTACTCACCCGTCAGCTCCTTCACGATCGCTTCTTTTTACACCATCGATGAGAGTGTTCTGGCCTTACAGCTTTCATCAAACGCGCCTCCACTTTGCTAATCTTTTGCTCCTTCTACTCATCAGTCCAGGCACACAAACACACGCGCACATACAGTAACAATATTTCTTCCCTTAAGTACACCGGCCCAATATACATACACGCATAAATCTCTCAGACGTTTAATATCAATTTTAAGCCGGAACTGGAGTAAAAAATACTTCAAACAGGGATTCGTCCGTCGGGTGTCCGTGGGAGATTGTTTTTTGTTTGGTTTACCATTTTCTGTTCACCGAAATGAATGTTCGTCCATGCATAAATCATAATACGCAACACAGCCACGAAAGGACCCCGGATGGGAACCGTGGGTGCGTGAGTGTCCGAAAGGTCTTCTATACGTGAGATTTGTGTATTATACCGTGGCCACAATTGCGTGTGTTTGTATATAAATACATAATTCATTTTGCTAAACCTCCATTTCTGCTATGTTTTGGGGAAGTTACACTCTATACATTCCATTTCTTTTCCCACGGTTTAGGTAGTTAGCGAATCGACGTTGGTTGTGTGATTCCGTCTAGCGACGGATGTAATGGAATCTTGCTGCAGATCCGCACTGACGCTTCTTTACCACCGAAAGTGCTTATTGTTTGTCTGTTGTAAATCGATAGAAAACTTAATTTCTCATCAGTTCACCATTCTGTACATTTCCCGTTTTGCTGGCAGGGTGCTAATTTCCTTTTTTTTAATTTTGCAAACATCCGTACCACTTCGTTCCAAGGCCAACATCGCACAATTCGATAACTACGGTCCGTCTGCCACATCGCTGCAACAGCTAACAATCCTCTCCAGGAGAGAAAACCTGTTCAAATTACACTTCGCTTCTATCGCATTCACAATTATGGTTGTATATATAGAAAATATTCCCTTTTTTATATCATCGTACATTCCTAACAATTTACGTACACATGCACACACTGCGCGCCCATCCGTCGCACACAAACCGATAAACGCAATCGCTCAAAACCACATTCTTACAGTCCGCACACTAACAATTTGCTACCTGGAAAATGCAACAAAACAAAAACCAGGAAGGGTTTTCTTTTTCTTCAGCGTTAAGGATCATGTCTGTGCCAAACATGCGTACGGCCGCTTGGCTCGACAGTGCATTCGATGCACGGTTCTACCTTCCATTTACCACGGTTCTTGGTGAGATCCGTTATGAAGTGTGCTTAGCAGTTAGTTCTGGTTTAACAAATCAGTCAAAAGTTAATCTCTCGCAGTCCATTTCCGCTAGGAACACATACACTGTACCTCCACCGCTACGTGTGTTTATCCTCGTGTGCTACATTACCACTGTCCACGTGTCCTCTACCTATGTACAGGGAAGTCGGGAGCAATGCTCGGGGAAGGTGCAGCTTTCCTAGTTGATTTTGAAACAATCTAGCTTGTAGTCCAGTATGTGATGCTATGACATCCCGGACGATGGATCGTCCAGATCCTGTCCAATCGACGCCGGGCGATGCAAGCGCTGCGTTGGATGTGACGCATGGTGAAGCGAACCATCGGACGGATGGCTGGAGTCTCTCGTCACCGACGGCACCTCCGTAGGCTTTCCACTGCCATCATCAACCCGGTGCTTCGATTTGTGCGCTATACTATCGACTGCCGGTGCTGCGTAACTTTGCAGATTGTGTGTGCTCTCCGATTCGAGAAAAACCGGATCATCGTCCGGCGGAACCGGTACAGCCTGCTGTTGCTCCAGCTGCTGGTGAGGTAATACTGTTTTCTGTTTATTATCGTCGCCAGTCGGTGCATCTGCGACGGTTTCTCGCAACTCGCCTTGCTGACTGCCCGGCTGTTCGCCATTACTATTTACAATGCTTTTGCCGAGCGACAGCTCGACGTTCCGGGCCGCCATGGCACCCGCGGTACCACCGAACTCCTGCGGGTCATAGTCGGCGAAGGCTATTTCCTTCTCCCGGCTACCGTCCGGCGTCTGGCGCAGACGGTTAATGCGCGTTTGCACGATTTGAAGGTGCCGCCCGATGTACTCCTCGCCCGGCGCCAGTTCGTGCGCGTGCGAAAGGCAATCCTGTGCTTGTAGCAATTTGCCCCGCTCCACGTACACCACGCAAAGGTTGTGCAAGCCCTGGATGTTGATTGGATCGAGCTGCAGGATGCGTTTGTAGCACTGCAATCGTAAACACACAATTAGTTAATGGATAAGTTAAAAGGTGTTGGGAAAGCACTTACATTCTCTGCCGCGTCCAGATCCTTGATGTTGTTGATGTAGATGTCACCGAGCAGTATTAATCCTTTGATGTGATCCGGATGGTATTTGACCAGCTGGTTCAGGAATGGTGCCGCCTCCAGCGGACGATGATCGTCGGCTAGCAACAGTGCCAGATTGAACAGCGCGCTCCGGAAGTCCTGCTTAAGGTGAACAGCTCGACGGAACCAATTCTCTGCCTCGTCCGTGTTGCGGTCGTCCATCGCCAGCATGCCGAGATTGAAATGGACTCGTTCGTTTGTTTCTATGAAGTGAATTGAAATGAAGTTAGGACGTCGTTTCAAACAGTTGTCCCGATAATATATCTTACCATCTTTAGCTAACAACTTCAACAGCCGTTCACGAGCTATTTTTCGCAGTTCCGGGCGGCCCAATTCCTGCAGCAGAATGGCCGAGTTGAGTAGAGCCTGTTCGTGTTCGGGATCAAATTCCAGCGCTTTGTCGAGGTAAGCCAGTGCCTGTGACGCTTTGCCTTGCTCCAGAAAGACAACTCCAAGCTAAAAAATAGGGAAGTGTCGCAACGATTATACCTTGGTATAACACAGTTTGCAAGTTCGAGATAATCTTACATTGTAGTAAATGTCCGGATTGGTGCTATCGTAGAGAAGGGCTCGTTCGTACACCTCTTGCGCTTCCTTGGTGCGGTTCAGCTTGATCAGAATGTCACCCCGGTTGATGTAGGCTTGGGTGTAATCCGACCGCATACTGATCGCCTGCCGGTATAGCAGATCAGCCTCCTCCAGCCGGGTGGCATTCTTTGAGATCAGGTTCGCTAGATTCAAGAACACGTTCAGATGGTTCGGCGCGATACGAGCTTGGTACGATTCGCCCGGTTTCGCCTTCGGCAGTAATGACTTCGCTTTCAAGTAGGCTTGCTCTGCCTCTTTAAACATCTTCAGATGGTTGTACGTACGGCCAACGTTAATGTGTGCACCGACATCATCCTCCTGCACGCTGACGGCTTTGTGAAAGAACTGTAGTGCCTCTTCAAACCGACCCTCACTCTCGAGCGCATGGCCGACGTTGTTGAACAGTTTTGCATTCCGCTGGTTTACCTTCAGCCCGGACATGAAGATCGAGTACTCCGATTCCCAGTCCGCGTTCCGATTGTACGTCTTGATGGAGTGCGTGAGCAGTAGTACGCCCAGACAGCACCAGGTCATTTTGCGTGACCAGCGTTCCGATAGTAGATGGAAACCGTAACCCACCAGAATGCAGAAACCCATCGACGGCATATAGAGGACGCGCTCGGCAATCACGAAACCGACCGGGAAGAAAAGATTCGACGCGGGGAGAAAGGGTAGAATCATGAATGCCAGCCCCTGGAAGAAAATGATGCAAAAGAACTCATTAAAATAGAGAAAACACAGTTTTATATGTTTAAGCTATGTATTATAACGAGAATGGTAAGATAGTTTGTTAAATTGCTTGAACATTATCTTCTAGCGCTTGTGTTGATAGTTTTAATTGAAATGCTCGCTTCAATGCTCCCTCCCGAGCACGAGCAAGAAAACATAATTTAAATCGCAAGTTGGTTTCATACCAACGGTTGAAATGTAATTTTCATTGCTTTCATCCGTGCATTCATTACGGCTCATTACGGTGGATACGCTGCTTTCATGACTTGTTGCAAACGGAATGAAAATATGCAATTTCTATCTGCCGTGTGTTTATTATGTTCGTTGCAATTGTTCTCTGTACGAAATATGATTTGCTGTGGATAATTAGAAGCATCCTCTGGGGATGGTGAGGGCTTTCAAACTGGTGGGAGTTTGTTCTACATTTTCATCTTTTCGTCGGTCACGATGCATGTGGGTCGGTAGAGCTTTTAAATTTCACGAACATGGCTAAGCACCTTCTAAACGATGTAGCAAAGTTTAAACAAGCTGCCTATAATAGAGTGGCAAACAATGAAAAATACACTGTTGCACAAATTAATAACGGATAATGGAGGCGCCTGGTTTTTTAATGCTATTATTACAGGATATGTTGGTAATTGTACTAAGATTGGAATATTTGAACAGTTACTAAAAAAATCTTTTATTTTTCTATTTTTAATGAGCGATCAGAATAGAAAGGTTTGCTTTCATAAGCGTAACGCCATTAATTGCTCATTCCCATCCGAGTAAAACGATTATTGATTTTTGCTTTGTTTTTTTTCACTTTTTTGCTATTATTATAAACTACAGCGCAGCGAATGGTTGACCTTGTTGGCAAACAATTTGATTAAACTGCGTCTATCTACTTCACGCCCCATCTGGAGCCCGACTCTGTCAAGTAGACAAGTTTTATTCCATCGTACCGTAAGCAGGGCTCTGGTTAGGAGAAACCCCGGGAGTAAAAATGTCTGCCAACGGATTTGTCGCCGTGCAATGGACGCGGATAAGCAAATCCTAAGTGCAATCCCTGGAGCGATGATAATAAATGGTAATAACCGTCGGAAAATGTTATGACACGCAGAAGCAAATAGATTGTAGATGCCGGAAAGATAAAAATGGTTAAAGTTCGACCTTGGGAAATGAACCTTGGGAAGTTCGTGGAAGGGATAATCAATTTAAATAAGCATGCTAATGCACAGACTGGTTAATTTTTTTTTATAAAGTGCGCTGCTATGCTCCGTTGAAAAGAAAACTACATATACTCTACGCTTTCTTGACAATCCGAATTTATATTGAAGAAAAATGTCAGTGAAATGCCGCACTTGTCTAAGAAAATTGTTGCCTTTAATGAATAACGGGTGAAGTGATAGTGAAGTCTTCTCCTTCTTTGGCGTAACGACCTACTCGGTCATGCCTGTCATTTCTGGCCTGCGAGACTTGTTAATACCACGTAGTTGGATAGTCAGTCCTCACTACGGGGGAACGGTCCAGATGGGATTTGAACCCCGGTCTTGCCGTATGAGACCAGCGCCGTTATCGCCTCGGCCACCGGACCGCCCCGAGACCCGCCGATAGTGAAGTAAAGATAGTTAAATAATGGCTCGAAAAATACATTCGGGGATTTTAAACGTGTTTGGAAATAATAACGTGTATCCGCTGCAAGGATAATTAATAAAATTGTAAATCCAAATTGACAGTTTCAACTCTTTATTTTGACATAATAGTCATTACGTCATATTTTGTAGTATTTCTCGATGTGGTCATAGTTTGCCTCAAAAAAGTTTAGTGAATAATAATTTGAAAAAGTTTCTTGCAATTTTCACGATTATTTATCAGCTTGTTTGATGAAAAAATATTTTTTCCGAAGTGTTTATATAGTTATGATACGTTAAAGACTTTTTGCAGTAAAATACATCATAACACTAGGAAAAGAAGGAAAGAATAAACGAGCACATGAAAATGCATTTCAGACAAATCATATGAACAATGGTATTATCTATCTCTTCAGGATTTGAGGCAAATCGCAAATAACCAATTGTTTATCTAGTAGTTATGGTACTAGAACCATGTAATAGTTATTATACTCGATATGTATTATATGCAGCAGTGAATATTTTTATTTGTTTTTCCTCTTTTAAATAATTTTTTTAGTTTTTTCCTTTTTTGCATCTGTTGTTAGGCACTTAGTTATGTCCGTAAATATATTCGTTTATAGTACACCAAACCATCAATGATTTGCTTCATGCTATGTTTACAAAATAAATTAGTGCTAGAATACGTTCGTACCGTGTTTTTCGTCTTTTCCTTTAGACTTTTTTCAGGGACTGTAATCTAACTTTTTGATTTTCTTTGCGCTTGTTTCCACATAACCAACATTTGTATCGAACTAAAATAATTCGACAGCCAGCAGTCAATTTGTGTACAGAATTCTCGGTATTCGAAATTCATTATGTTGAAGCTCAATTCTAGTGCGCTGGTCTCTGATATTCTTTCAAGTAAGAAAAAAAAGTATTTGTGAAACAACAAATTGATTGATGTTAGTAGAATTAAACTAAATTTAAAGAATTCTTCTTCTTCTTCTTTGGCCTAACGAACTGCTCCGGTCATGTCTGCCATTTCTGGCATACGAGACTTATTAACACCACGTAGTTGGATAGTCAGTCCTCACTACGGAAATTTAAAGAATAATATAATAGATAATTAATAAATGATTAATGATAATAAATGCTGCATATGAACGGACTTCAAGAGATTGGATCAATCCCACTGCAAAAAAGCTAATGATGCCAAAATGTAAAATTATGCAAACTAAAATTAAACATATTAAACACACTTGTCTCATAGAAGTTGGAAACAATGAGAAAAAATGTGAATATAAATTTTTAAGCAATAATATTTTATTTTCAGCATATTAGTTTTATTTACTCTTTTTCGCAGAATAATGCTATTACCGATCAATGGTAAAATATTTGCTACACTAACAGCAGCAAAATCTAGATTAAAGTATTAAAAATTAATACCCCAAAGACATAGCTCGTTAATCGACAGCTAAAGCGAAGCAGTAGTCCATTTGCTACGTTTAATTATGCAACATAGCGCGATGAAACTGTCCGACCAGGTACCAGGAAATGCGATCCACGAAATGCCAACCATTATGCCATGATACGTCACGAGCTAAATAGCTTCCCCGGTTGTCTGTCAGCCAGCGGAAAGGTGAGCCATGTCAATTTCAGAAGACCGTACCAATTCTTGACACTTGCTGTACGGGGAAAGGATGTAATTGTAGCATCCCCTGCTGTCGGGCTTCTCGCAGGGGACGAACTTTCGACTTCAGACTTTCGTATAAAATGTTTTCGGAGATACCAAAATTGGACGTACTATTTTTGAAGGAGGGAAAAAAACGTTCTAGGAAGGCGTCCAGATAGAGTATCTGTTTTTTCATGCTATTCAAAATATCAAGGACATTGATTTAATATGAAATGGAAAACACATAACGCAGGTTGGCACCCCACCGTCAAGGTTTAGCGTGTTGTGAAGGTAACAAGTAAACTGTGACGGAAAGTCACCCTTACCGTCATCATCAGAACTACCCCCATCACCTCAGTTATCCCCCTGGTGGTTCAATCAAAGTGAACGATTGCTTTAATTAAATTCCTTCGTCTTCGACCTTGTCTCCCATCTTGCTTCGAAACGGAAATCCTTGCGTGATTGGAATGTTGGACGTTTGGTTGGCCGCACCGGAAAGAAAGCGGGCCGCACAAATGAATATTCGATTCGCTTATGCGCTTCCGTTATCGGAAATCGATGAGATAAAACAAAACAAAGCGTTACCATGTTCTTCCGGACGTGTCAAGTCTTGCTACAATTATCCTGCCTCCAACAGCACCAATGGACAATGACGTTCGGTGGCCGGATTTGTGTTACATGAGACTGGAACCGTTGTGTACATACTGGTGGCGGCAAGTCCTTCGATTATCTTAGGCGGTGGAGACGAGTTTTCGATTAAAAACTGATCAGATAAATCTACTGCACAAGAACAGCTGGCACATGGGATGGTTGGGCACTTGAGCGGAAGGAATGCCGACGACGGTGGTCTTTCGTCGGTTTCATCCCTGCTCACGGTGATGACAGTCTTCCCGCAAGGACTTTACCACGGTGAATGTGATGCCCGCGTCCCCGGATGTTGGCTCACTTTCGGTAAATCTTGATAATGGTGGACGATAATGAGGATACCATTGAAATCGGCTTTTCCTTTCGATCCGGACCGTCTCGGTAGCCGTCGCGAACGGATGTCACCATGATGAAGATGATGTACGCACAGTAGGAGCAGCGAAGACTTTGTTTCGTTTCGTTTCCATCGGTGCGCGCTTGCCTGGGTGCCCGTGGGTGCGGTGGCAGATGGCTCGCAAAGATGTCGATAATCGATAAATAATTATTTACCTTCGGCTTCCCGTTTCGCCGAGAGCCGAAAGCTTTTGTGCCTGCGAACGTGACAGCAGTTTTCTTTTCATTTCGCCCGTGCTTGCTTTCCCAGGTTTCTGTTTGCGAGCGAGAGCATATTTTTACACCGATTCAATTTTTCTGTTGTGTTTGTGCGTACTTGTGTGTTTACTTGATGAAAAGAAGATATCGCTTAGATCGATAGACCTGCTCTCGTAACAACCGTTTGTTATTTAATACACATTTTCTCCGCTCGTTATTACATTCAGGTTCAGCTTTCAGCGTTTTTTTGTGTGTATTGATCTCTTCTTCTCAAACCTCATCAATTTGTCTTGTTCTGTCGGTTTCGTTTTGGGGATAACACGATCTTATCGATCTGATTGCCATTTCTTCGTGAGGAAGAAGCTTCGCCATAAGAAGCGATGATTATTGATTTAAATGGATTTTTTTTTCGTGATTGATTTTTTAAACAATCCATTGTTCTTGTGATTCGATGCGTGTTTTATGATGAGAAAACGAACGCTAATGTTTAAATTATTCGCCTAAACAAAATTATGTATAAATAAAATAGGTTTTTCCCAACCCCATAAACAAGTTACAATTGGTTAACATTCCATCCAAATTTAAATGGTAAAATCCCACCTAATTCTGGGGTGCAATTAAAAATGACAGTCTCACTCCGGTACAGCTGAAGCTTGGGGATTGTACACTCCCTTTCGTTTCGCATTTCCCATCCAGACACTGAAGGTGTATGAAATCATGCTTTTTTTCAGCTACAAAACATGATTGTCTAAAGCAATCAAAATGTCTCCCAGGTGGAACTCTGTTGCCGGTACCCATCGGTGGCATTAGTTACCCATGTGAGATGTGTCACAGTACGCCCGAGGGTATTATTATTCTCGTATCACAATCCCTGCATGATGCATCTCATTGCAATGTACCAAAAGCACAAAAAAAAAAGGATCAGAACGGTGCAAAAAGCTCAACACTCGCCGTGCAGTTGCAAATATGAATCGCAATGGAAACATGCATCTCATACACCACTTGTGTGTGCACTGGTCATGCATCCTCGTACCTGTACTTCCGATTCTGGGGACACTGGTGACAGAGATCTGCACCGTCTGTAGGAATGTTTGTGGAGAGAACAAGAAGCACACACAAAAAAGCACTAAAAAGAAAACTTCACTCGAGCGTTGAATAATCTCGACACCCGTGGGACTAACCTCAACATAGCCGCCATTACCATTCGCATAATAATAATGCCGGTTGAAATGAGAAAAAAAGAAAACTCCACCTAAATGCATTTGCTTATTTTTGTACCACTAACACTTCCTGGCAACCGTGTGCGATGGCGTGGAGGTTCATATGTGTTGTAGAAACCTTCGGAATCACCCGGGGAGATAATCACTGACGACCGTCTAGACAGTCGTTCGGTAGTTGAATGGCAAACGGAACCCGTGAAACACACATACTAGCAAAAATTTCATTTAGTTTTAGAATTTATGTCACTTTAATCCCTCGAGCAGTGCCCGGGACGGATGGTGTCATCGGTTGAAGAGCAGTGAAAACATAAAAACAAACCTGGCATGGTGGTGGAGTGGGAAAGCGTTTCAGTATGCGAGGTTAAGTACACGGAATGCGACCGACCACAATTGAAGCTGTCCGATGGCTGGTATGGAGGGGAGCAAACGGTTGACGGGTTTTAAGTAATCTTGCCGGAGCGAGAAGAATGGGACTAGGAATGGGGTATGTTCTAATTTAAATTTCATACCAAATGAAACGATTTTGTACTGTCGAATTATTACTGTCACTGTTTATCAATTTGTAAATAATGAACAAAATTAATTTGTTTATTTAAAATTGCTCCATCGGTTCACAGCATTTTATGCGATTTTAGCATGCTATAAAAATCAAAAAATAAAATATATTGCATACATTTAGGCGTATTATTTCTTATGATCGTAATTCTACCTGCATTCCACAACTTTTCACAGATTTTGTTATTATTGCGGTGTATGTTACACTACGCATCCGGCAAAACATTAGTTTGTATTTTAGTATTTCATTTATGTATATTTTTGCTCAGTATTTGTTACCTTATTGCAAACAGAATAGTTGAAGGAAACATTCCATCCAACACCACTCTAACCTAATTAGTTTACAAATTTCAACAGAGTGAAAAAATGTCCCAAGTGTAAACAACAAATCAAGGAATTGCTTTACAGCTTTCCTCCATTCTGGCTGCCTACCGGTGGGGATTTTGACTGACCCGGCTCGGTCCTCTACCAACAACCAGCAGAGGTAAAGTGACATGAAATTGATGAGTTTTTTTTATTTGGCCGTCTAGCGCTACCATACCACCACATCTCATCTCTGCCAACGAACAATCTACCACCTACCAACATGAATTCAGTCCGAAGGCTTATCACTTATAGAAATTGGAAGCATGCGAAAGAAACAAAATACCGATGCTCAACCATTGGAGCTTTTCCGTCCGGCAGAGCGATGTGGAGCAGCCGAACGGGAACGACGTGGAGGTTAAAAAATGGCCGAAACCTTTGCGCGAAAGCTTAAATAGAGAGGAGATTTTGCCCACAGCTGTAATCAATCTTCTCGCGCAGTGCAAGGATGAAAACTTTTTTTTCCCCGCAATTCGCATAGGCAGTTCCACACCAATGGAAGGCTTCTTCTGCCTTTGAGCGTATGCGCCGGAAGGCTTCGCTGCAGTAATACAGTAATTGAGCAGTGAGATGAAACAAAAAAAAGGACCTGGCGGACATATACATACAAATATCCCAAAACAACCCAGCGCAAGGAGGCAGCCAGAATTGGGAAACACAAATTGAAGGGACGAGGCAATGATTTGCCAAAAACGAAAAAGATTTCACGTTGAGTTATCGTTGACTCATAAATCTAAATAAATGGTGCAACGTTCAAAGATGCGGCTACACATTAAGCGAAGAGTCTAGGATTAGTGGCGCGAAGCAAATGCGGGAACAATTTCAAGGGAAAGATTTGAGATATGGAAACGAAGCGTAGACAGAGTGGATCGGGGAAGGCAAATGTCTTTCCTTTTACTTTTTTTATGGTTCAAGGAGCAATTTGCTGTTTGTTTGTTTCAGAATCGAGCACACTTACGCAGTGTACATGTTCTCAATTTCTCAACATATATGCTAAGCAAGGAACATTTTCGGCCCATAGAAACTCAGTACAGTGTAGATTTCAACTAAGTCCCGTTGAAAATAGATATTCGACAGGTCTAAAATGGATGATTTTAATTGAGGTGGCCTATAAATCGACCGACATAATTCAGAAGCATGGATTTAATGGTTGAATTTTGGAACCGTTTATCAGTACACAGAGGTCTCAAGATCTCTTAAAGCTTTTGTGCCACAAAAGAAAATTTTTCGGCAAAAAGCTTTGAAATTTGACCCTACAGCCAATCAAATTCAACAACTCAAACATCAAATTAGTTTGTTTCATTTTATAATACGTATCAGTATTATTAATTCGCTAATGGTCATTTGGTTCGATCTTTGCTCTTAGTCTTTTTCTTCTTTGGCGTAACGACCAACTCGGTCATGCATGCCATTGCTGGTTTCTTCTTCTTTGGCGTAACGACCTACTCGGTCATGCCTGCCATTGCTGGTTTACGATACTTATTAATACCACGTAGTTGGATAGTCAAATCCTCACTACGGGGGAACGGTCCGGATGGGATTTGAACCTAGATCTTGCCGTGTGAGGCCGTTATCGCCTCGGCCACCTGACCGCCCCATATATGGTGCTCTTAGTATGAATAAATAATTATGGGACCCTCTATTATAGCTCTGATCATATGTACTGGGTATCATCAATCTATCCTATCAATTCCGTGCTATTCGATTTCTATTCCGTGGGTGACTTGTTTGATCACGATGAATCCCACGCCTGGTTCCCGTCTTTGGTCTAAAAAAAACTAACTGGAAAACAGTTTAAAAAAGGACTGACTATCCGAAGAGAGGATATGACTATCCAACTAAGGGATGAATAAGTCTAGTACGTCATTATATGGACCTTACAGTTCGTTACACCAATAAAGAAGAAGAATATTTATTTGTCAAGATCCACTTGGAAGCTTCAACTGATGAGTTTTGCAGTGATCGTCTTGATCTTTTGAGTGTGATATACTCTAAAAGCAATACACACACATGCATATGTGCACATATAATATCTGTGTTGTTATCGTTGATTATTGTTTAAATTTGCTTTTCCAATGTTCTTCATCTGTTACTGTGACAATCGGACAGGTCCTGTCAGGTTGCCGCCATTTTCGTCATACCAAGTTTTCTAAAATTAGCATATTAAACTTCTATTTTCTCTTTATCAAAATTGGAAATAAGAAATTACTTTTCTTATTTTGTTATTTAACAATCTGCTGGTGCATGGACGTTCATAACTTTCAATTCCTTGATATAATTGGGGGAGTAACTGCTGTTTATTATATGCAGTAAGTGGTCGTTCTTAAGATTGTTAACAAATACCTTTATTCAATTACCACCTTTTTCTATTCCACTGATATCCATTTTATAATATCCATCATCAGGAGAGGTCACTTATAATTATTCTATTGATTTTATTTTGCTACTGATGCAACCTTTCAATCTATAGTGCAAAAAAGCAAAACTCCAAGTGAGGTAAATCGGGTGAACATCATTATCCACATCACATTCTTTCTACACTCTATGCCCACACATTTTCTAGGCACATTGTACCTGCAATACGACCTGGTGGGATGGTGTTATCGGCACCGGTCTTTCACACAGAGCACCGGGACCAAAATTCCTTCCAATATTCCGTTCCTCCCTAGAAAATACTGATTATCCGGCTGCGTGGTAAAACAAGTCTAATACGGCCTTTGGCAACCATCATACTATAAAAAAGACAGTTTTGAATATAATCCATGTCTCAAAGGCGTTTGCGAGTACAGGGACAATAATCCTAGCATCAACCGTCTTGTGGCAGCCTCAAGCGCGTATTTGAACATAAATATTGTTTTTGGTGCTGACCTTTGCCCCAAGAGAGGAGATATTTTAGACCAAATTAAATATGCGATCATCTATCGCTGGGATGGTCTGGATTTATTAGCAAGTCCGCAAGGGCTTTACCAATATTCCTTGATGATAATTCTGCATATGTATATGGTTTTATTGGTATTCAATGCCAGTTTTTTGTGTATCAGCCAAATATCAAGCCAAAAGAATTTCGGAAATTGGAATGAAGTCAATTCTTTTTCCATTTTTGGATTTTGAAATCAAAATCACTGGGCCCTTGAAGCATAGAAGAGTGTTTAAAAAAATGGGTTTTTAATATAATTCGACGACATTTCCACGACATTTCTGGGTTACCAAAGTTCACCCAAGATAATGTATGCGAACGATTAAAATGAGAATGAACAAACGGAAAATTTGGTCATTTTAGAGGTTTTCCACCTTTTTTTTTATTCCTTTATTTGGGGTATGTCAGAATTGCGACACAAATTGTGCATACCAAATGCCAAAGGAAGGAAAGTATTGATTTTTCCCTTCTCATTGTAGTTTGCAAATCCTTTGAAGGGTATGCCAAAAATAAGAAAGGACACACTTTAAACCGTTACGAGCAGAAAGGATTATGAAGAAGATTCCAAGCAACTGGGTTATTACTTCAACCGGAACCGGAATGTCGCCCGGTGTTGCCATGCCCGGAAGTCTTTCAGGACACTGTGGAGTTATACGATCATTTGTGAATATGTAAGATGAACAGAAAGAAAGAGAGGGAAAGAACGAGAGTGCTTGAAAGCAAAACGAAAGCGAATGCTATCGATATTGTAATTCACCGGGCACCCGACGATGTGTCCCTTAGAGAAAATGAAGCAAGCTTTGACGGAAGGTTTGAAGGAAACTCCTTCATCGGCGGTTTACATTTACAGCCATCGAATGCTCGACTTGTCTTTCCGAGTTCGTGCACACTCGAGAGGATTAAGGATATGGCATCGACTGGTGTAGTCCTTTCGCGAACTCGGAACCAGCATCCGGTTGCTGCTTTCGCGCATGGATGGCGCGACTTGACAACGTGCTGCGTTTGTGTATGTGTGGCAACGTTCGATAAAGATTACCCTACCCACCGGAAAGGAACAGGGCCGAAGAGCCGGCGAAGGTTTTCTTTCTTTCCACGGAACCGTTTTCGTTTTATATGTAAATCCACCGGACGGAAGCCCAAACGGAGTGGTACGAAATGAAACCGAGGAAAAAAAAGGGAGCTGCCGGTGGAACAATTTAAAGCGCAGCAGAGCAAATCGAATGCACGGAAAGCGAGGGAACTTCACATTTAGAAGCAGGACTTAAGCTTCCTTCCAGTGCTGCTGAGAATGCAAAATTGTTCAACTTCCACTTCGCTCGGTTGAATTGGTCGAGTGAGTCGGTGGATGTTTTGGGACGAGGGAAACAAATTTCATCCTCAGCAAACAACCGGAGTGTAATATCAATCGCTAGTGGCTTCTCATGCCATCGACAGGGAGCGTTTGTACAGTGTGGCTGAAAGGGGATATTTCCTGAGAAGGAAGTTTATGTCCGTCATCAAAACTGCAATTTTAAGATTGACTCAAAACACGATTTTCTCAGGAAGTGAAGCTAGGAAAGTGATTGCAGTTTTGTTTGGCATGCAATCCGAACGCCGTTCTTGTTGCTCATTTACAGAGAAACTGGCTCATTACTTCATTTATAAGGTAAATGAATATTTTGCCGCTTTACATAAGCAGCAACGTATCGAAATAAATAAAATGAAAGTTATAGATAGATTATAACAGTTGCTCTATCTAGTTTCACAGCTGTTGGTTGACAGTTAAAGGTAAAAAAAACAATTAAAAAAATTGGATTGCTTAATGAATTATGTTTCATTTTGAATGTTTTCATTTTCTTACATCCCTGTAGATTCACAGATAGGCACTTTCAAAATTATAATTTGACATCAAACAATTTTTTTTGCATGTTTAAATTTTTCGTTTCCAGCAACTCATAATACAATACCCAGAATTGATCCCACAACATTGACATTTGATTTTGTTCAGAGTTTTTGATCAGAAGAAAATTAACGAAGTATTGTAGGAGTTTTTTCATCATTTCAGTAAAAATCATCAGTAAAAGATTATTATTATTACTTAAAAATATTTAATGGTACCCATTAACTGAGTTTTGCATCAGAACGATAGGTGTCTTTTTCATTAGCGTCCCATTTAAAATAATATATTGGACAAAGGTCTAACGAGTACACTGGCTATACATTTGGATTGGTGAAGGATTTGTACCGCAGAATGTTTCATTTTGTGTAGAAGCTTCTCAACGTTTAAATAAAGCTTTTACCGAACCTTTCTCTGTGAGTAGCTGTCATTTGCGGCGCTTGTATGAGATGTAACGACAGTCTTCATTGAATGCAAGTATCGGGTGCAACATTAATATCACGGCACAAAGCTGGAATACCAATGTCAAAGTTCTTCAACACCTGAACCTTCAGATTTGCGAAAAAATCTGATCTAACAAAAACTTAATAATTAACCAAAAATCATTACATTTAACATTGAACATCTACAGAAAAGTTCTTTAATATCCTTCAACTTGGCCTTCCGATTTTAATCAATCGGGTCTATCATCTCTCGAAATACACTTTACCATGGATATGACCAGCACCTTAGACATTATTTGATTTCAGGGAACTAACTTCCCAAAGGAGGAACACTTATTCTGTCTGAGATTAGACACGTATAAATATCGATGGTTGAGGTACTTGGATGTCTTCTAATTGATCATTTGTGATAACTAAAATTGTATATAGAATTTTATTCTGTAATGCTACTTTTTTAACTTACATTTGAAGTTATAAAGTATCTTCTACTTCTATCTCTTCTTTGCATCTTGTTTTGAATTAGAAAAAAATCATTTAATTGGTAAACATTTCCTGACCCTTTACTTTAAAGAATCCTCTCCGATCGGAAGGGTAGATAGACAGATTTACATTGCTAGTTATAAGCTGCTATAGCGTCGGCCTCTGCCACAGACGATCACTGCCCACCGAACCCAAACGGAACGATGTTATCGAAAATGCGATAGAATGAAAAAGCAGAAGACAAACCCGTGACCGACGGTTACACAGTCGTCATGATAGGTAAAGGACGATGGCGTTATGGTACGATTGTGCAGGAAATATCGAATCTAGCTGACGGAAGCAACAAGGGCAACGAACGAACGATGGAACCCGGCGACGGTTCGTACGGATTCTATTGGCTTCTACATCATCATCAACGAACTAAGAACCGAAATTGCCCAAGGTGTGGATGCGTATTTTCACTCGAACAAATGAAAATACTGTGCGGTTTGGGGTCATTCGGTGGAAAATCGATCGACCCACCGGTGGGACGAGGGAAATTGGTCCCACGTTTCACCGCTCGATCGATGGTCAACCATTCAAAGCTTCTTCGCCGTGCTGAAGGATAAAGAAAAAGGAAAAACCGAAAAGGTTGAACTGACCAAGAAAATCGATAAAGGAAAAGACATCGCACAAAGAAGACATCTCACCGTATCCTAACGCGCTGTTCGCATGAGTGAGCGATCGGAACGTGCCTGAGGATTCGTTTGTTCGCTCGTTTTATAGGGGACTGGCTATAGTTGGAATTGTGTCTGTGTATATGGTACTTTAATGTGAACTGTTCGCCTTGGATCGATGGGTCGATGGGATAGACAAGCGGAATGCGTAGAACATTCTCGCACAGCAGCGCAATCGTCAGGAAGTGAAATAAATGTGTTCCAAGCGAAGGGTAAAAAGAAACAGAAATCATTATCAAAAGGATTTTGACGCATCTCAAAATTGTCACACACCAGACCACCACTCAAACCCATCTTCCCCATCGGTTCGGGATGTGGTTGCGAATGAACGAATTTCGAAGCCATTTCCTGGGCTCGTATCCTCCGGGAAAAAGGATGGCCAAAGTAATGGCACGGGTTTTGCTGATGCATGGCACGAAAATTGAAATCAACAGCAAACTTGAGAATGTGTAGGATATGTTTGCCAGATAATGATGATAAACCGCTTCAGCTCGGCTACGTTGAAACCAGCTTGGGCTGGCAGAGATAGATTTCCCTTGCGTGATTGTGGCACGCTTGAGATTTGATGTTTATGTGGTAAGCGTAGCTTTATTATGCGCGTACAAAATATACATAAAAAAAGGAGAAAATCTATTTAGATAAAAAAAACACATTGCAACAAATTTCTCTTAATTAAAGTGATTAACTTGGTTTTTTTACTCACCATTACAACCACGGCTGACTTTTGGCGATGATTCTCGATGAAGGCAACCCATGCCAGTACGCCAATCATGCTGTACGCTCCGAGAGTGGCCAAATTTCGTGGGTCAGTAAACGACTCCACCAGAGGGACCGTCCCCATTGTCCAGTCGCAGCACAGATCGCAAGGGAATAGTAACAGCCAAAGGTTGACTGAGACGAGATAATTGTAAGACAATTGTCGTGCTGGGGTTACCGCTACGGATGCGGGATTGTCGAATCTGTAACAGAAGAAAGAAAAAGGTTTTTTTTAAATATTTTAGAACAAATATTGCAATCGTTTTTTTTATCTTATTTGGTAAGGTTTTTTTTACGTATTTCGTCCCAATCATCACACCAAGTTGCATCACGTGAAGAAAGACCATTGAAAGGCGCAATCCTTATGCCATGCGGCATATCATAAACTAATGGCAGTTGATTAGTTGATCGCCCAACCATGCCGACACGAACAGGCATCAACGGCGTCACAGAAGCCATAACGTCAAATCGCAACCAAGACGGTACTGTCCTAGTGATGGCGTGCTCATCCGTGCGCTTCGGAAATGAAAGCGGTCGCAAAATAATATGATCGATAGTAAAGCTCTCGTATTTTTACGAGAATGAAATTAGATATTTTATTGGCCTCGGGTTGCACGGGTTGACACGATCAAATTGGCCTTCGCTTTCAGGAGGTGGTTGTGAAACCCAGGCAAGCAGTATCGTTGGTGACAATATAAGGGCTGTACCCGTGTGTACGGTGCCGTCGTGCGTCGTAATCGTTGGTGACATGTGACATCGGGGTTTTGAGTGGATGAAGGATAAGGAAGCAGGCGAATAGACAGGGAGAAAAGTGATAGGCGGGAGGGAGAGACGAGCTGATGATGGCGGAGGGTAAATCTCACCATTTCCTTGCTGAGTGAAACCATTTTTCTGCATTCTCCACACCGTCCGCTTGCCGTATGCTGTGGTAACCCCAGCTAAGATGGTCTCCATCCGGTGCTCGCGCAACAAAGTAACATTTCCGCGAGCCAAACTCGTCAGCGTCGGAGTCACAACCGCTGCGGGAAGGAGCATGGTGTTTTTTCCCCTTTCTGTGCCATCACCAAGCGGAGGTACTTCTACAAAGCACCTCTGTCAGCGCAATAAAAGGAAAAAGCCAAACATTCAACACACGCACAGGTTGTTTCGCGGGCGGGAGGAACAACCTGGTGGCGAATGCTGTCACACCGTGGCGAACTTTGGCTTGTAAGGCAAATCCGTCTTGGGTGGACAAAGTAAGGGCAGGGGATAGGAGGGACCCGTACAAACCTAGAGAAACGAAGTCATCAACGTTTTTGCTATTGCGCGATTTCACGTCATAAAACTACCATAAAGGTTAATAATTTTCCTTCTCCGCGCGTACTCCCGCAACACGCTTTCCATGCACAGGTTGGTGGGCAAAGGGCATGTATCCCTGGGTGGAAGGCAATGGTTGAAGTGACAGGACCATTTCTGCTGTCATGTTTGCTTACGCGCGCTACTTGAATAAGCGCGTTGGGTACGAGGAAGCAGACGAAGACGGGCTTTACACAGCCGTGTGCAGACAATAAGCAGCGAATGAATAGATTGTTAACCGTTTTGAAGCAAATAGATTTTTTTTGCAGGTAAGATGATTGCTTGCTTTTCCGGTGCGATAATGTATTCTGAATGATGTGCTCACAGCATTGTTCAGTGAAGTTTTTTACCTCAAAGTAGCATTTAAAGGCTTTTCACTATAATCGGAAGTACTAATATCTACCAAAAGCAGCACACCATATGAAATTAAACATTATTTAATATGTAATCATGTTTTATACACACTTTGGTTTGGCACGGAGAGGTTGTTGGCAGAAAATAAGAGATAATTATAATAACAGTTTGTCGGATTCCTAATGCTTGAAGTATTAAACCCATGTAGTGAAATATGCAGTATACATTTGAAAATAATTTCAATATTGCTATATGTAGCGACCCGGTAGGATAGTGGCATCGGCGCCGGTCTTTCACGCGATGGACTTGTCCAAAACCCAATACGGACCGTTCCCCCGTAGCTTGGACTGACTATCCGGCTACGTGGTAAACTTAGTCAAATATAGGATTCAGAAAAAAATGTAAAAAAAGACCGCAATATAATTTTACCAATAAGATATGAGAAATGTGTTAAAACGTAAATAATTTTATTGTGTATACCTGTCTGGCTTAAACTTTTGAAATTTTTCTTCTAAATTCAACTTTAAAAATTTGATTTTGTTTGTGCCGATGGAACTTGTTTGACTTCAACACAACAATACAAATTGTTGAAAATGATAAATTTATAGCAACTATACTTCTAGTTTGATGTCTGAATTGCATGCTTCTAATAAGGCCAAAAAAATATTAAGCTACATTAACAAGCTTTTCGGTGTCAAAAACTGTAAACAGTTCAGATAGCGAACACAAACTACGTTTTGAAAAATTGTAGATTATATTAATTCACTAGTTTATATTTATTCTGATTATTCGTGGCTCTGGATAAGCTGACAAAACTATAACGATTTTAATGGTTTTGTAATAACACAAATAAGTTGGCAGATTAAGGGGTGGACACTACGCAAATAGTGCATTCGTGTCTTTTTCGAAATCTTCTTCTCATATAAATCCAAATATCCGAAGAAGAAGACAAGTCCTAATACCACTCACAGGTGAAAAGGAACAGTATTCTGGTGATATGCGTATTGGTTCTCAAGGATTCGATAACTCAACTTATTAGGAGCTTAGAGAACTCAAGGATCTATTGTACACAGATAAAGAATATATTTATGCCAAACTATGGATTCTGTTTTTTACTAAAAAAATAATTTTAATTAATATATTAAATGAACTGCCACTAATTAAATCTAAATGAGAAAATATAAACTTTAAACTGAAATCGGATCTTATATTTGTAATTGGTCGATGAAATGATCGTATCAGCTGAACCACATTATTTTCATTTATTTATTTTATTCCCGGTTTTATTTCTACTTTTGTTCTTTTATTTGAAGTCGTTATGACGTCAACATAATCAGTGCTGATCTGTAATATAGCCTGGACGCTGTACAAACAAGCACGGTGCTGATTTGCTGAAAGATATTTAAAGCACTAAACATATACAAGAGGAAAAAAAGAGGCCGCAAGGTTGTTGCTGCATTTTTTGTGTACTCGAGTGTCTAACAAACCAGGTCTGGTATGCACCATTTTCACCACCACTCGAGGTCACCAGGCACGAGTGAAGGTTGCCCTTCAGCACGATAAAAATGCTCTATTGCCAAATTGAAGCACCTTTAGCTTTTGCAGCGTCACCCGCATGCCGGTAAATGGTCACGGATGCGAACTATGCGCCATCGGTAGCGTAGGGTAGGAATTCCAAGGGGGAAAATAGCAACAGGACCGTGGAAGTGCTGAACCCCGTGTGAAGTATGTTGAGAACCGTAGTAAAACATAAGGGCTGAGAGTGCAATAACTTTCGGTTCATCCACTCGGCTAGCAGCAGGTTTCCGGTGCGTTTGTACTGGTGCGGATCGTTTATTTTCACCGTTTTATGGTAACTTTTTTTTTCTGCTATGGCAACTTCCCATGATGGTCTCGTAAGGTTAGAGGTGTTTTATTTCGGTTCGGAGGTAGTAAACGATGCGTCGGCAACGGAAGGAAATCAAATCATTCCAGCAAAATAAAGTTTCCAATCAATTTCCTATTATAGCGTCGAATAGTTTAATGTGTCGGCGTACCTCGCTTGTCGGTGTCCGTGCCTTGCCTTGTGGAGCGGCTACGGAAACGTCGTTAGTGTCAAAGTGAAGCGTGTGGTGCAACGTGTTTCGCACAAATTCAGCGTTAAAAGAGGACACCGCCCGCCGAGTTCCGCCGGGGTGCGTCCGTTTCATGTTTGTCGTCGCGAAAAATAAGCGTCGGATGAAACGGTAGCAGTGTCACGATTAGAAGCTAGATTTATTGGACATGCTTTACGAAAGGTGTGGCTACCAATTTTCTACCAGAAACAGCAGCTAGTTCCCCCGCCACGGCCGGTGTGCGTTGGGATGGGGACGATACAAGGAAATATTCATTTTAGTTTTCCATCGAAAAAGCAGACGCAGCGTCCTACACGGGCTTGTCACCAAATGAGCTGTCAATTCGATAGATGTGCCTTCGCTGGTCTGTTGTGCTGTGTCAGTGGTGTTGCGTACGGTACTGCAAAATAAGATCATTTTCCTCGGCATAATGGCCTGAGCCACGAATTTAATCTGGCGGAAGAACGTTTTCACGAAACGTGGCGGGAAAATTGCGCATGAAATGGTATGCGAATATTGTACGAACAATGGTTCGAATGTGGTACAGTGTGAGCTGCATATATACGCTTGTCTTGACGGAGGATCCTTTGTCTGCGGGAAGACAACTACATGGAACTGTTTTGCAGTGGGAGGTTTCGGAGAATTTCTGATTAAATTGGGATAAATCTACACACACATGCAAAACAGAAGAACGCCAAATTGAAAGGGCAGCTTTGGGTGGTTTCAGATGGAATTATGAACCTTCACTCTAGTGCGAGGATAAATATCGCATTCAAAGTGAACTTCCACTCACGCTTCTGTCAATAGAATGTTTTGAACATCACTATGAATCACGTTTAACCGCAAGGTACTGCACAATCTTAATTTAAAATGCTTTTATATAGGTTCGAAGATGATTGTGTTTAAAATATTTTTGT
The DNA here is from genome assembly GCA_000349025.1 of Anopheles minimus. Classification (NCBI taxonomy): domain Eukaryota; kingdom Metazoa; phylum Arthropoda; class Insecta; order Diptera; family Culicidae; genus Anopheles; species Anopheles minimus. The sequence continues at coordinate 672,010 of KB663844.1, read as the reverse complement.
AAGGCAAATATGATGTAGCCCTTGGCAATTCTTTACAGATATCTTTACTGACATTTAGCCCCTGTTACAGTGAGAGCTGATCAAGAATGACCCCGTCCCGCACAGCACATCTTCCTGATTTGATGATAGGGATGAGGACAATTCCAATTTTTTTTAGCTTCTCGCAAGTTTACGATACGAGACATATGTAATTTCAACTTTAAGTTTCTGAGGCTCTTCCTAACTGAAGCTTTTCTCCTTTTTTGTATCTTTTCCCTATGATGTCCACGTTGTTTCCGCTAATCAAATACAAGATATTGAGGGTGGTTGAAAATGGCAAAAAAGGAGCCCGATATAACAATTTGGGTTATTGTGTCAGATAGGTAAATCAAGTTATTCTTCGTTTTGTTTCAGTTATGCCCAATCCAGAATGATCACTTATAAGGTCACTTACGAAAAATATTTGTTTTTGATGCAAATAATCGTTTCAAAATTCGTTGAACATTACAGGCATTTAACATTGCTTCGAAATGATGTAAATATGGTAATCAAATCATTTTTTAAAGCCTAGTAAACCCTGGAATGTAAATTTTGGAATCTCCCAGGAAAATAAAGTATATTTTGAATTTTACATTTGTTATTTGCAAATTTTGATAAAAGTACCCTAAATGAAAATTTGATGCATTGTTTTTAACAAATGTATCGTTTCCAAGAGTAAAACGAATCACCAGATATTAAAGCCGTGTAATGTATCACATATTTCTAAATACATCGTTCATAAATCAGACAGCTCCATTTCAGTGTGCTTACCAAACATCGACTTAAATTCAGCGTCACCATATGTTGTTCATTTTACACGCTTCTCTTGTAGAATGTCCCGTTCAAATTGAAACGGAAGGCGAAACCTTTCCTCCATTCAGCCCCAAACAAAAAACGAGATTGTGTTGTTATCATAAATCAAATTAAAAACCTATCGAAAGTTGAAGTTTCCCTTTCTGAATGGAATGTTGTGTTGATACACTCGGCATAAAGTCCTGCGTGGGACTATAAAGCGTAGCCACGGTGCCGGAACTGGTACAAACCAGTACAAAAAAAAACGCAAATATAATGGGATGAAAGGGAGCAAACGAGAAGCGCGCAAGACAGGAATGATGAGTAGGCTCTACACACTGACATGTTTCCCATCAGCCCTAGCTTCACATCGAACAGGTTCATCCCTTCGAGGAACCGGATCCGATGGAAAGTGTGTGACCTATGATCTTCCTTTTATGCTTTTTTCGCATTAAAAAAAACGGATCACTCCATATCACGGGCATAGAGCGGGTGGAATATATTTTGCTTATTTTATTTCGAGTACCCTCGTCTCTTCTGCCTCTCGTCCACCACCATCATACGGGTGGATTGAGTGTGAGCGCACACTGTGTGTGCCGTGTGGACCCTCGTCAAAACATGAAACATAATTTATGAACCAGCAAGCATCATCTTCCAGTCTCGCCCGAATTTTGGTCCCTTCCCGATGGAGGGTTGGCCGTTTTTTCCTTCTCACACAGCATTACCCCTTAACAGACGGAGCCTTCCATTTTTTTTGTTCATTGTCTCGTAGTGAAAGTGTCTTGACCTCATTCTCATTTGCTGGTTACGACGGGATGGGGTAGAGCAACTTTGGGCATTTTGGGAACCCGGAAAAACGAGGTGCAAAGTGGGACGAATCGGGTGACGAAACGATGCGTCACGTATGGGAGAGTATGTATTTTTTGTGTTGTATCGCGAACTCTCCCCTCCCCCTCCCTGCCTTCCATGCTTTATAAAGTGCGTAAAGTGTGCGTAAGCAAATGTACTCCGCACGAGGCGCCTTAGAATTGGACGGTGTTTGGCGATGAATCTGAATTTCGTGTGGGAATTTTATCCGATTTTGGTCCATCAGTTCAACGGAAGGTCTCGAAATCTGCTTCACTGGTCAATCGGAAAAGGTTCGGCTTGCGATAAGCCGATTTTGCATGGCTTCCCGAATCTCAATGATACATGGAGGCGCCTGGTGCCGCATCGCGTGCATGAGTATTATGGAGTGTGTATATATTTTTTTATTTGTTCATCACGAAATAATTCCACCGTGCAGGCGTTAAATCAGTTTACTTCCTTTTACCCACCGCTGCCGTCGATGCATACCATCACGGACGAGCGGGCGGTATCGCATTTTTTACGACACGTCGAACAATTTTTGTGACCAACTGTTCCGCATGACACCCGGCATGTTTTATGGATGGAGTTTTGGTAAACTTTTCCTTTTTTTCAAGAATCTGCACCTCACAGCATCCTTGCCCGGTCAGGGAAGGTTTATTGTTACATGCCATTGATTTCGGTCCGAACCGGATGATGATGATGGTGGCCGGTGGCGCTGTGTACGGTTCGACCCTTCGATTCGGATGCACTTAATGGAAATTTAATCATCCGCTACTGGGGATTAATTAATGTTTAATGAAGCCTTTCGTATCGGTCGCCCCAAACGTTCGGTAGCTTTTTTTTGTTGTTGTTTGGGCCGATGGGATACTACCGGGTGAATTATCCTGTTCAGATCGATTTCCCTGTTGGGTGTATAGACGATCAGTGCAGATACGTAGACAGGGCAGTATGCCTGTCATACGATCCCAGTTAATGGATTCTACCGGATCAGTTTGACAGTTTACATTAGATGAGGGTTGTCGATATGGATTGAACTAATAAATATTAACAACGGCTTTCTAAATTGTTTATTCGCTTGCTGCAAATGATACGAAATAGAAGAATATAACTTTAGCAACTTTTTTGGATTGTAATTAAACAATTTGAAAAAACGTTTGTAATCATATGAATTTTGTAAAGCAAAAGTATTCCCCTGAAAGATAGGTATGACGCAATACATATGCAGGGTGACCACCCGAATCAGAATTTTAAATTCCCGGGTTTTACACAGTTTTCCATGGGTTTCTCCAGCTTCACTTCACTACAATTCCTCAAGGTCAATACAAGACTTCGAATCATATTATGGAACTTCTGAATCAGTTGGTGGGGTGTTGCAAATGGATAACGGAACATTGCAAACTGGTTGTGGAACTTTGCATTCATATAGTGGAAAATTGGAGACAGAGAGGGTTCATTTGCAACTCGGCTGTGGAGCTGTCAAAACGCCATTACGACGCCGGCTCATATGTCAACATTCTAACCTGTATTAAAAAGGTATTCATAACAAGTTAAACAATTTTTCAAGTCATCTAAAGTTAGTAGGACATTGACATTCAGTCGTGGCAGGCCCAAACTGAGGTGGAGGGATGGCGTTGATGTATCTGCGCTAAGTAGCGCTAAGTAAGTAAGCAAGTAAGCAAAGTATGTAGTTAAAGTTTTAATGATTTGTTAACAATTAAACATAACTGTAATACAGAGTGGATCAAGCGCTCAACAGCTTTCTCCAGCTAGCGTTCCAATTCTATAGCCGAGTTGCCAATTTTCCCTTACTGTATGCAATATTTCACTATATGATTGCAATGTTCCACAACAAATTTGTAATGTTCCATTATCCATTCACAGCATTCCACCGAGTGATTCAGGAGCACCATTATAAGATTCGGAACCCTGTAAGCTCACACGATACATCTATGTCAATGTATTGTATTATTGGTGGGTAATATGGGACAAAAATTCACGGATGATATATTCATTGCAGTTCTGCGAAGTTAACAATCAACGAATTATGTAACTAAAGTTTAATCCTTCAACCATCCGAAAATGAAAAAAATACGCTTCCACGCGTTTGCTTCATGCTGCATATCATATCACTACAGTGAACCGATTAAACTGTGGTAAATTGACTTTACTGATGCACAGCACTGTAACTAATGGAGGCTTCCAACGTTGAAAATCTGGTCATAGATGGAAAAACTTGTCGAACAAAGGCTGTCCAACTGTAGTGAGTGCATGGAGGTCACCATGTCGTGATCGGCACGTTGCTGAGCCTTAAAAGCTTAACGCGTTTTCCTATCGCAGAACGCTTACAGAAAGGGCTCGCTGGTATGTTTCGTACAAATACAGACCGGTACAAGAAACAATGGTAGTTAAGGTTGAGACGAGTCTGCCGCCGGTTGCGATTCGGTATGGGTTTTGGTCGTTTGTAACCCGAATGGAGGAACAACCGACAAGGGCACGGTGGCCAATCACGTGGCACCAGATCGATAGTGGGACTGGCAGAGTGTCCAGTGTCCAGCTGGCGATGACAGAGAGTGTTGGGAAGGTATGGTACGGCGTCACCGGCGTTAGCAGTTCCTTCGCAGCACAAAACGACCGTAATCCTAATTAAATTCTCTGGTATCTCTCACATCGCAGAGGCGGGTTTGTAGCCATGTCGATCGGTACGATGTTTCCCCAGTCCGCCGGGCGTGTGTGTGTCTGATTTTGAAGTTTGATATACGACCATGGGCATCATGTTCACAGGTTCCAGCATTCGTAACATTACCGCACCACAGCTCCGGGTGTTTTCCTACGCCATCGTGTCATCCAATCGATAGCCGATGAGCATTGTTGTTTATACGGTGGACCATGTTAAACCAGTCTCCGGTCCCCGGCTTATCCCTGCCGTACTCCTGCACACATTACCAGCTGAATGAACTAGCGTTCTGTCGCAGCCTGTTAATGCAGCTCGGGCTCGCACTCCGGTACGTGCTGGGTCGGTCAGCCGGTGACTGCAGTGGTGCACATAGTTTACGGGTCGACATAGTCGTAGTAAATCCCCCGGAAAATCACACACCGGGCAGGTGCGTAGTGTACCGTGACGTGAGGTTTAGCCTACGGCAGACAAGTAGTTTGATTTTACAACGCTTTCGCCTAACGCGGTGGGCGGAAATTACATTCATGGGTGATTTATCATATGGGCCCGTGAGCCCATGCACAGCCAGCTGCAAACGGGGAGCTGGTGGTTTTTTTTTTGGGTAAGTGCAACTGAGCTGCAAGGAAACAGTGCACGGTTGTTTTAATGAGGAGATTTTCTGGTTGCCCAATTTGGGTAAGCTTCTGGTGTACATGGGACCATTGACAGTAAACCCTTAGTGAACCGTTGAAGCGGTATGCGTTCGTTGTAATTAAACACAGGATCATGCAACAGTTTCTAATGAACTAATGCAATGTTGCGGGAGCGAAATTATGTACACATTTCGTACCTAAAACCTAAACTAACAACAATCGAAAAAACGGAACAAACACACAGTTCTATTCATTTGAAGTAAAGGTAAAAAAACAAACGATTGCATATCTTTAGGCGTTACAAACCTGAAGCGATAACCATCGTGCTAATATTAGCTTACATTCGATCAATTTAATTTGTGGACCACTATCCACTCTATCCTTTTGCAACTCTGTATCACATAATTTAGTACACTCCACAGACGCCTTCGTCATCGTGTTGCGGTTGCAAGAGAATAATGATTCGAATTGGGCAACATTGCCGTCCACTCAGGGAGTAGCTGACCGATATAGCTCATTCTCCTATTAAAAGATGCATTTGAAAGGAGTCTCTGTCGGTTGCACTCGACCACCGAACAGTATGATATTCGATAATGCAATACGATACCAATACAAGCGTGTGTCGAATCTCTTATCAAGATTGGCAACATTGGTCAACGATTTTTGGAAAACGGAACGGAAGAGCGAAGGTAGCGTATTTAATTGGTGCCATAAAGTACGATAAATAATTACCACCGATTGACTGAACGTATCTCTGCCTTCACGGCTGAAAACCGTAGCAAACTAGTTCGCAACCAGCTTCTGCGGATTATAAGCTAGGCAACCTAGCGTCGGTGTGCATTAGCAGACAAATTAATCGAATCGGTCCGTATCGTTACCTGACCGGGCACACTAGCGCAGTGCCAATATCGTGAAGTTTTGTATGGAATCATGTGGAACGTTCCGTTGCCTGTCACTGTCACAAACCAATATCCGATGACCGATTGGTAGTCCGCTCGATCGACCGATACTTTCTCTCTTACGGTCGTAATCAATTTTTCGGCGTTTGCATACCTTCAGGGGTGACGTGGCTGTGTCTGGAGCGTACCACGAGATTGATAGCCGTACGAATGTACTCACCTGGTAAAAACGGGCAGCTGGGAGCCCATGATCTGCAGGCGGGCAAACAACAGGGCCACGGTGGTAACGCACAGGACGGCTAGTCGGCGGGAGGCTTCATGGGGCCACCAGCCCGTCGGCAGGGCGAACGTTTTCCCGCTCATCATCGAGCGTGCCAGATGGTAGATGTCACCGAACCGAATCTGCACCAGTGAACCGGAAACGAGAAAGAAAAATAGCAAGGGATGAGCGTGCTGATGATTGAATTATTCCACTGCACGGTCCACTACGGTACAGCGTCTGCAAGGGCTCGTCGACATGGGCTAATGGCTTGGCCGGTTCGTTGGAACACTGGAGCAACCTTTGACTTGAAGTCGTTGTTGGTTTTTGCATCGCAAACAGACATCAATTATTAGCCGGGTGGCAGGACTATTTGGTGCATTGGATTTTGAAGGAGTTGCGGACACAATGTTCGAGTTGCTTTGCGAACACAATGACTCTACGATAACCGAACTTGATGAAGAAATAATGGATCCTCGGGCAAACAGTATTGTGCGGTACTGCGCCGACAGATCCAGCAGGCACGAAGATACTTTCATCCCTTGGGATGGAATGAATATCCGAAGGTGTTCTACCGTTACGGTGCGAAAGGTTTTGGAAGGTGTAGAAAAACAGTTGGAACCCGGGTTACCCAGAGAATAACTCTATTAGCAGTGACTCATTCGACTAATGGAATTGTGTGATACGGGTACCGTAAAGACCGTAGAGTTACATCCGGCAAATAGAAGCTTCCCATGAAGTGAGAGTTTTTTTTACGCTCAAAAGAATCTCCGTTGTTGTTGTACATTTTTTTCCTCACAGAATGACACCCTTAAGCGGGTACTCAACACAACACACCCCAATGAGCAACTACTTTGTTTTGCAATGTATGTTACATCTTTCTCTTTCGGCGGCTTCTCACATTGCATCATTTAGGCGTAATGTGTCGTTCCGGGCGAAGGAAGATAGGCAGCTCATGCATCGCAAAACGGAGACAAATGGACAGTGAACATAACCGCCTACGGTTTACGTGAACCCTTTTGGCATTATCCTTGTGCAACCGTGCAAGGTGTACGCGCCGAGGTAAAAATGCTATAAAACGTTCCAATGGAGCACTAAATCACACACACTCTTAAACTGACACGTACACACACGTGGCAGCGACACGCACAGCGCCGCACCATTGCTACCGGGTTGATGTGAATGAATTGTGGCGCATTTGTCTTTCAAACCTACGGTACGGACGCGCATCATGGCATCCATAAGGCGTACCATAATCTTACCAGATTATTTAATGCGCTCTCGACTCGTTAAAGCACTGCCGAATAATGTTGCCGTTTCGGAGATGTAAGCAAGTGTTGTTTTTGTTTTTCCAGCATGCAAGTTTTTCTTTTTAACTCTCCACCTAAGCACACATTAGCTGGCAGCATCCGGCTCGGGATGCTTACACGCCCCGACATCATTATCATCAGCGGCAAACGAGCTCACTTAAGGCTCGTAAACTATCTGTTTATGCTTTGCAAATGGACCCGCTGCGGTCTTTTACCGGAAGCTGATGAATGGGTGGGAAAATTTGACTTTTTTCTCTTTCTCTCTCCCACTCTCTTTCTCTCTCCTCGTGGGAATGACGTTGACTAAGTAGCGACGCATGCAGTCATTAGGAAGAAAGGAGCCGCTTTATCGCCAGCCAAGTGAAGAATCTCCAGGATCATCTTCAACAGTTTTACGCTGACACTGAAACACGCAGTATATGCCCGATTTAGTGTAATAAATTAGTTGTCATTTATTAGCAGTGAGCTTTTAATCATTTTTTATAGTTTAAGGCAAACGAAAACTGTACTCATGTATTATGGTTTTTTTTCTCCATATATTTATTTACAAGCTCAATACAATCATCAATAACACTATCAGTAAAATCACACCTGCATCATCACACCTTATTTCCGAGGCTCGTCTGCTTTTAAATGTGGCACTTCCGCTCGGCATAAATTATGATCGTTAAAGCAAACATCACTCGTCGGCTGCTCGTTGGATCCCGCCATGAGTGGATTCCGAAACGAAAGCGACAAAAAATCTCTTCCAAAGCCACAAAGCCGCTAGTCTTTTCCTTCCCATCGGTAGTGCGATCTGATTCGCTTCTGTATGAGTGTGTGTTTTTTTACTGTTAGTTCGTTTGTTTGGTCTGGAGCTTGTTTCAAATTTTAAGCCTCGCGCCGGTAAACGTTAGTACATTGGCTTGCGCTTTAAACAAACGGCCGTGGCTTTCGATATACTTTTCTTTTCCCTGTACCGAACAGTGCTCACACCACAGCCAAGGGTATATGATGGTGTCGATTATGGGGCGAATATCATGGGGAAACGAGAGCCACCTCTCGGTGGTGTGCTTGTGGTGATTGCTGATGATTATGCTTACCAAATTCCGAACAAGGGCGAAAACGTGCATGCAGGGTGTGGTGTGGGTTTCACTAGCGCGAGCATAAATAGTTTGCCGTGGAACAGAACTACTGCTGTCCGTTCCACCTATGTCTACCGAAGTGCACGGTGGGCACGATGTGCTGAAGAGATTTATTCCACCCGAGCCGGGGTTCCACTACCGGAATGGTTTAGGATTGTTTTCGTGAAAAGTTTTACCATTGCAGCTGAAATGGTGGGATGGTGTAGCGTACATTCGATAAGGCAAATATACCCCGATGCGGGTAAGCAAAGGTTCTGCTGATCGATAGTTTTGTCGGATGTACAGCTTTACTTATTTTCGCTACACCCCAGGTGTACTGAATTTTGCGATTGTTTAACGTTACGATCGAGGTTTTGCCGCATACACACACATATATCACAACCACTGACACACCACTATCAACGGCCCAGCATAAACCATCCACGTAAAATCACATCCACCTACCAAGCCCGCTTTTGCGGGAACGATCCCATATACCAGGAAAGTATCAGGTGTGATGGAAAAATTAAACATTCCCTCGCTTCCTAAATGCAACCGGCGCTTCTGCAGTGGCTCATATCCTTCATTCCTGCCGCTTGCATGTGCGGGGTTGGAAAATAATCATCCCATTCCCCGATATTATCCTGGATCGGTGAAATGGAGCTTTCATGCTTTGGCACTTGCTGGCAAAAGCGATTGCTATTGCTGGGAATCATTAGGGTTTAATTTTCCACGCCGCTACTTACGCTCGGGTGAGCGTAAACTGTAAAATAAATTGTATCGCTAGTTTGCTGTATGTGTTTAAGCTGTTTGCCATTTGTATCACGCAGTAACGGGCGTCTCTCGCATTAGCTTACCAGCATTATGGATATTAACTTTCTGCACCGAGCATCGATTGAAATGATATTTAAAACTTTAGATGAAACTAGTTTATCCGTGCTTTAAATATATAATAATGAATGCGTATTACTATAATGCAACACTGACTACACGGCAACAACGGCACGAGTTCGATCTCTTATCTTGAAGCTACATATTTAATAACACTTAATTTAGTTTTGTCTTTGTAAAGTTAGGAACACTTAACCTAGTGTCCGATTATTAGTGCAGTCGAAAAATAAAAAATCCGAATCTGAGGCGATTTGGCGTATTGGATGCAAAAGCGATGTCAGCAGAAACAAGAGGTAGTAATTTCGCAGTACGTATTTTTTTGTTGAAAAAAATGAAAGTTAATTGAGATTTCTGAGTAATTTTGAACAATTGAGAGATTTTGTATTGTTTTTATTGAATTGAACTTGCAATATTCATTATTTTAACAAACAGCTTCAAATGAATTACATTTAAAAGCAGATTGAAGATCCATTTACAAACAGTGCTGTTGATGGCAGTAACAGCAAATGTTTGCAAGGACAAACATGAAATTCCTCAGAAGTGAAATTAGAAATATTAAGGATGTGGGGAAGAGTAAAAAGTTAAGTAGCACAAGTTCACTAGCAAACGACCACAAATAAACGTTAATTTTGAGAATTCCACCTAATGACACTGCGGGGTTGCAGTTAAATGAAAGAACAAATAATTGTTAAATTTAAACAAAAACTTGTATTTGAACCTTTCACGGTTCGGAACAGGAAATGTCTCCTAACCAACATGAATTGCATACAACATTAAGTTTAGATTTAGGATAATATTTGTAAGCAATACGGCCTGGTCCGCCCTTAATGAATAAAAAAATGTTCAGCATATTTTGCCATTTACGAAGGGATCTTTTTATTCCGTTACCAATTACAGTTGATATGACAAACTGATTTAGAAACACAAATTGTTAACTGCATGGATAATCCGACTGATTATCCAGATCTCGTTACCATTGTATATAGAACGAGGGTTTATTAATTTTCCTATCCTCTTTTTCTTCTCTGTGATTGAAAAGATCTCATACTCTAATGTTTAAAAGGTTCGATTTGTTCAGGATTTGTATAACCAGAATCATTTGTTCATTTTTTTTTGGTATGTTTGGCTGATGTTTGTTTGTTTTGCCTTAATTTTTTGATGTTGTATTTTTAGCAAACAAAAAACATGTGTTTCCCTGTTTTCGATAGAATATACGGTACTGTTTCTATATTATTGTTAGAAACAATAATATTATTTATGATATATTATTAAATAATAGAAAAAAAAACATAAATAATATAAATTTACCATACAAATAGAAAACTGATTCCCTAAATTTGTTTGACATGTCAAATGACTTTGTCATGTCGGGCAAAACAGGACAATGTATTTGCGTGGACTACTGCAAGCTTTATTTATTGCACATTGGATTGTTGGCATGCAATATTAAATTTGCTAGAATTTTCTTCATCACAGTTTGCAGCTTCAAAAGAAAAAAAAAAGCAATCCTGCGCTGCTATTTTCGTTGAAAATGATTTTATTGATTTTATCCCAGAAATAAGATGTTCCCCCTAAGGGACCCTTTGTTAAGCGTTCTTTCGAAACTGTCGCAAAACCTATTCAATCCATCTGGCCACCCCTTGAATGGTGGGGCGTATGCATTGTCGGCATTGATATTGCGTCCCATGCTTTGTAACCCTCGCTGGTGGTGAACTACGGCGCAACAATTGCTATTCCGAGTCGAGGTGTAATGAAGGACACCGGTATTTCTGTGCCAAACCGACGTGCACGGCAGGTTTTCCCTTGGGCACGGTTTACGTGCATCAAAGAAACCTTTCTTACCGTTCTCGTGCTACTACCACGCTCGTTCGGAAGCCTCGCGGAAAGTTTCCCATTCGCTTTGTCCTAGGAACAGAGTAAATATTTGAAATATGCATAACCCAAGAACAATATCAAAAAAACTGGTATCGTTCGTCGATTCATCATGCACTAAAACGTACCGAACTGTAGAAACGCGTTTCAATGGACAAACATATATACAAAAGGATTTTTGTATGGAACTGAACAAGAGCGTGTTTAAAACTGAAAAGGGTATACATCAAGCACTGTAAAGTTATGCTTATATTAGTAAACTTTTGCATCAACTCTATCTGCAACAATTCAACAAGAAATTGTTTGCAAGAAAAACCAAAAAGCTTTCCGTTCGTGAGACGTTTATGCCAGTGCTTTTATTGTATATTTTCCCGCACGCTACCTTCAGGGCGAATGCAATAATAATGCTGTTTATGGACGATTGACTTTGAGCGCTTCAGACGACGCCGAAACGAAAAAGCATCCTAGAAAAGATTCAACAGTGGGACTGGTACTGTATGAAAGTGAATTCATTCCGCTCAAATGTCCTCCGATTGGCTTTTCTTCATCGACAATCGATTTACTTTTACATCTTGCTCCCGGGAATTGCTGTTTTTCCCCTCCACTTAGATCATTTTGGCTCGAGTTGAGGTGAAGAAGCGACGGGACATACATTTTTGATATCGTGATTTGAATTTATACTCTGAAGTGATATCGAATTTATATGCGCATAAACAGGAATGCTGTGTGTGGTAGTATCTTCTATCCATTTCGATACGATAGGTCACGATATAAAGCAGAATAATATTTTATTGTGATTGATTCCTTTTGCAGCAAATGTGATGGACGCATATGATTGTGCAGGGTTTAACTCGTGAGAGATCTCTAATAATATGCACAACAGAATAAATAAATGAACGAATGAATGTACATAAAAATAAATTGCTCTTAAAGGTAACATGAACATAAAAAGCTACCTTCATTGAATTAAATATTTATGACGAGTGCAAAAAAAAAACAACAAGCTCACATTGATTTGGAAGATGAAAGGAAACAGTGAAAATAAAATTGTTCGTCCCACTATCAATCATTCAGCGTGTATGAGCATGCAAGACGAAACGTTAAATTTGAAGCAAAAAAAAAGACAGATGAAAAAAAGAATTAAAAATAAATTTTCCCTTTAATTGACACAAATAGATACATCCGCAATGCTGCCTTATGAAGTGAGGACGTGTGGAAAAGGGAAGCAATAAAAAAAGCACAAACCAACATGGCAACATAGACTGCACGTTGTGTACCATTAATCATATGCACCGATTGTTGCTTGGTACAGAAATTAATTTTACCTTCGTTTCATTTATCATAGTTTAAAATGAGTTCCCGCTTGTTTTCCGCTTTGCGCTGCCAGGGAAATGTTTCACTATCAGCCGTTCATTAGTTTCAATTACATCGTGCTGCAACGATTGTAAAAAGCGTCGTTTGTGTGGCCCCTCTCCGACCGTCTGGTGTGCGTGTGTGTGTATGTGGGAGTAACTTTTGAAGCCGTTTGAATGGTGGTGGAGCCCGTTTGACATGACGCGTACGGTACGACGGGTGCATAATTTATGCGGCTCGGCTTTTTGAGGTAGCGATTGTAAAACTTCATCAACCAGAACCTGCCGCCAGCTGTCGGTCGGGTTGCTTGATATGCGTGCGTAATACACAACTGCGGCGACGCCGGCAGTTCGTCATGGGCTTGGAGATAATTGTATGCCAAAAAGTGTGCCTGTAATCCATGTGTGCTGCGCGTTGCGCAAAGTTCGGCGATGGAAATAAGGCACAGAAAAACATATGTAATTATCGGTTCATAGCGAGCCGAGAGAGTGCAATGAGACAGAGAGAGAGGCATCAGTATATGCCTGTTCATCTCAACCACATCGGCTTACGGAGTCCTTTGTCGGAACGCTACCACCCCGTTCCACTTTTATTTGCAAAACGTTTTTCATGTTCGGTGTGGAAAGTTTGTTAAAAATTCATTACATTTTGATTTATGCTTACCGCGACGCGAAACTTTTGTCAGCGATGGGATGGAGTGCCTTTTCAAAAGAAGCCAGCAGGTGCTGCTGGCAGCAGTGTGTTGTGACAAGATGAAATAATTTTTAAGCTGTTTCGATGCTTCGCATCTTTGATTTCCGAGCCGCGGAATTTATGCGGCACGTGATGAAATATATTTCAGACGTGTAATTTAGTAAACGTATTTGACAATGCCATTTGAATGAGAAACGCTTTGATGAATGTGGAACAAACAGAAGAAAAAAGCATTTACTACATTATATTAATTTTAAATACGTAATAATCAATTCGAAGAAAGATTCATTGAAAAAGAAGAAAAAAAAACATTTACTACATTACATTGATGTAGAATACGTAATAATCAATTCGAAGAATGATTCATAACATTTTCACATACAATTATTTGAACAAAAACGGTAGCACAATTAATTTCTAGAATTTTTTGTACGGTTTTAACGTGAGCTTGTATTGTTTGCCAGCCATTTCAATCAATTCGCATATAAAAAAAATGCTTTATCTAGCACGAAAATGGTGTAGATCGTAGAAATTTCACCTATTTTAAATATTTACTCTACCTTGTAATTTCAACCGGTAACTCATTTTTCGGAACGCATAAAAAGAAATGAACAAACCGATGCAAGGAATCGGCCTGTTGTGGTGTTTACTGTCCATTCTAGCAAATAGTTAGCAGCTTCTCTCGGCAGATAAACGCGTACACATTATTTTCTGGCCACTCGTAATAATGCAATTTCCCGGTATATTGTGCAGAGTGATGTGAACGGGCAGATAACATGAAACGGTGCACAACCAACCGGTTCGGTTAAGCCGTGCGTAATTACCACCGGTTTTGTGAGCAATCCAAATGAAACAGGGAAAAAGAAATGAATGAAAGCTCCAAGCAGGTGGAAATAAAATTCTGTAAAATGTGCAGAGTATATTTTTTAGTAATTGCTGGTTTTACTTTGAAAATATAATTAAAAACAGATAATATAAACGTTAAATTGGATAAAGTTAAGGAAAATAAAAGGTTTTTATGTTACATCAGTTAAATGATTAAAAATGTAATTTCATTAAATGTATATTACCTCCCATTTGATATTTGACATCGTTGTTAAAAACTTTCGAAAACAGAAAGTCGTTAGTTAACTAGAGTCAAACTATAACTTCTAGATTTTAAATGTAGAACTCAACAGTTTTAGCTTTGCTTAACAAGTACCGAAACAATCAGACATACATTCTCAAAACACAAATTACGAGATGACTTAAGTTGTTTAGAGTGCCATACACAATTTATTTCAACCAAATTAAACTTCTCAAAAAATTGATGGAGTCACACACAATATATTTAGGATAGATAGAACTAAAACAAAACAATAAATCTCTTATTGACCTAGTTCGAAAAACTAAAAATCAAATTGCCCTAGATGTAAGCATTCAGTTTAATGAAGTACATTTTAGAGGCATCTCATGCTTTTATTCCCGAAACTATACTCAAACTGTAAGCATTACAACATTATTTATTGCATAATGACAAGAAAAGCATGAACTTATTTAAGATTTCAGCTGAGTTACACATTTTGGAAAATTTTTGGTCTGTTCGGCAGCAAAACAAAATCATCATATACGAGGCGACAAACCAGGTGCGAAAAGTTATTTACGTCAAAAAGGGATAAAAATCCATTCGCCGTTGTTTTGCTTTTAAATTCACCGAAACAACACCCCAACAAAACAGCTAGGCAAGGGTTGGCAGCACGATTGGATTGTGGCACCATCTATCTTGGCATCCTTGTCCCCGGGAGGGTATGCTCGGCACGGAAGAATGACATATGGCAGAAAAGTTAGCTTGCAATGTCTCCCGAAGGGCGCAACTTTCACCATACCCCGGTTTGTACCAAAAACCTTGTATTCTTGCAGGTAAGTCGAAGAAGTACTCGTTTCTTGTTTTTTTTTCGCCACTGAAAGCGAAGGGGGTTGCATTAGTACAACCGGGTGTCCTTGTTGTGTGGTTGTGCATTTTATTTTTTAAGCGAAGTAAAACTCGCTACCCGAGGGGGTTTTCCATGTTACGTGGTCGGTGGTTCTGGTGAAAATAAATGTGCTCTGAGGCGTGTGTCAAAGTTGGCAAATGTTTCAAACCTCGCCCCGGCAACACAAAAAGACAAGATTCCATTTCGACTAAAGTTTTACAGATAATTTTTGGTGCTTATTTTCAGTAAAACTCTCCACCATACTTTGATGGTGGCAATAGGAAAGCACATCAGACGTGGAAAGTTACTTTAGCAAGGGGGTAAAAAATATAATGGAACGGACAAAGGTTAGTGGGAGTGCATGCTTCACAGCCCAAGTGAATGTCGCCTGTTTCCAGCGGAAAATATCCTTTAAACATTCGGTATGGTGACAAGAAGAGGGAGAAAGGTACGAGACCTGCATATACTTTATCAGATAGTAACTTTTCGCGTCAGCATCCCCTACGGTCCCGTTAGACGTACACTCCACTTCAGTTTGGACCAGAACCCTTTGACTAACGTGATCTGAAGAAATAGAGGAGGAAAAGAAAAACGCGTGACCCACTCAGAATCTGAAGGATCCAACCCTGCCCCGATGTTGGAGAAAATTATTCTCCTATTCTTCGCTCATTCTCCTTCAGCCACAGCTGCCATACAATAGACACTTGAGTAGAAAAAGTTTTCCAACATTTCATTTCCCAGTGACCAACATTCGGGCGTAAAGTGGCACGAAATCCGTACGTGAAGAAACGGGATGAGGAAGGAACAGTGGCGTCGGGTTCATGAGGGGATTCGTTGTCTTTCGTTTTCAATATCGCACTTTGCCCAGGCCTTGGATCCTTGGGAAGGATTTATTATGCATGATATCAAGGACATGCGTGGCTCACCTACGGGAACCGAACGAGCAGCTCGGAAGGGATATCATGCACCCGTTGGAATGGTACCGGAGGGCCAGATTTATAACCTCCCGTGGTGAACGGCAATAGATGGTTTTGCTGCTGCTGCTGCTGCTGTTTGTTCCTAGCGTAGCTTTAATATGTTCATCGACACCAACTTCGATGGTGTCAGTGTCGGCAGGAGGCACGTTGTTATCGAGCCCTTTGCATGGGTACGGTTCGTGTGCTAGGGTTCGGTTACTGCAAACCCACTTTATGCGAGCCCAGTGGTTGATGCTGGGTGACCTCCGTGATCACGGTTCGTTTGAACTTTGCACCAACGAAGCTGAAAAAGGGGGAAAAAAAGAGAGTGGGTTTTGGTCGTCGCCCTTCGGTGGCTGTGACCCTCTAAAAATAGCGTAGTAAAATCGGTTGCGTATAATTTATGGACAAACTTTTTTTTTACTTCTTGCAAGGATTGGGGGGCGCGCGCTTTTTGTAGCTTTTTGCGCCCCATACGGTCTTACTTTATCAGTGGCACTGCTGCTTGACTGTGTGTGAATGTTTCGGGCACGGATCCGTAATACGATTACCGAAAGTTCGGCACTAACCACATCGCCTTACACCACTGCCTCCCACTCGCCCCAGCCCCCCCACATGTGTGCTTTCGTTAGACGGAATAAAGCAACGAAATAGTTTATCAACCGAACAGATGGATATGGGAAAAATGGAGCAAGATTGAGACCCAAGAAACACGAAATTGGTTTATCGCGATTTTGCAAACCCACCGTTTGGGGGTTGATTTATCGCTCGCTCTATTTGTCGTCCAGACTTCTCCATAGACGCGCGTGTTTGTGTGATTTCTCGGTTTTCGGTTATATGTTTTATGGTTCGAATAATTGGAGTACTGTTTTCGTGCTATTCGGCCTTGGAGTTCGTTGTGCACGAAGTGAATGATTTTACGCAAGAAGCAGCCATTTGGTCGTTACCTTCATTTGATTATACGCTCGTACAGGGGTTTGTTGTTTTTTTTTCTTGCCCAAACCCGCCAGTAACTTTTCTCGTTATTGTTATGATTTGTTTCATGATATTGCTGAAAGTCATCGAGCATCAGTCGAGCGTTACCCGGAGAACGGAATAATTCTGCCCAGCTTCGTATCGGTAAAAGGCTACGCTGAAAATCGACATAACGATCGAAGGCAAAGAAAATATGTTTTACAATATCCGGCCCGAGAGCAGTGATGCGACGGACCAAAGTAAACAGAACCGAAATTCCACTTGGGTGGCGCTCCACTCACCACACACGGGCGCCCAGAGTTACGGAGACACAGCTGACAGTGGTATTGTTTTCGCAAGCAAGTAAACACGGGACGGCTGGGAGGTACACTCCGGAAGGGGTGACGCTCGAACGGAAATGTACACAGCATTATGCTCCATGTGCTACGATTCGCATGTGCTCTCGCAAGCCCCATCGACTCGGGCTAGAACTGAGTATCGTCCTGCAGTTGTTTCGTTGTTCTTTCATTACAGTGAAATATGCGTTCGTTGTCGTCGTCATTGTTGCTGTCGACTACGTCTTACGAAATGGTACCGAAGGGCCTTACGCTCGAACGTGTTTGCATCGTAAGAAAACTAATCTCACTTTTTCCCCCGAACCATCTTACGGCATGGCGGAGCAGTATAAAGCGGTGGAAAATTTTGTGAGCGAGCATTTTCGGGATTCCTTTGTGTGGTGGTGTGGGTTCGGGCTCGCCTAAACACGCTTGCAGGCGATGCCTCGTTTGCTACATTTCATCGGAGAAAGTTGGGTGTCGATGACGAGAAGATGAATTCTTCCCAGTGCCAGTTGGCCACGAATGGCTTCACTAGTTCCCAGGATACACAGGAAGAGAGAGTGAATAGTGGTACACGTACTATCTCGTACGATACATTTGTCCGTAGTTTGAACCGATAAACCACCGATCAGTATGGTGCAGAAGAGCGTTGGAGACGGGTATCCGAGATGCAATTGTTGACAGTTCCAACAACGACCAGGCGTCTCCATGCTCGGCTGGTAACAGTTTGAACATCGCACTGCAACAAGGAGATGTGAAACAATAGAGCTATAGGGATGCGGGATGGAAAGAAAAATATCCATCACATACATACACAGATATCCGAATACGATGTTACTGGAAGCGGAAGTGAGTTATCCTTTGGAGTATTATCAATCACAAGTCCAGAGCAGAAGAACAAAGACCGGCGTGAGACATATCAGTATCTTGGGATGGCAGGTCATTGGAGAATGCAGGAAGCACGGTTTAAGCAAATACTGAGTGTAAATATACATCACATAAAACAGAACGGTGCTGAGACATGGCGACTGATTCATGAAAGGATGAAAAGGATTTTCTAACAAAATTAAACAAGTTATTAGGCGAAGTTTTTATTATTTTACTATTTAATAAAAAAAAATTGAAACTAAGATAAATTTTTGTATGACTACAATTCTTAGGTTTAATATCTTAAAAGGAAAAAACAGTTTCCTTTCTCGAACATTTACAGAGTCCATCGTTTACCAATGCCCCGATATCCATTACACGAAGGATAAATGACGTCGCAAAAGCACGAAAGTTGCGCTTCCTCTTACACCGGAACGGCTTTTATTCACTGTGGTCAATGGTTCACATTCGTTTTGCTCTGCCACGGTAGAAGATTATATCCATCAAAACAGTTCGCATGATAGCACTTTCGAAGCCCACACAGCGATGCAATCGGATATTTGAACCGACAGTGATAAATCTGATATTATTTATAGCTGCACTTGACGCATCGATTGACGTCTTTATCGGATTGTTTGCACCGAACGGACGATCGCACTGGTGCAGATCCGTGTGTACACGCTTCTCAGGAATACGTAACCCCCACGCGATAAGGGAGTGGAAAAATGGAACTATCGATTCGCAGCGAATGCAATGTTTAGCTAAGCTTCGATTGCAAAAGCAACAAAGCTAATCGGGTCGCGGGGCAAAATCGGGATGGAAGGAAACGAATGCTTGAAGCAATTCTTTATCCATCGACCGCATTGCAATTTAAAAGGAAGGGACAAGTAAATCAGCAAGAGGGAATGATACCTTAGCCATTCGTTCATATCCTAACGAGATGATACTGGGAAGTTTTATGATGATGACGTCAATGAAAACTAAAGTCTTTTGTAAAACTCCACAACATTAACAATTTTTGTTTGCTGTGATTCGGACTGTTAGTTTCAGAATGTTTAAAATAAAACTCAAAAAATGTAGAAAGGAAGCTTATGATACTTTGTAAAAGCTCGACTAAATACAAAGCTGGATATTATAATTTAATTACTGTTCCAACCGGTTCACAAACAATGGAGACGCCTAGTACTTCATATTAATTTTGGTTTGCAAAATAGGAACAACTTCTCTTATGGTACTGTTTTATTTTATGTATAAAATATCATCAAATATGAAAATGTTCTATTGTAAATTGTTCAAATTACTTTAAAAAAATTTAAAACAGTTTTACAAACAAAGGATACGCCTAATGTTTTTGTAAGGAAAAGCAAAACAATCAGTGACGAAGTGAATATCTCGAAGATATATTACTGTTTGGCAAAAAACAGACATAAGGACGACATTTTTCCAGTGCAACCCTTTCAGCAGCCCTTTTTCAGCGGAATGATCGATCCATTCATCATTGTCGCAGTAAAGGATCGACCATTTTTCTGTGCCGATATTTTCCCGAACTAATCCGATTCCTCCCAGCGGGTAAAAAGGAATCTACTTCCAGTAAAACCTTTTCCAACGCAAAGGGTACACTTCTAGGGAGGAGAGCACGCAACAAATATTCCCGAAAATTCATCTTCAGCGCGCAAACAAAATCCGCTCCGGGTTCGGTGCTTCGAATCCTTTTTTGTCCTTAAGGTTTCTTTTTTTTCCTGCTTTATACAAAAAAGCGATTGGTTTGCTTGGGTTTCTGGAAGGGAACAAAGAGAGTTTTTTATATGAAGCTAACATTTTCCCCAAAGGCTCGTTAGCTTCGCTACAAGTCCGTTAAGTCCGCGGGAAGAAAATCGCGCTCGTACCAAGGATAATATTCATTTATTATTCGCCTACGGTTGGGCGGTTCGTGCTGCGGCGTAGTTTCGTATTGAGCACCCACATATCCCTTTGCACAGCATGTGAGTTACAGTTAATCGATTCGAGGTATTCTTCAATCCTCCAAACGGATATGCGGGAACAATCGATTTTGTGGCGAAAGGACTGAGAAAACTCTTCGTCGGGTAAGTCAGACCTCGGCTAAACGTGCAGAGGTAGAGAAAAAGTCAATGTAAAACCTCCTGCTGAGACAGACGAGCAGGCGGCTAGCTTAAATTGGCTTAAGAAGAGCGCGGGGACCATTTCAATCCGAAGAAATGGAGCATATTTTGTACCGGGAACTTCTTGAGAGGAAGAATTTCGTGTGGCGCTTTCAATACAGACGATTGAAAGGGCACTTTTGAGAAACAAGTTATTGGACCGTGACGAACGAAAATGCAAAAAAAAAATATCGGCATTTGACGATTGAACAATTTGAAACTAACACACAAAAGGTTTTGAAAAAGAAAATGGTCACCCGGGATTCATAAAGAAGAAAAGCAATTACCGCGCATTCATATTATGTTTTCCTTGGCTGTTCGTTTAACCTTTTCGTTAGTAGTTCCCAAAGTTGGGATTTATAAATTCATTGCAAGCACGAGGGTGGTTGTCAAAACTTTTCAACAAACTGCAAACCCAAAGTACAAATGGTCATGCTGAAAACAATCAATTTTCCTTGCAGGCGTTTAATTTTTCGCACCTTTGCCTCAGCTTGAAGCGTGGAGGGAACGCAAGTCCCACTAATTACTCGTTCGAACCCAAATATCGTCCAGCGCGGCTTTGCCAACGTTAATGACCACAGCTGACAGGAATAAACCGTACCGTAGCGTGGCGGATTGTACGGATCAGTTTTTCTCTTTTAAAATTAATTGATTTTCCACCATGAAGAAAAGAAAAGTTTCTGCCTCCCGTGGTGGTTTTGCGGCGCGAGAAACGAAGGCAGATGTGATAAAAAGAAACAAAATGGATTCATTTCTGAGAAAAAGATGTTGACAAAAGCGGCACAAGAATAAAGGACAGAAAAAACCCTGGCCCTTTCTATCATACAGACCCAAAACATCAACACAGCGCCGGATTGAATTGGAGAAAGGAACGGTGGGTTAAGGCTGAAGGATAATAATGGATTTTCCGGCGGTAAACCCATTCATCGACAGTGTGCGACACACGTAGTAGGGAGGAGAGAAAAAGGATTGCCTCTCGCCTAACGCTTACCCTATTAGGATTGCCGAGAGTTGGGCGGACGAATTTTTGGGCACTTTCAGCGAAGTTGCGAATGTTTTGCTTAAAAATGTTTCACCTGCTGTTTTTTCTTCGTTTTGTTGTTGTGTACGCGCCACATTGCTTCTTTCCCCTGCCCCAACTCAACTGGATGTTCAAGTTTCGCTTGAGATGTGAAGATTACAAATTTCATTTCAAGACCCTTTGCTGTCCAATTTCACTCTTCACACGCAAACCGTCCACGCACCTCGCTCGAAGCAAAGTGAAAAGCATTTCAAAAATACATTATGTTTAGCTGTGTTCCTTTTTTCTTTCTTTTTTTGTTTATGTGATGTGGCCCTGAAGACTTGTCCCAAAATGGAGGGAAAGATTAATTTTCACATGGTTGCGGTTTTTGTGTTTAGTCGAGGAAGAAAAGCAAGGAAAAAAAATACAAAGAACGAACAGAAACATAACGTAAAACGGAGATCCCTTTTGGTTTATTGTTTGTTGGGATTAAAAGTACCAAAATTGATGCAGACTGAGCAATTAATCAACCAAATTATGCCAGTAATTATAGATTGATTTATTTTTGGGAACGGAACTTCACGCTCAGTGCGTATCGAAGCGGATATTTTTAAACACGGGTCCCAAAAACCATGCAAGAAATTTTGTGTGATTTTTAACGAATTGAATTTGTGTAAATATTGCTTCTTTACTTCACTAAACAATTTATAAAATATAATACCTAAATATATTAGGTACAATCCAGAAATATGTAGGCTAAAGTGATATATTTATTAATCCATCATTTTGAAGGTTGATAAATGTAATGTATGCTTTTTTGTCAATAATATAAAAAAAATATTCAAAAATGATTTGTAATCACCTTGATAACATTAAAGGAAAATTAATGAAGTGTGGGGTGTCTTCTAAACACAGTCGCGACTTGGAAATGTACTCAACTTGTTGATATTTTTCCATTTTTAAAATCAGATAATTTTGAAGTTCACCAAGTCCACCAGTCGAAACAACAGCGAAATACGCATCCGCAAAGAAGACGATTCCGAACGAACGATTGCGAACGATTTTAATGAACCACGGAGTAACGACGCCCGGCACGATACTTTCCACTAACTAACAGCCCTAAAGCAGCTTAAAAGCTTCTCCAAGCGGAGTGTACTACGAACTAATGACGATTTCATTTTAAATCTCCCTCCCTTCCCGACTACCCCCCCCGGACACTTTAAAGTAAATGCGAACGTCCACGAGCAACACCCAAAACCAGCCAAGGATCGTTTCGGCGTTATCTCAAGCGGGCTAAAGTGCGTCTTAATTTTTGATTACAGTTCAATGTGATGTGATTCAGCGCACCGTCGGGCGGTGGCGGAGAGTCAGGATGGGTGATAAAAATCTCCCATTACGATGAATCTTAACCCCACCCCAAAACCCAACACTCGCACATGACCGTCCGTCGAACGACGCCAGAGCAAGACTTTGTAGCCCTCGCAAAGGGACGACGACAAACGCGCGCCGAAACATTCATTGTAATTTGGTGCTACTAATGGTCATGCCGACCTCCGCATGGTATCACCCTTCGGGCTGTCCGCTTTTAATGGGTGCAAGAATGCTTCGGGGAAGTAATGCAAAATGTCTACCCTTTTTTCAGTGCCTGCGGCGTTGCAAAACCGATCGTGAAGCGAATGTGCTGGTCAGGAAATATAGAAGCGCTCGGAAAGCATGTGACATTACTACTATTTACCCGCAAAAAGGGGCATCGGGAGTTGCTCTTTTCCTATCTGGTTTTTAAAAGACCAATAACACTAAAATCCACACTTTAGTCTCATCCATCTACTCCGTAAACGCAGCATCACATTTAATTGTGTAATAAAAATTAGTTCCCGTCCAATGGACTTCTTCCCGGGACTTGATTACTTCTACCTCTCGTCGTCGGTGAGTTTGCGTCCCAGAAGCGCCCCTAAATGATGATGACCGCACGAGTGCATATATGCAACGGTGCAACAAAGGCACCATCGTAACAGCTTGGTTAAAAGCAGTTTCACTCTCGATTTAATTTTTCGGTAATTTCTTTACCAGCCGGACTTGTGCAGCCGGTATCGTCACAAAGCTGCCTTTGAGTGGAGAGTGTAAAAAAAAACTATAGAATAAATGTGCAATAAAACTCGGATGCACAATCCGGTCCTATTCTACATCATAAACTTCACCGGAGAGATAAAAGACTTCCTTGGGAGAATAACTAAAAAACGAATGCTCCTAGCTGAAGAGTCCACTACGCTCTCTGTCGGTTCGGGCCGTTGCGGGAAGAAGCGAGAACTATTCCCTCATCGACTCCGTCGAGCACAGAGATGTGTGTATAGCTACGCCGGAAATCCTTCCGTGCTGGCATCCTGTGTGTTGGTTTTTGGAATTTATGATATAGCCGTGGGATACTACTTTGTTGCACGGCATGTAGTTTGTGGGACTATCCTTTCCAGAAACGAGTGCCGTCCCAATTTTGCCTTATGGAAGGCATGTTCTTCATCACGAGTTTTAACAGTTACGACGTTGATTTGCATAATAACTTAATTAAAATGTTGTAACAATTAATAAATTGAAACTAAAAGCACTAAATAAATAAAAACAATGTTCTCTTTTATGTCTGAGTATTGTTTTTCTACGCAATATTCTGAATATAAATAAATCAATATTGCACACTGTGTTTGACTTCCGACCGGGCACAGAATTTGCACAAGTTCGCTTCAAAAGCTACATAACCAACCGGTTCGTTATGCGCCAGAAGGCAAACATATGGTACTGTAAATACCTTGAAGGTGGTTGCGTTCGTTTCGGCAGTGCAGGGTAGCAGTCCTGGGTGAGGTTAAATATTTCAACTGTTTTCGGTAATTGTTGTGTAAACATTTGCTTCCGTTGCAACCTGGCAGAAGCGAGATTCGAGATACCTGAAGCTCAAGGATCGTACAACGCTCCCGCTGGTTGCATTTTAACTTGCCTCGGTGCCTCGGTACAGACGCTTGGGTCGAGTTTATTTGTTCGTTCGTTCCTTCAGCTTGGCAAATTAGTAAGCAGTTACTTTAGTAGCGAAGAAGCGATGATGCAACAAAGTCGAGATGGTTCGACCTAGAAATGGCGGCCGTTGGGAAACCAAGCCTAGCACACCGATGTGTCTGACACAAACTCATCCATCGTACTTCGATGCATTCTGGTCTTTCGTGTGGTACGCTTAAAGACCCTCTGACCCCGACTCGAAACGTGAATCTCAAATCTAACAGCAGGCACGGGCATGACTGCTTGCGAACGTTACTTCTCCCCTTATTGCATGGAGCCATCAGATGGAGGTTGAAAATGAAATGAAAAATGAGTGCCTGACAGATAGCATCCCGACCGACACGGTACCGACTGCTACGTGCGATGTGCTTCGAGCGATGGGCTGCAAGGGAATTGCATCCATGCACTTTTGACAGATGCAACCACTAACACTAACCAAACTATCTACACATCTCTGCCGTTCACCAGCGTTTGGCGTCAGGCTGTACTCGATTTGGCAGGTCCAAGTTCCATGGTAAGATTACATCATCCAGAGAAAAGCACTAGCGGCGCAAGTGGCGCCAGAACGAACGAAGAACGGTGGACGAAATTAAGGATCTATGTTTAGCGCATAATTGGGTTCCAGCAGGATATGGAACGATGGTTCATAACTGAATTTGCTTTCCGAAAAGACCAGCTTGGTACCCTTTTTCCAAGAATCGACGCATCCGGATGTTAGTCCGTATCTTCGCCGGAACGTAAGAAAATTCACTGGACGTTTGGGATGTAATGTCTGATGTAATTACTTTCCATCTCATCTTCACGGATGTGTATCGATCGATGTGGAGTGACCCACGACAGGGTCCGGGATATTCAACACTGAATCGGGTGTAGTTCGGCGTACACGATCATAATTTGGTGAAATGAGTCCGTTGATACGATTACCGAGAAATTCTACCCCGTAAGCTTGTTGCATCCACTAAATTGTATCGGGCTAAACATAGAAAGATTGTGTATGCCAAAAGGAAAAAGTAGCTCCTAATATACTAAAAAAATAAGTAAAAACGGAGTTTACAGTGTTTTCCAGTCCATTTCAAAGATGGAAAGGAAGCTGCCAAATAAGTAAAAGGTAATATAGAAGTGGCACGAATGAATTTTAGTCTGGAAAGCTATTTCAAGTATAGAAAAAGAGCTCTCAAAATAGTAACACTTTTTTACAAATCTATTTTTCCCCCGATGATGCTTTGACAGCCCATCAGCACTTCGATCAGTAAAATAGTGTACGTTGATTGATTAATATGAAAAAACACTCACATTATTCACGTAGAGGTTTATAATTTGTATTAATCTTCTTTTTTCAAAAGCATGTAAACTGACCTGCAAGTAAAAATAGAAACAGAAAATACAATTAGTAAAGAGCATTTTAAACTTCGAAGGAAAAAACGAAGAATAACAATTTCGTACATCGCATTGTATCAGAGGAGCATCCATCCCACGGTTCGAAATGGCCAGGGCAACAAACCTGTTCCCTTGGCGCTCGTACGCCATTAGGAGATCGTCGCTTAAAATGTCGTTCCACCATCATCATTTTGGCACGACATGTTCCATTCGGGGCGTCGTTATCGTGCCACTGATGCTGATGGTGCTCCGTTACTGAGGCGCGTTGTGAAGCAAATGGGCAAAACCTTTTTCCCACTACCATCATTCGCATCTACCTTTCTCTCTCTCTTTTGCCTTCCTGCGCCCATCTAAACGTAAACCATTGCCACCGCTAATAACATCATCTCGCACCGGTAACATAAACGCTAATGTGTAACGTATGAGCGGATCATGTGCGGTACTGCTTCCCATGGAAACGGAACGCATTTGCCGTGCTTTTCACGCTTACCGCACAACACCTTCGTGTAGTTTGTGGCATCTCAATGCTTTCTCCAAGGAATGGTAAGGATCGGACGGTAACGAGCGGTTAAAAATATCCTCGCCCAAAACAACATTTCACCTGGCGTTCGCAACCTGTTCGTGCTTTCGATGTCTGAGAGAGTGTTACCGAGGTTTCCTCTCTCGAATGTCATTATAAATTTATTATCACAGCACGAAAATTACACGCGCCCCCAACACGAAAAAGGATGTGTGGATGCGCGACGTTGGAAGAACCCTAAGAAAGAGAAGGAAGAAGTGAGTTTAAGTGAACCACTAAACATGTGTTACTGTTGAGACATGTCTATCGGAACCAGCGGTGACCAACATCGCAGAATTTGTAATTAAAACTGTTAAAAGCAAAGTTTTGGTGAGTTCGTAGCAGAATATTGCAGAATATATCTAGCGACGGGAAGGATCCCACAACAATATCTCTCGGTTTACGCTTGGTAGATGAACGTTTTAAGGGATTTACACAATTTTGCAACGTTAGTAGGAAGATTTTCATTTTTTATTGGATATGTGTTAAAAAAAAACCTTAAAGACCTTTCAGACCTTTAAGAAAACCGTGCTGTTGCATATGGTTATTGGATTCCGAAATGTTTGCTTTCGAAACACATAATCTCCAAAACCACTAGAAACACCGCCATATAAGATTCTTCAAAATGGTTCACTTTTTTAATATAGATTGAACAGCGCAGCTCGTTTGTTTGCGTTAGAGTAAACCACCGGGAAAGAGCACTTGAGACCATTTTTCGTACAGCAACATCGTAGTTGCTCTGACAGTGATGCAAGGACGTGCTCTTGATTGCAAATTATTAACACATAGATGGGAAAGCGAATGAGCTTTTCCCTTGTAAGTTACCAAGGTAAAATGCTTGCCAATGACACTGTTCCGGTAGGTTGATGAAACATTATGAAGCATTTGAGACGGTTGCATCTGCTCTTACAACGAACTGCGTCGTCGTTAGGAAGGGTTATGAAATTTTTAATCTATTTGTCAATTAATTAATGAGCACTTAGTTGCGTGTTTGCTTGATGATAACAAGGCGGGGACATATATACACATGTCGCAGTAAGACGAGGAAAAACGACTTTGTATGGGGGTACCGTACCTTGATGTTATTTCATGAATAACAATGTAAGCAGTAGAGTTACCTTAAGGGCAAATATTTGATATCAATTCGATCAGATATTGGGTTTTTAAGACTTGGTGCAAGAATATTTTTTGATATTAATATATGAAACTAATTTTTGTATATCGTATGCACAAAGTATTTTATAAAATTATTTATTGATATATTAAGTATTAAGTAAATTTTTTGCTAATAATATAATTATTAATAATTAAGTGAAATTAAGAACATTTATTTATTATTGTTTTTTAATCAACATTATAATTAATTTACAATTAAAAAATCGGTTACAATTCAACAATCTCATAGTGCTACAACCTCTGAATTTTTAAAATGTAGTGTTCAAATGTTAACTAATCATATGTTTAAAAATATGTTTAGATATCTCTTGAATTCAATGTGCAATTACAATTTTCATTATGATCTAGAATTATTTTTGTATTTTGAAATCATTTAGACTAAAAAAACAGGGCTAGGTGACATAAACTATTTTGAAGATAGTGCTCATTATCTGAGATACATCAAGATACATTGATACATTGATGATTGTAAGTGGCCAATTTCAGATACATTCGCAAGGTATTACCTGAAACCCACTCATTGGTAATAGTGGAACTGGAAATATTCAAGTGGCAGTGATGTCTTTACATTTAGTGACATTGTCTCAATAATTGTTCCTTGTAGCGTTGTGTTAAAGATATTTTGTAATCCATTGTGATGAAATGAGACCTACCATTACCATCACAGATCACGATTCTTTAAAACCTGTGTTGGGTTAAGAGGTTTAGCCTATGATGATCCCACCAAATCCACTGCATAGGATCGAGCTGGTTGATATTGTCTTAAATATATTTTGTGTGTTTACAAGTATTACCTTATAAAACTGCCCAGAAGAGGGATAAATATTTGAGAACTTCGAACTGATCAGCACCTCAGACAGGAACTTATTTTTAGCAGAGTTCGAGCCTATCTTTGTTTCACCTAAAGTATGTACGTTGCGCGTGTTTCGAGGATATGCAGAATCTTCTATTTTATCAATATTTTAGCAAGTTGTCATACTCGGCAAAGAGATATAGGTGAAGGAACAATTCTTCTCATGATGTCACAAAGTATGAAAAATTCGGAGTCCTTGTACTTTTTTCCATTTTCTTTGCATTACATTTTCAAAATCTAGGTCCTTGGATTGGATAAAAATCTTCTGGATATGTCAAACATAAAAAAATATGTTTCACCTGTCGAGAAAGAACATTATTTTCATCAGTTTGAAAGTGTTTCTTGGAAACAATATTTTTGAATCCCTTGCAGCAAGAGACATCGAATTTGTGCTGAACTAAAATGACTCTCAATTTGAAGGACCAAAAAGCCATGTTCGATTAGCAGACTGAAGAAATCCGTGAATAATTGGTGTCGATTTTAGTAGCTGAAATTCGTTTATTTTCCGGTGATGTATACCCACTCAGCCAACAGTGCAAAAGCTGATTCAACGTCAGGAATTCGTTCAAACATGAATCCGTAACGAAGACCTACAACGAACAAAACTCGCCCCGGAACGACCATTAAATCCGCTCGAAGGGGGAATTAATCGAGCTCGGGAACCATAAAAAGTGTATGCATTCGGCATAACATCACCATTTCCGGTGGCCGATATTGTGACCAGCTGAAAATAGTTGCTTTTACATGGGAAAGCAATAGAGCGCACGTTCTAGCATAGCTAGGGAGCTGGTAGTAAAATTCCATAAGCGTACACCGACGACAAATGACCCGTGAGCGTACATGAACTTTCATTAAACTTTCATGCAAATGCCTCAATCGAAACGAGCCTTGTAGTCACTCTTCCGGTACGGCATATGCCTGCCGATAGATTAAGATTTATTTTGGGAAACGTTACTTCTTACTTGAAGTCCGATGACGTATTAATCAGAAATTAATGTGATTAATATCGTTCCTCAATTATTTATGAGCGCGATACATGAAGCGGTTGGAATTTATGCAAGCTGCATGATCAAACATCGCGTAGTGGAATCTACAATACAGTTCATTGAAGTTGATTGTAGGAAAATTTGCGTTCAGAATAAATGGAGTAAGTTCGGAAAAATAATTGCTGCAAATAGACAGTATCGACCTTAAAGTGTTCGTAAATGAGCTTTATCGATCGTTGAAACCCAATACTTTCCAAAAGGCAAGCTTTTTGGGCAAGGAATTTTCGTCAGTTAGCTCAACAATAAAAATAAACCCTCCCGGGAGCTGTAAGAGTCATCGACACGCGGCACACTGCTGGGAATACATTTTCGCTCCTAATAATGACCGTCTGCCTCCGCAGGATACGACAAAGGCGACAAGGTACAAGCAAAAACATCCACTCCAACAACCAAACCGAGTTCGTTTGCGCGTCACGAACTACCAACCCCCTCACTCCCACTTCACTTTTCCAACCCATCTTCCGGTACTCCTAAATCCATTACCATAAATTCCGTCTGTTCCTTCTCCCACTCTTCCCGCAATTCGTCTCACTTCGCCCCCGCCCTTCATCGAACGATGTGCCGATGTTTGCTTTTCCGTTTGTCACTCAATCATTGCGCTTACTCGTGGCATTCGGGTTCGTCCGTTACCTCCCATCCGGAAGTGGCATCCACTTTCTTTACACACAGCCCACCACCACCTTTCGCTGGAAAAAGGGGTGAAAGATGAAATGCTCTTGAATTTCACAACGCAGCTTCCAAACGCACGGTTCCCCTTGCGAACTGATCGAGGTGGAAGGTGCGTTGAAATATGCTGCGACGCTTTTCCGACGGAATTTGGAATGTGGAAGCTTCTGGCGGAAGGCAGAAGACCTTTCAAACTGAGCAAACATACAGTTACCGGGACTGGATGCGACTGGCTGGGTTGGAAAAACACAAGCCTGGGTCGCAAAATAAACCCAACACACGAGCGCGCACATACACATACTTACATACACGTTGGACCATACGGAAATGTCCGGGAAAACGACACTCGAACGTTGAAGAACATCCTTCGAACGTGTTCCACCTTTCATGTGCAAAAAGGTTGGCGTTCGGGAGCGATTTATAATATTGTTTGAAAGCGATATTTCAACCAACGCGGACGGTCTTTTACGCATGCCACTATGACCCAGCCCTGGAACAAAATGGATGAACTACACATCAGTCAGAGTCACTCCGATGGCACTACCATACCGGAGTGGAAAGTTTGAACCCGTTCGGGAAGATTTGTGCTTTTGGGAGTTTCTCTAGGCCAGAACGTGGAACTTCGATTTTGCCCACCGGTAGACAACATTCCGTGAATGCTTGCTTTGAATGTAGTTTAATTGAAATTTGTCACATAACAAAGCCGCTTCCGTGCGATGGTTTACTATGCGTGCATGTGCAGAGGCGCGTATTGCCCCGTTTGATAGCAACACTCGGATGCCGGATGTATGTCTTCGAAATGACCACAAAGTTCCCACTGGGGAGCACATGCAGTGAGCGGAAAGCAGCAGTTTTGGGAAACATGTCCACGCCTTCGTGGAACTAGGCATAGCACGCTGGTTTAGCATTGATTTATGTTACTATTTTCTCTCTGATCCTTCTACAAGCGCGACATTCTAGTATTCGATTTTTTTTTTCGAACCAACTCACCCTTTATCGAAAGGCTGTACAACTCCCACGTCACAACACCACTAACAAGTACACATTACCGATAGGCGTTGGGGCGAAAGTGCAATGCATGTTTTCACTAGTTTTCCCCAGTATTTGAGTGGGGAAACCCCGCTTACCGACTTTTTCCCTTTCCGGGGTGGGTTTGTGTCACATCAATTCATCATCGAGCGCATTGTTCGTAATTGGTATGTGACAGTTAGTTGCGACGAGCAGCTGTACATCCTGGTACGAGTTGTAGTAGGGTGGTTGAACAAAAAAAAAAGGAAAGTTTTTCCTGCATCGGTGCGGATCGGTGGGAAACTTGAGTTGGACCCGTGACTGGTGGTACGGACGTGTCGCTAGTCAGTTATTACATTCCTGGTGAAATGATCAGTGACTGAAAACGATCCACTTGTTCGCACGTTGCTGGTGGGTGATGCACACAAACGTGAGTTGATAGCAAAATGCACTACAAGGGGAATAGAGTAAGTGCAGACTGATTTAAAGTATTTTTTATGTTTTTGTCTGAAAACGACGTAGCCCTTTAAGATACCGTTCTATTTTGCACTTTAATGTAACACATTTTATTCAATGCAGCGGTCTGGTGGCCGAGGCGATAACGGCGCTGGTATCACAAGACAATACTTGGGTTCAAATCCCATCCGAACCTTTCCCTCGAAGAGAGCACTTGACTATTCAACTACGTGGTTATCAATAAGTCTAATAAGTCAGAAATTACAGACATGACGGAATAAGTCGTTACGCCTAAGAAGAAGATGAATTAATGCAATAACTATGCAATAACTTCAAAAATGTCATTCAAACATTGTTATGTCTTTCAATGTTATTTGCACACATTGAAATGAGGTCCTTCTTTACTTGTGTGTGTTCCTCTTTTTAAATTTCTCTATTTATCACTTCATTCGAGTGAGACTCTGAGATGTCTCTGGGAAAGAAACTCAGTTGCGAGTTATGTTGTGAGACCCCTCTTTTTGAAGAGGATCTATCATGATGCCTTTTTAATATGACATTTTAGTGAGAGGTTTATTTTAGAAGAGGATCTTTTCATTTAATTTTTTGAGTAAACTCTATACATTAAGTATATCCTATAAACGTTAACTATCAATCAAATTTTCTCTTCCCAATCACGTCATTCCATCAAGTTGATTACTTGCTTCCCATTACAAAAAAGGATTATCTCTTCCTTCTAACAGGTAACATTCATAATTTGAGCTCACATAATTTCACAGCTTCAATTACTAATTCAAGCCTCAATTGCTTTCTCAAATCGAGTGTCCAGCACCTGCTAGGCAAACGTTTAAAAAAAATGTTCCGCAAGAGTCTAATCTTTTCTATATGTTAGTGCTTATAACAGAATTGATAACATTAAGAACAAAAAGTTGTAGGAAAATTAAAAATCCAATTCAATGATAAAACAGCCTTGAATTAGGGACTATTGGGATAGTGGTATCGGTGCCGTTCTTTCAAACGACAGACCGGGACCAAAATCCTTTCCAGGCTGCTCCCTCGTAGCATGGACTGACTATCCAGCTACGTGGTAGAATAAGTCTAACACAGTCTGACCGTCACACAATAAAAAAAAAACATGAATTATACACACAAACGTTAAGAAAGCCATTTTAATTATGGCTTTTGCTATTCATGTGACAAAAAAAATAAACTGAAAATTATGAGCCGCCAGTTGTGAATGGCATTGTCATGAAAACCCATGTACAAAGAAGTTTGGTAATGTGCCATAAATCCTTCTTAGAGCTAAACTGAAATTAAGTGAATGAAAGCAGAAATCCTAAAATAAATTTTCATCCAAAGAAGCGAATGCTTGTAAAATCCTGTCGTCAAGTGGTTTGACCCGTCTGGGGCATTGTTATGTGTTTTGTTTCCAGCTCCCACACACACACACACATACACATACAATGTAATGTATTGCAACCATTGTACCAACGAGTGCCGTAGGCGAGAGCATTGAGGCAACCGGCGAAAAAACTTTCCATCATGTCAGACATATTTCTTCCTTTGCTCAAGCTTTACAATGTTACGGCTAGGAAAAAAAACACACACACAGTAAGAGCTTGCAACAATCGTCTAAGCTGAAAGCTCGTCTGACAAGACGATGAGAACCGGTTTCACCTGCCCCGGAGCGCGGTATGGTTCTGTCTACCCCATCCGCCAACGGCCAAAGGATGGAAAGTATCGAAATGATGGAAGAACTTTGCACATGTCGTCAGCATTTTTTGTCGTCCGTGTCGTCACGTCCTGTCGACCCGTGTTGACAGTTGACTAACACTTCCGCCCGACGGTTGTGCTGTTACCTGGAGGTTGATGCACGGACGAGAGTTGCCGCTGGATGCAAGTGAAAAGGAGGGATAAAAATTTGAAATACAACCCCGAAAACTTCCTCTGCTCACTGAGTGCGCGGTTGAGGTCGGACTGTTGTAGTCTGCGAGGGAAAAAAATGGCAAGAAATAGTCGGAATGATAGTGATAAGTCTTGTTGAGGTTTCTCCTCGTCAATGTCTTCGCAGCCTCATAAGAGCGTTGTTGTTTCCGGATGCTTCCGGTGTCTTATTTCAGTACCAACAACGAGCACTCGAGTTGAGCAGTGATTCATCAGCCGAACAATGGACGTACTCGGTCCGAGGGGACACTTGCCTGGACTATATTGCACTCGTCTTCATTTAATTTTCGATCCAACCAAATCCAATGACCGACGCACACCACAGCGACTGTCGTAGATTAAGCAAATGTCAGACAATGTGCAAACGAACGGCCACTGGATGGAATAAATCAGAACCGGTGTCCTTTTGCATTAGGAGAAACACCATCTCACCTCAGGACGGTACATGGTTTCTTTAGTTGCGTACGGCTAAGGAGACGCCGCACGGAAGGGGATATATCCTGTGATCCTGTCGAAGATCCTTTGTGACACAGCACTGCTTCCGTTTTGTCTGCCACATTAAGCCAATAAAACTCGAGTACTGTACTTGGTCGTGCGCTGTGTCGTTGCATTGCGTAGAGGAAGATGAATTGAATTATGAATACATCGATATTTCATTACGATCGAAGCTTCTTGCTGTTCGGTTTTGTTACGGCTGATGCGGCATCTCGCCTGTCATATTGAAGAAGATGCACGTGGAATTTTAATCCGAGCCGGCATTCATTTCTTCCAACACTCGTCAAACGACCGGCAGACGTAAGCTAACGGTGGACGGGTTTGGACATAGAAAAATGCATCCATTTATTTGATCGTGTTCGGAATGGTAGAAAACATGATTTGCACTTCGAACTCCAGAACTTAATCTGCCGTCTCTCTAACGGTTGCCGAGTGTTGTCCGTCTTGTGCCAGCCGGGAAGAGTGAAATAATGAACTTTACGTGTCTCTTCGTGCATGGCAAATCAGATAAAGCATCTCGTTTGACTTTTCAACATTGCATTTTAATGGAATGCTAACTACAAAGCTTTGCATCAACCGTGTTTGTTTATTGGACTTTTATGGAGATGGATTAATCTGTGTGGATGTGTTTTGGGATGGACATCTTGCAGGATTGTTGGAAGCCTTGAAAGAGATGTAGTTCTGCAAAATAAGTTCTTCGTATATGTTCATTATATGTTGCGACATTAATGTTAGGAGCTATTACTTAGGGTTAATATTGATAATTGGAAAGGAAGCTAGGAACGACCACAATTAAGATAATTTATGTACAGGCCAGTGAGTTGTTAGTCGCATCAGTCAGCAAACGACATTTTATGTAGAAGAGTTGTAATGTGAAATAACGTAATTCTGAAAATTGAATTAGAACCAATACAAATTGATTTTGTTTAAACGTATTTGCGGGATTGACATATGCAGCATAATACTTGATATTTTGCATTTTGACGCAATCATCAAATGGGTCAGTATTGCTGGCCTAACCAATTGAAGCTAAGTGTCTGATACAGCATCATAAAACAAATAATTTCTAATAGTGCAACGTAAACATGATACAATATCGATGAGAGTCGTTGCGACTTTCGGCTGAAATAATCCAGACCATCCAGCATGGCGGGAATCATAGTTCATAAGCGAGAACGACAGCAGTTGCAACTGTGTAAGGCAAAACACATCTTCAAATGGGAAAGAAATCTTTCCAGTTATGCAAAAATACCAAAACAGCGCTTCATGTTTCGAGCACGACAGATATACACATTCCCATCAAAACAGCACCCTTTTCCCGAAGCCAATTTCGTGGAGTGTGAAATGGATTCGAAAAAAAACTACAAAATCGCATATCTGGTCGAAAGGGCATCTGCAATCGCATCATACCGAGGCTACCAAAGGTACCTTCATACGCCTTGTGGTCTCTCGCTCCCGGTACGCTCTTCCGATGGTGAGAAAAGTAGGACACGCCATTCGGTGTTTCCCATTACGCGCACTACAAATGATGCCGCATGATGTTCATCCGTGGCAACAACATAATGTTTGCTCCCGTTGGTATCCACACTCTCCCGTTGCAGCCGCATCAACAAACCCGAACCCGACACGTTGGCTCGCTGGATAGCGGCGGAGAAAAAGAACGGCGTATCGTGACAACGTTGCGCACAGTCGAAAGCATACCTACGATGAAAGGATGCACTTGACGGTGGCAAGAAATAATCTACCCAGGGATTTGCACAGCTGAACCGCTGAACTCGGGTGCAGGATAAACCTTTTGAAAAGGTGCTGAATATGGCCGGTCGGTTGAGATCGCTTGAAAGCCAGTGCTTTTACCGTTACGGTGTACGCTAATGCACTTCGTTTTCGTCGAAAAATTCAAAGTGGATCCGCTGCCTGCTGGAAATGCTTTTAATACGAGATTGAACCGAAACCGAATACTGGGTGTTTTGATCAGAAATCTACACGCCGTATGGGTTACACATTTGGTAGAGATGTGGTTTTTGTATTGGAAATTGAGTGAGCAGTTTAATGACTTACGACTCATAATAATGTTAATCATCCTTTGCAGAACATTAAACATCCCTTTTGAATCGATTTTTTATTTTTATTTTTTACTTGAAGTGAATAAGTGGAAATACATTACATACATGCCCATTTTCCAGTCAAATTTATTTCCAGCAAACCCATTTAACATTCGTTTTGCATACCTTCAGGCGTTCAAAATGCTTGTTTAGTTTTAGGACGCTTTGAACACATTTACCCTTTAAAAATGTCCTTAACTGTGCTCGTATGCAAAATGCGAAATAACATTCCATCGAGGAAAACTTTTTTTTATTCTTTTTACACAACCGTTGCCCGCGACTTGGATATTGTGGTATCATTTTACTCCCCTCCCATGCATGTACTTCGGGAAATGGAAAGGTACTTTAACCGCTTACAGGTTAAACAATATAATGGCCGAAAAAAAACAAACATCACAATTTCCTACCAGAACTGGTAGGCGTTTTGGTAACATATCATAGGCATTGCAAAATGAAAATATTTTGCCGCTTTTTCACCTGACGGTCATGGTGGAAGAGTGTGTCTGTTTATTCCGACGAAATTCGGTCAATGCCTTCCTGGAGTGGTGGCAAGATTATGTACGCGGAAAATTGACCCAAATTGTTGAAATTGTTTCGTTATTGCTCACTCTGCCAGTGGAGTATACTGGGAACAGTGGAATGTAATCGAAAGGAAAAGAACGTGCGGAATAATCATTTGATAATCTTGCTCATATGGGATGAGTAAACTAGTTTATAGCAAAATGAGAATTTAAGGTTAACAATGTTTTGTTAACTTTGAAAAAATATTATAGAGTCGTAAAAGAAGCTATTTTTTTAAATTTTATGTAACGAAATCAAAAAATATTAGACAAAACCGTGTAATCCAAGAAGATGATTCCGCTATCCTGAAATACCGGTTTAAACCTTTGTCAAATTCGTTGAAAGCATTTTGCCAGTCAATACTTCACTCCAGTAACTCCTCTCGTTTAAAGAAGTCCTTTTGACATCAGCAGATATTTGGGATCAAAATGCGGCGATCAAACTATTTCCGAACCTTGTGCGACAGGACAATCGCTTGTAGAATGGTGGGGTAGAATGGTCAAAGGATGGTGGGAATTTTAAGAAAATTTGTGTTTGGTCAAACTTGTACGTACCTTTTGGGCGACGAAGATTTCGTAGATTGCACATACGCCTGTTATGGTGATGCCCTGCTCCTTGCACAGCATAGCGGTCGCGACGAACAGCATAGAAAGGCAAAGGAAGCGCCAACCTGATGATGGAACAAAGAACAGCGTACATATTCGATTAATCAAAATATAAATAATTTTGCTTGTGTTTTTATCATATATTGAGAAAAACTTAAATCTTATAAAGGGGTAGCAGAAACTTACTAACTCGTTATGTGGAACGAACAAATCTCAAAAGCCTATTATAAGGCAGATCTACACTCCAGAGGCCGGCTCGTGAGTTGCATGCAGCTCTGTATCATTTTGAATTTTGAATCACCATCTTTGTCATGAACCTTAAAACATTTC
Organism: Anopheles minimus; assembly: GCA_000349025.1. Classification (NCBI taxonomy): domain Eukaryota; kingdom Metazoa; phylum Arthropoda; class Insecta; order Diptera; family Culicidae; genus Anopheles; species Anopheles minimus. The sequence continues at coordinate 634,222 of KB663844.1, read as the reverse complement.
ATTTTCAGTATGGGTTTCTGTCTACATTTGTCGAAATTCGACTAAATTACAGGAGTGTTGTTATAATGCGTATCTATAATTAATTTGAAGGACAATTAATTATATAATTTTCTATACACTATGATTTTTTAAGTACCTAACATACATTTAAATAACACAATTCTTGAATTGACTCTTTAAAATCTCAATTATATGAAAACCTCAATCTCAACCAACGTAATTATTTATTAAATTTGGTTCTTTGTTCGAAGAAGTTTACCGACCACTGAACTAATAGGTCGAAAATCGAAACGAGCGATAGACAGAGCGAATAACATAAATTTAATGTGATCACTATTCATCACATTCATGTTATTGAATTGTAAATTCGGTTCAGGCTCTATTGCGTGTCCTTGGAGGAATATGTTTGCTTCGAGCTGCCGTCATGCTTTACCGGTTCATTTACTATCAATTTGCACGGTTTACATAAGGTGGGGTTTGCCGGTTCGAGCAATTCCCCGAACCGGTAGAATGAATTTTGTTATTTCTAACTCTACCAGGAGCCCGCCGGTCGCCGTACCCTCCGAAAACAGCAACAATGCACGAACGTTATTTGCAAACATCAGCGCTTGAATACCGAGGCGAAAGACAACCGCCTTCCTGTTGGTTGACAATACGAGACTAACGAACAGACGCCAACCTTTGGATGGGAAGGTTTTCGGTCTGTGAGTAAGCTTATCTGCCTTGTGGCACTAAATCCATTGTTTCAGGATCAAAAACTTCTCGGAAGAAATGTGTTTATGCAGCAAAGGAATGATCCGGGCACAATAGGGGTAACATTGGCCGAAACCAACACATACGCATATAGCAGAACACAATGTGTCCAGAGAGGCCAGTGCTCGAAGTGAGAACGAGTGGTTTCTAATAGACAACCGTCTCGACTATTACTGCGTCGACGTTAGTGGTGCCTGGCAAGTATTTAATTAAATGAAATATCCATCTACCCATTTTTCATCTTCAACTACGCAAAGCATGACAGGATGTTTGCACATTAATCTACCGTGTCTGCTTTCTTCCGTGTACAGCTATACATATGGTTTATGTTTGCACCGTGTTATCGGAGCGAATGTGTTTATAGTTTCAGTATGGCCGTGTGCCCTATAACTAGAAGCGACTAGTTTAAGTAACAGGTTAGTTATACGGATACTAGCCGCTGGTTATGAATTCACTGTATCTCTCTTAATACCCAAAGCAAACAATCTGTTTAAATGCAAAATTCAAATGACGGTTCTTCAAATGAATTGATTAGCATAGTTTTATTACTAAACTGCCTAGCGAGAGATGCTTATCGTCTCGCGTATGTGGTAGCTCGAATTGTACGAATCAATCATTTATTATTTCCCGTGACACGATCGTCCGCTGCAACACAAATTTATGACCACATGCCGAAGCTCCCAGCCAAAGGTACAGTTGGCGGAAATATTTCATCACACATTACGAACAAATTGAGATTGAATAATGCATTCTCTCAGCCATCACTAAGTATACACCGTGTCGCTGGTATTAGAAGCAACAGAATTATCATTTACCCCGGCAGCATCACTAGCATGTGCCAAATGGGTTTGATAAATAATCATCGCCAAAATTTCCTCCCAACGCCGTAATCGAATGTAACGAGCTGGCACAACGCGGTCTGCAACATTGGACGAGGTTGCGTGAAAAGTGTATGAAGAATTCGGTGCAGGATGGCAATTCAAACGGCCACAGTAGCGTACCAAAATCTCATTGCACAGCTTGCAATGGAACAAAACCCGGGAATTTACATAGCATAATAAACATCCCCGAAACGATACGAATTGTGGTGAAAATTCACGGAAAGTTCGATGTGTGGTAAAATAAATAAACCAATTCATGGGATGCGATACTTCACACAAGTGTTCAATATATTGCTACGTGATGGATAAACGGTCGTGTTCGAGTGTATTAACAAACGATGTAATTCAAGCGAGCGTTGTGATTGTACCGTGCTAGATTTGCTTACCTTATGGCGTGTTTGAAATTGACCAAGGCTTACAATAATAAACAAAAGCATGGCCATGGGTGTAACTGTTTCGTTACCAGAATTGGAGCATTTTTGTGCACAAATATTTTGTTCATAACTTTGGCAAAATATCATACACACCCCTACATCGTTTGTCAAACTGTGCAAACCGTTCAGTCTCCATTTCAATCCCTTACCTAAACAACATCTATTCTTAAGATTTTGGTGTACAGAAAAGCTTTGGCTTTGAATTATCAATCGTCCTTGTAGACAGTTCCCATGCTCGTCTCACATTTTCCCCACCTTGCTCATGATTAATGTGCCACGATACCAGGCAGACATGTAAGGACCCATTTATTCTACTCGTGCAAAAACAGTCCAACGTCCAGTGTTACATGACACGGAGAGTATGATTTAAGCGCTTCAACGCGGAACAAAGTCAACCCCCAGTGCAGTTACGAGATAGAAGCGATATGGAAGGATTAAGCATTGCAGTAACGATTGTGCGACGGATACTTTGGGGCAAAAGCTCCAAGGACGAGGAAGAGCGGGATTGTTTATTTGTGCATTTATTTATGCTTCGTTATCGTTTCTACTTTTCCAGCAATCTTGGGCTGAATATTGTAGACACGGTATATTTACAAGTTTCCAGAATAAACGGTGCGGAATGCGACGTCTCGCTGTACTTCAAGAGCATAACATATTTTCGATATGCTTTTCGTTTTGGGGATGTTCTTATTTTTTACTTTTCATGGAAATAATGCTTTGAGAGAAAATGTTTCTAAAATAAAACACGGCACATTAAATGTATTCAAGAAACGAATTCAATACCGACGATGATAATACTACGTCAATATAGTTTGAATGGAGGCGCCTGGTGTTTTATATTTACATAACATAACTTAAAATATAACCATACATGGATTGAAAAAAAGCATAATTAGTGAAACGCCGATGATCGGGGCGCTAATTTACCAGGTTTGAGATTATGCGCGCAGCTCAATCTTAAAGTTAATTACATAAACGATGAGGACAAAAAATTAGATTCAATTAGTATTTTATACAATATGCACATGGTCAAACGAAAATTACACATTTGTTTGCATAATTTACTATGCAAGCGTATACAAAAGTAATAATGATAATGTTTCAGCAATGGAGTTGAAATGGAGGCGCCTGGTGCTTTATGCATATTCAAGTATATTAAATTGGAATTGGAAAACAATATATACAGCAATGAAAGATAGATATTGACATCAAATTCTTTTGGTTGCAGATTTATTTCCTCTATTCTAGTCTGTATACGAACGTTTACCAGTGAAGAACATTACGCCATATTTCACTTATGTTGCATATTCTATTGCTAGCAATATTCATTTGATATTTTTAAAATAGACCATGGAATGAAAATATAGCAACATAAAAAAATCAATAGCAGCAAAAATATTAAGCTTTCGAACAAAGGAAGAACCCTTTTCTACTCTCGAAAGGATGTAAACAGGAAACAACAAAAAACACCTCTTTTTTACGAGAGTGTTTCCACTCCACCCCTATTTGTACCGTTTCCTTTTTCCACGTTGCAGCGTGATTATTCGCGTCTGTTTGATGAGCACTAATTAAAGTACGGACAAATATAATGACCCAATTATAATGCTGCTAATTACAAAAATGAAGCAATGGTTAAGTTGTACTGCGACGGGAATCGGTGGTCAGTAATTTGATCCGTCTGGCATTTGCATGTAATTAATAGTAATATTCCCTTCATTCTCTCGGTCGACATTAGGTGGGCAAATTAAGTTTTTTTTTTACATACTTTTTATGGTAAGGTACGTGTTTAAACCTCAGTTACTAAATAAGATTAAATTGTGTTTGAGCATGAGTAATGCTACAAAGTGATTTAAAATTGCAACTAATTAAGTTCTAGAAAAACAACATGGTTACATTGTGATGTAATTGAATAGAGTTATGAAATACTAAGTCGGAACACATTATTTTAATATAGTTAGGTGATTGTTTGTCAAATATATGCGCTCTCGTAAATATAAAAAAGTTAACAAATATCAAACGGAAGGTGGCAATTTGCGATTCTTTTCCACGTCATCAAATCACCAGATTGATGCGTAGCTATCTTTTCCGAATACTGTAAAAGCAATCGCACAAGAGTGTGTGTGTGTGTGAAGCAAATAGAATGGGAAAGCAAATTTTATTCAGCTCACCGCCATGAAAAGAAAAATCATCGTCCATTAGAACCGAGCGTTGACTGCTTAAAAAAGTAGCTGCGTTTTTTCCGTAGCTGATCGAACAACAATGCGAACCATCGTTATTGAGGATGTGAGAATATGGCTAGGAAATATCCATGAATCGATCTATTCCAATCCAGTGCCGTCTGTCAGTCTCCCGAATGTTGGAGCACTAGGATGAGAGCACTAGAGCAACTATAAAGCTCTTCCAACTCTTCAAATCCGTGTCGTCAGGAAAAAACAGCAATTTTCGTCTTTTAAGCTAATGCAGCGAAACTGCAGAAACTTTAAGCACTGTACATTTTGATAGACTGCCTCTTATTGTGTGATTATATCAAAAACTATATTTTGAATTGGCAAAATATTTTGCCGCATGCTTTTGAGAATTGAAGGAAAATCAGCACAAACACACACCCATGCACGCAAGAAAAAGAAAATAGCGTCCATTTTGAAAGTAAAGAGCTCAACATAACGAGACAAACGACTGTAAACCATCTTCCATTGTTATGACTTGACGAGCGCTTAGCCTTGGGTGAAAAAGATGCTCTATTATACATTAGAGTGAAGAGTGCAACACAAGCAAAATATAGCGTCGATAAAAAACAAAAAAAGAACGAAAAGACAAAAAGTACAAGATAAAATGACCCCTGCTGAGGCTAAAAAACAAATGAAGAAAAATTTGACCAACGAAACAGAAACAGATATCATAAAAACATTCTCCATCCATGCCGGCAGCTCTCGAATGGCAAGCGTGTTGAGATAAAACATGAAACACGAGCGTAGAAACTAGTGTTGGGAGTATCGCTAAAAAAAAGGAACGGAACGGAACCAGTTCTTTTTTGAAAAGGAACGGAACGTGAACCTGGGGTCCAAAAGAACCTATATGAACCAATTGAAGTTTAGCTGAGAGGAGTTGTATATTTCTCATATGATTTCTCTCAGTTTCATGTACCCCTGCCTCCCTAGCTATCGCCGCCGGCGGCCACATCTCCAAACATAATCCTCACCAAGCACAAAGATAGCTCGTCGATTGCATAAATTGAGAAAAAACTGCTTAACTTCGTGCTCTTCGAGAACGTTTCATGTCGTGCTCTCTAACCCTCCCCCTTTTTACTTTCCACTGTCGGCCGTTTATCAAGGCGAACACACACCCGCATACAGTCTGCACCAGTCTTCTGTTCCTCCTTTTTACTTTCTTCAATCTATCGCTTATCAAAGTAAACGCCTGACGAACACACCCGAAAATTAAGGCCATGGTCG